>JARVGQ010000474.1:11940675-11953683 GCA_031762355.1 Hypsolebias martinsi | reverse complement strand
ACTACCTGTATATACATACTGTATATATACTGTACATATATCTCATAAACTATGATTTACTACTTGTACAACTACTCCTATTTTGCAGGTTTTCACTTATCGTGGGTTTTCAGGGTACAGATCCCCCACGATAAACGAGGGACTACTGTATTGCAAAACTGACAACTATGTAAAAGTTATTAAAATACTGATTGCATGAACTGCTGTGGAAATTGTTGAAGTTAGTATTTTAAGATGAGACGAATCCACTTTGAGCTTGACCATGGTATTTGGACTGACCTTTAGCACTTTGGTTCAATAAAAATGAAACAATTTCATGAAACTGAGGTGATGCTGTCATACATCAGTGCAGCGTTGGAACCAAAATGCAGGCAGGTAAGTCACAGGGGACCAAGAACTTGACAGAAGAAAACTGTTACGTGACAAGAAGATGGTAAAGAGTATATGTAGGGATCTCTACTATCTGCACTAGCCACACTTTACAGCCTCCTGCGTGGCAAGGTGGTGCTAACAACCTCCAGCTGTTTCCTATCCTGGGCTGATGAGTTCCAGTACTTCAGTGTGTCAGCTTCTCGTCATTAGAATATTACATGGCAAAAACAACTGTCAAGTCTTCATGCGGGGTTAGTTTGCTGTGGCGACCCCTGAAGAAGGGAGCAGCCAAAAGATAAAAGACAAAACAAAGTGTCTTAATTAGGTCTCAACTGATATCATAGTGTGTACTTTCCTCACACTCTCATGGAAACTGAACTGAGAAGGTTTCCAGACACTTGTGGCAACTCCGACTAGTTTGAGTAAAACATGGAACTGTTTTCCAAAAACTGTTCACACTTGCAGCACCATGAGAGCAAAGCCCTATTTATGTGAAGAAAATGAGAACCTTTGAGACATTTTGGAAACTTCTTGTAAACACTAGCTGCAGTTTGTCACCAATAGATGCAACTGTGTGAGGAAAAACTGGATAATCAAATTATTTTTGGCAGACTGGTTAAATTATAACACTCCGTCACAATATATGCTGTAATCATTTCTCTCAGGTTTGTGTTGTGTGTGTGACTGATGTTCATTTTCAGTCTTTTCTCTTTTAGATAAACCTATTCATTGTATGGCTGTATAGTCAAATGAAAGCCCCGTTTCTCTTGTAATCATCCATTTGTTGGGACAGACGATGATCCACCTCTGTTGAGAAGCTATACTTGGACGAAAACTAGAAAGAAAAACTGTTTTTGCATTAAGGACAAGGTTGTGCAACAACATTCCTACTCATTCACGGATGAAAAGACACTAATCTAAAAAAAACATAAAAAAAAAAATCATAAAACAGAAAAAGGAACAGTACAGGCGATTAGACAAGCTGTAGGGTCTCCATCTGTCCACTAGAGGGCAGGATGCAGCCTTGATGCACTAAAAAAATAATATTTCACACTTGTCTGTGGTAAGGAAGGATCTGAGTAAGAACAAATGAACAAATATATTGGCTTTCTTCACCAATAAAACCCCTTTTGACATATTTTCAAAATATTTAACATTTCAAACATAGATTATAAAACAATGAAACAATCCGTTGTTGTCCCTCGGTGGAGAAATTCCACTGTTTCAGCAGCAGACATAAAAATAGAAACTCTCAGGATGCACACATTAAAAACAATAACTATGATGACAAAATGAAAACTAGACAGCTGTGACATGCTGCTCAGCCGACTAATGATGTTATTTATAAATTGGCAGACTATCACAACACAAAAGTATTATTTTCATCAATAAACTCATAATGGCTTGTATCCTACCAGGTCTATTTTTGTCTAACCTTTACCTGGCTGGCTGTGGCGCTGGAGGCAGCTATTAGTGGAGTCTGATGCTCAAACACACGAGGCGCTCCTTACAGCTCTTATAGGATTCTATAGTTATTGTTGACTGACTGAGGGTGTGTGTCTGGTCCAGCAGAGAAAAAAACAAACAAACAAAAAAAAAAAAAACAAAAGGGATGAAAAATTGAGCATCTTTCTTTAGTCCTTTGCTCTGTGTACATTTAACCTTTGTACCAAGTTTCACTTGAATGACAGAAGGTTTTCCTCTCTTTATGCTTCATCACTGGGCTGCAAAATGCTGCTTGAATATTAATGAATCAATTAAAAAAGCCAGATCATTGCCGTAAATTAAAAAATGTATCTCATACTTCTGAAAGGAGATTTCTTTCTGCAACTGGTTCTTAAGCTTTAACAACATTCCTAATGGAAGGATAGACTGACAATACAGTGCAAGGACCTGAGCATCATTCAACTAATCTTCCACCTGCTTGCTTTGTAAATCAAATCAAATAAATGTCCCTACAAGCTTCAAAGAACTCCCCCTGAACTAATGTTGGTTTGATATGCATGTTGTGTTTCATGGTTTTTATCATACCTTTGGAAATGTATCGTTCTTGATGCTCGTTACAGAGACGCATGGAGCTCCTCAGGGAGCAACATTTAGTTGGACCTCGCTGCACCTTGCAGTAGCGTCAGTGTCATTATTTCCTCTGAAACCAGCCAGGAGGACACCAGGAGCGAAAGGACAAGTAGCAGCATTCATTTCCTAGTTTTCTGTGGAACAAAGTTTTACATGTTCCACATATCTGTAAATCAGTAAATCAAGTTTATTTTTTTTCTGACCTGTTTGCTACACTACTTGTACTTATATTTTGGGCGCCTACGGATAAAACTATGGTCACTCACCGGAGTGCCCGGACAAAACCCACAGAACATAAGACCCAGGATGAGGCAACAGTGCAACCATTAAACCACAGTGCTGCTTGTTCTCTATATTAACAATTTTTTAGGCTGAGCCAGTGAAGAAACAATATTATTCTTGTCTTATTTAGTCATATGTAAAAGTCAGGCATTTCAGATACAGTGTCTTGGTATGGCCAACATTGCTTTTGACAGTTATAGCATTAAATTCAGACGCATACATTAGTTTCTGGAGAGCTGATCGCTGTCACTAATCAGGCAGCTAAAGATGTGTCACTTACAGAAAGTCCCATATAAAACCAGGTCTTTAAATAATGTCTCAAAAGGCATTGCAATGAAAATGTGTTGCAAGTGTTTTGCTTCCTTAATGCTTTGGATATCCCTCTGTCAAATTTGTTTTACAAAGTAAATGAACCAAAACTAATGGCTTCCAATGTGAACAATGATAATTAAAGTAAATTAATTCTCCGTCATCTAACCACCCCTTTAAAATTAAACCAGCACCAGACAGACTCTGTACTTTACTGACAGTCAACTGCACTAAACAGTGAAGCTCATGAAGGTGTCTCTTTCCAGACAGTGGACCCCATGGAGCAAAACTGTTGCAAAGCGGTACACTAACGTCCCCTGTCGCTGAGGGATTTGAACACTGAATGTGTTCTAGTTTTTAAGATAAGTGTTTTTCTGGACTGGAATCGAACAGGGGATGGGCACTATGGTGGTGCCAGGGGATGGCTAAAGGTGGGCTTGCCATTTAATCTTCAGCCACCCCAATTATTTTGAGGAAACCATACTTCTAAGCAACATAAAAACAAGGAAGCATAGTTTCCTCAAAGGGGCAGTCGGTTTACACGTTTACATGGCGGTGTCCATCAGCTTGGATTGTGACGTGGCAACCTAGTTTTTGAAAAGAACCTTTAATCTGCCGAGATGAAGCCTCACACCAAAATGGACGTCAGTATCTCACATATTTTTCAAGTTATCACGCTCAGGACGTGGACAGACGGACAGGCGGCGGGTAGTTCCAGGGTCTCCTCTTCACTCTGTGACGGGGACAACAAGAAATAACCTAGACTGCCCTTGCTTCTTACAATCTGCTAAGTCAGCTTAGCTTGTAGGAATATTATGCTGATTTTGTCCAACCTTAATTTGCTTTCGTACTTGAAGTGTTCTTTCAGTCCGGGTCAAAGGTGTTAGCAGGGCTGTACCTCTCTGACAAAGCCTACTGATTCACAATGACCCATCTGTTGTGATCACACATGCTTCCATGACACATAAAGGTTAATTAATAATCATTATACTGACCTTATTGAACATAAGTAAGTTTAAATAGCAATTAGCATTTCGTAATCACGTTCCACGAACATTTAGCTGCTAAACACTACTCAAAATCACTATTAGCATCTGTGATCGTCTCTTTGACAGTTTTAATTTTATTTTTGTATTTAACCTTTATTTATACAGGTCTCACTGAGTCATGAAGACTCATTTTCAAGAGAGACCTGTTTTAGTCAGACAACATATAGAGCACAGATAATATACAGCAATGAAAAACAATAAAAATAAAAGTAGTGTTATAAACACTTACTGTTAGCAGCATGGTGCTGTTAGCACAAGGTAACTTTCCAGCTCAGACATAAAAACGAAGTAAATGTTATCAAGATGAAATTAAGAAATGGGGACAGTTACAGTTTCATTAAATTTTTTTACATATTTATTCATGTTTAAAAAATAAAAATCAAATGCAACAGCAGGAATGTGTCTCTCCACACACATTTCCTTATTAACAAATAAGGCAATAGTAGTAGCACTGATGTCAGAACCATTTGTAATGTTGGGGGTGCACACACTGGTAGGGGTCCCCCCCCCCATAACATTTTGATAAAGTAGATGCCATTTCCTGCATTCTCGTGTACCAACAGGTTGTTACCCAGTAAACACCTGAATCAATACCTATTTTAAAAAGCATGGCACAACAAGTGGTTAAAGTATTGTTCTATTATTCAAGTGGATTTGTTCATGAAGAAAGAGAAACCACGCTGGCTGAACTAATACAATTCTGCAAGGCCTCCTCTGTCTGAAGAGCCATCATCCATGGTACCATGGATGTCTGGATAGAATAAGCACAGAAAATGTATGTACAGATGATAGTAAAGTTTTTCTTTGTCTTTTGGCTGCTCCCTGCTTCAGTGGTCGCCACAGAGAACGGTCGCATGAAGACTTGGTGATTGATTTTATGCCGGATGCCCTTCCTGACCCAACCACAGACCACCGAGCTACCACAGCCCTCTGTGTGGAGCAGAGAGCTGATATCTAGGGCACACGGAGAGCAGATGGTGGGGGTTAAGGGTCTTGCTCAAGGGCCCAGGTCGGGGAAAGTGAGAGTGGAGGCAGGTGTGGGTGTTTCACCTTTCCCACCCACATTTTGATGTTGTTGGTATGGGGAGTTGAACTGGCAACCTTCCAATCACAGGCCCACCTTCTGTAACCTCTGCACCACCACTCCCCACAGACAGTAGTAAAGTGAAATACTTCAAACAATAAGACACAATTTAGTAACATGCTTATATACCTATTCTTTTTATTTGCCCTTATTTCACCTTGTCACTCAAAAAACTAATTTTATTTGAAGCTCCAAGCTCATAACAGAAGAAATGCACATTGAAGCAAATGATGATCTCTCCTTCATAATTTTCAGCTCAGTTATTGCATCATTCAGTCTCCATCCCTGAGGAACTTTCCAGCATCCTAACTGAGTAACAAACACACTTCATTCCTATTTTTTATTTATAGATTTTTTTTACCTGGGCACAGCTGACAACACTAGAAACATTTCCTACCACGAAACAAAAGTTTATCACGGCTGGGATCAGCCCAGTTCAAACTAAACAAAGTCCACCTCACGGGACAGCTCCCTGTCGGTGGTGACAAACTCGCGCCGAGCTTCTTCTTCTTCTTCTGTTTTAAAGGCAGCACACTCTTCTTCTCTGTTTGTAACATCAGCACTACAGCGCCTGTGCGACCAGTTACAGTAATAGCTTTTGTTGCGCGCAACATACTCACTCACACTTTATACCCGGCAACTAATAACAGTTTACACTTTTTTTTTTCCTCATTCTTAAAACGCTAAAATTGGGGACAGATCTGGGGACAGCTTTAGCTGAGGTCATCCAAAACGAGGACTATCCCAGGAAATCAGGATGTCCATGTTAGCGGTGTGGTCCTAACAGCATGGTGCTGCCAGCAGTGTGGGTCTGCTAGCAGCATGATGATACTAACGGCTGCAGCAATAGATGATGTCGATGACTGCCCTCCATAACAGGGTCTGGCAGACACAGAACATTCAAAGTTCCCAGCAGAACCAAACTGTTCCGTAGAGTTCGGTTCGTGCAGGCAGATGGAGAATCATGGAGACTGCCGCCATGACAGGCCGGAGCCTGAGCCAGAGGCAGGAAAGGGGGCGGAGAGTGTGGTTCTGGTGGAACGAACCGAGCTGCAGATGGACCACGTAGGTCTCAGTGAATTCCCGGTGGACCGGAACGGTTCGGAGAGCAGTGGGTTGTGTCGAACCATCCTGCTGGACCCTTGTGCCATGCCACCCTCCGTGGCCTGCCTCTCCTTCCTCATGGAGAGACGGGTTGTATGTTGGAACAGAGCAGAGCAGTTTAAAACAGAGTAAAACATAAAGTAAAACATAGAGTTGTGAAATTTTGTTTATATAGGTGTTTTTGTAAATCACAGTGTTAAAGTTCACATTTACATCAGTTTTTACAAACCCCCACTTTGTTCCAGGATTTATACATTTCGTATCAGCCTGGTGTGAAGTGGTTACCGTTTGTCACGCACTGATCCAGTGCTTGTTTCCCTGAAGGCACACAACCCTTTGTGGACTGATGCAGCCCTGCACAGCATCGAGCTGGGCTTTATTTTATAGTAAAAGTCCAGGTTTCCTGACACTTTTCTGATTCTGTCTAAAGTGCACTGCAGTATATTAAATGCTCGGGATGTTTTATGTCTGTGGTGGGCACTGCTGTTCCCGCTGCTGTGATATGCTGGGGCAGCAGACAGAGTGAACGCCAACGGGCTCGAAAAGCTGATCCGCAAGGCCAGTAAGATTGTTGGGGTGGATCTAGACTGTCAGACAGCGGCGTCTGAGAGGAGGACGCTCAGTCTAAAAACAGTTTTTGGACAAAAACTTACACCCACGCCGCAGCACACTGGTCAGTCGCTAAAGCAACAATTCTTCCACCACGATGCACCACAGAACAACATTCCTGCCTGTGGCCATCAGCTCCAAGCTGTGAAAACTCAGAATGTAAAAGTTTATCCTTTATCAATTATTGAAGTGCTGTTATTAATGCAGTTTTGTTTTGAAAGCTGCATTCTCGTGCGCAACCTTAAGGGTTCATTGAGAGAGCGGCTCTCTCATGGCTAAATGTTTCATTCAGCAGTGATGTGCATGATTAAAGTATTCATGTACCATTATTGAAGGTTACCCGCTGCCATTTTGGGAATAAAATAATTACTGCAGCACGCTGGAGCAGGGTCTTCCTCACTTTGAGGTGACGGTGGCTCTCACATTTTTTTTGATCATTGGTTTTTTTTTTTTTGCTGGAAATCTATCTCCAATTTTCTTTTACAAAACTGAACAAAACAAAACAAAAGCAGTTGACAGCTTTTATTCTTTATCTGTCCAAACCGACCAAACATTAAATGACACTAGCCCAGAAAATTATGTTTTATTAAACCCAATTTTCTGTACCATTTTTTTAAAGCATTGGAATAAATTTGCTTTAGGTTAAAATATTCTGTTCAAACATGCACAGCTCCCAACAACAGGGACAGTTTTGTGCTGTCACGATATTTTTCCTCCACATTTAATTAGGCTCGGTCTCAGAGGAGTCTGGCTAAATGTTATAAGCCACATCAGTAAAGTGTGATGATTATTCTTGTCCAGTCGTGCTTGCTCCGACATGGATTTATCTCTGCTGTGTCAGTTTAAATGACTGTCACTTTTGTTGCTGTAGCCCTTTTTGCTTGTTGCTTTCCTCTCAAACATCTCGTCTCCATTCATGTCTTTACCCTTCTAATCTAAATATGTCTTATCAAGCTTAGTTTATTTGTCACTTTTCAATCCTGACATTTTTTTTTTTTTTTGGTCATCCATCCTCTGTTCGCTTCATTCTTGCCAGACACAATTTTAATTCCCTTCTTTAATTTCTTTGACTCGTTGCTTGTTCAGTTATGCAACCCACACCCAACACAACCCCCAATCATCCCGTCCTTTTTTTGTAACTTGCCTTATTTCGTTATTTTATGTCCTATTTAATTTTTGAGTGTTTTGGGTATTTTTTTTCCCATTCGTTCAACCTTTATTTAAACAGATAATTCACACTGAGGCTTCAAGACTCGTTTACACGTGAGACCTGTTTGGACAGACAATAAAAAGTGGTGAAAAAAATGACACATGGGGTTTGGAGACAAAACAAAATTCCTAACATGCTCTTAATCTTTGGCTGAAGGTTAACACATGATAATGCAAAACAAATCTCACACAACAAGCACAATGACACCGACATTCCACTGGTGGCGGGGGCATAAGTATTTGACCTAATAACTGAACAAGGGCTCAAAGATTTAAAGCTGGAAGATCATATGTTTTTTCAATTTATATTTGTCGTCAACAGTAGCAACAATTTTACCTATATTTCTTTGTTACTGTCCCACGTCGCAGAGCAAAGAGGGGGAAATGGAAATATGCTGGTGAAGATTCTCAGTCATCCAGGACATGATAAAATCAAAAAAGGTTCAATACAGAAACAACTGGACTTTATTTATAATAGG
Source organism: Hypsolebias martinsi (assembly GCA_031762355.1). Lineage (NCBI taxonomy): Eukaryota > Metazoa > Chordata > Actinopteri > Cyprinodontiformes > Rivulidae > Hypsolebias > Hypsolebias martinsi. Next base: position 11,945,110 of record JARVGQ010000474.1, on the reverse strand, counting down.
AAAACGTTTCGCTCTCTTTCTGGAGAGAAATGGAAATACTTGTTGGCTGTCCGTGTTGTGAGCATGGTATCTTAAAAAACAAGAGAGATACCAACTTTTATTTTAGTGTGTGGCTGCTTCTAAGAAAGATCACTATTGGGTTGCTACATCAAAATCCAAGATGGCCACCACTATATACACACGTTTTCCATCCATCTATTGTCTTCCTCTTATTCTGAAGTCAGGTCGCGGGGGCAGCAGCTTGAGCAGGGGGGCCCAGACATCTCTTTCCACAGCCACCCTCTTCCAGCTCTTCTGGGAGGAGCCCAAGATGTTCCCAGGCAAACCGAGAGACATTGTCTTTCCAGCGTGTCCTGGGTCTTCCCTGGGGTCTCCTTCCAGTCAGACATGCTCGAAATGGGTTGCCCAGGTGCTCCAAAAGCATCCATACCAGATGCCCGAACCACCTCAACTGGCTCCTTTCGATGTGGAGGAGCAGTGGTTCTACTCTGAGTCTCTCCTGGATAACTGATCTTCTCACCCTATCGCCAGTGTTTCCCCTACCATTATACAAGCAGGGGACAGTGGCTTGTTTCTAAGGCGGTAATTTATCTTCATAGTAACTGGACACAGTTGATACAACAGTGCACACTGACCACAAACTCTCAGCAAAGAGAGGAGCAGTGGCCTTGACTAAACGTCTGGTCACTGGTCTTCTACAGCTGGAGACAAGCTGGTGACTCAAAATAATTGGAAAACTACAGGAAAACTGGCAACTTTTCCAGCATGAGTGCTTGCAGTCAAGTGAAGCAGGCCATGAGGTCATGTTCTTAGCAGCCGATCTTTAAAAATCGCAAACTGTTTTTGTGTGCATGGCTTGCAAAACTCTATTTTAGGCCAGGCACATTATTTCACTCCTCACCATATCATACCTGCTTTGGCTCACTTTGTACCCACTTTGGCCACAACCCCCAAGTTTATGGTTTAATCCTCCGAAAATACTTTTGAAATGAACATAGACAGATATGAACCAGTTTTCCCAATATTTTTTGTTGCTCAGTGTGGTTTTTAGACCAGGAATTTCATGGGCTGTAGCCTCTGACGTTTTCAGTGAGCACTCGTGTAGATATCAAGTTACAGCTCATGTGCTTTTAAGACAAGTTGGAGATGCCTGCAACAAAACTGAGGTGACTCTGACCACTTTGAGGGAAAATGTGTCACACAGTTTTATTGAATGTTTTCCAAATTCAAGACCTAATGTCTTTACAATTCACACAAGAGAACTGAGCAGTCCTGCAAATGTTTTGGGACATTTCTCATTGTATCCTCACACACCTTTGATATTTCTCACCACCTTAATAATAAAACCACCTCTACACACCTTTCTTTATTTTCAGAACCAACCTGTCATCTCCCTCCACAGGCAGCTAGCAATGGGATGGCCCACCAGCTGTCCAGGTCACCATTCTGGAGTCACGTGGGTCAACTGTAGCTGTCCGCTGCTTGTCTACGTTAGGACAAGAGCCACATCCTTGCATAAATACACAAATGCATAAATGTATAGACACATGTGAACTGTCTTCAGGGCCTTCTGCCACATCGCTCACCACATTCAGGCTCCTCGACTGTCCTTGGATTGTCCCATTTGGATGATGTGTGTGCACTGAAGAGGACATGTGCCTGTATGTGTTGGTGCAAAACACAAATCACTTAAATATTTGGTGATAAAACAAAACACTAAAATGCAATACAAAGAAAATGTAAGGAAGAGCTGTCAGTGTTTGAAGAAAGCTGTTGGATGAGTTTTCAGAGTAACTCAAGATTTAAACTATCATTGCAGCTTTGGTCCTGATGTTTGTTGGGTCTTCGTGTGTATGTCAATTTATTTTCAAGAGTGAAATATTGCATGTGGTGTACAAGTAAATTCAGAATCAGAATCAACTTTATTGTCATTGCACGGTAAAGTACAGTGAATTAAATAATAAAATAGAAGAAACACTTATTTGACATCGTTGCTAAACAAAGCATTCTTTTAAATCCAGAGTTCAGAGTTCAGAAACCCAAAGAAACTCAGCAATACAGTACAAAACATTTTTATTTTCAGTTTTTAACTGGAAGCAGGAACGGGAGGATCTGCAGGAGATTGGCGATTGTGAGTAACTTTCATTCAAAACTGTGGACAGAGCAATAGGTAATACTTCTTGTTATGTATTTTTGTCTTTCAGGTTTTGAGGAGGTGAAGTAAGAATTCAAAGGTTTGGGTGAAGATGGATTTCCAGGAGGCATGGAGGAACCAGTGTGAGTGTGACGGGTTGGACCATAAGTAGTAAGACAGAGTTGATGTTGCATCAAGCTGTGGTTACTTCTGAATGCATACATTCATGTAGGGTTATAAGCCTTTAAGAGAAAGAGCAATGGATAAGTGTGTGGGTGCCAAGTGGTAACCACTTTGTATCCAGCTGTTATAAAATGTAAAAAACTTGGAACAAAGTGGGGGTGTGATTTGGCAAAGAGACAAATTGACCGGTACTCTCATGTGGTCTTGTCTATTTGCAGGGAGAGAGGATGGTGACTTCAGGGGTACACAGAGTGTGAGAAGTTCAGTCTGAGTATGAGGAGGCACAAGGATGCTGGGAGTTAAGGAGGAGCAGACAAGGAGCTGGAGGAAAGGAGTCACAGAATTTCTGCTGGAGATCTCAAGGAGATTAAATAATTCACAGAGGTTAGAACCAATTTTCAGAGATTACACTGGGACTGTTGGTTGAGTCACCATTTGGTTGTCAACAGTCCAGCATCAGGTTCTGGTCTAGCTCTGCCTTTTTTTAATGGAGGGAGCTCAACAACTGGATCAGGACCAGCTGAGACCAATAAGCTCAGCCTGCCACTGAGGAGATGCAAGAGGAAGTTAGTGAACACAGACAGGAAGCAGGAACTGGAACCTTCATCATTTGAACGGTAAAACACAATCATTTGCACGGCGAGCAGTGGAAACTGTCCATCAGCAAGACAAGGGCATGACATGCAACATTATTTGACTGCTGTGACTTCACCAGGTGAGAAGAGAAAGAAAAAGAGGACTGCTGCAAGCCTGTTTCACCCTGGAGTCAGGGCGACATGCTGATAAGTTGGTGCAATGCAATTACTGCAGGTGCACGGGAGATGAAACGTGCAGCGTTTGACTGCTCAGGCACGCTATGTTTTCTGACCTTTGAGGAAAGATCAGAGGAGTTATTCTCTCTGTCAGGTTGAAAGGTTAAAGAGTTTGCAGAACAAATCCTGGAATAATACCTTAAAAATACAAAGGATGGACAGAAGAGATGACAAAGAATAGAAAAGACTTGAGGAACCAGAAGAAACACCTACACCAGGTACAGAAAGGTCCCCATATGGAAGAAAGACAAAAGCAGGGAAAGAAGTTAAAGCTATTCTGTACGTGTTAGCTTTAAAACTAAATAGGGATTTTTAATGGCATTTTCATCTTCAAAAATGATTTCAATGGAAACAATTATTACTTATTTATAAACTTTATTGAACATGTGGGACTTGTCTCTGTTATATGTTCTTAGCTGACAGTACGTGGCACCTGGTGTGGTCCTCTGCTCCTTCAAGCTTCATTGTGTTTGGAGAAGGTATTCTAAAGACCTTGCCTTTAGCTCATTCAGGTCTCTCTTGTAAATGAGTCCCCGAGGCTCAATGGGATTAACCTGTCTAAATAAAGGTTGGATGAAATAACCCTTGTACTGACTTTTGAGGAACACTCCGCCTGTGGGAGTTCAGTTTCTCCTGCAGTCAGAAGTAACAAGATGGCGCCAACAAGCCACACCTGTGGACCATTCCCTTGATGAGCTGCTGTAGATGACCTCTCTTAGAGGCTGGAGCATTACATGCCTACCAGTAGTTGTGCTTCAGCCACTTTGCCTTTCCTTGTGATAAGTAAAGCCTAACAAAGTGTTCTTACAGAAAAAGAGTAAGTACGCTCAATCATTCAGGTAAAGAAATCACAAAACAAGTTAAATCGTGTCATCTGGACTGTTTCTTTCTTGGAAGAAATGTTTCATCTTTCATCCAAAAGACCTCATCAGTCTGAGGCCTGCCATCAGGATCTGTCATACTGAATAGCACCTGATGGACTTGTTTCAAACCAGTCTGCTGTGGAATCCCCAGAAACTGGCTTTACAATTTGGAAGATCATTGACGGTCTGGCTAATTCAGGCCTGGCCACGACAAAAACTTCAGCTAGAATATAGGAGCACAGTATTATATTTTCAACCAAAAATGATGCAACAAAAATGTTAAAATATTGTCTATTATCTTCACTTTAATCATTAAAGTATCAGTATTGATATCGGCAATACTGGCCACTACAGGTTGTCCCCGAGTTACGAATGGGTTCCGGACCTAAGGACCGTTCGCAACTCGATTTTGCCGTAACTCGGAGCGCCGGCCACATGGCTGC
>JARVGQ010000474.1:11908081-11918739 GCA_031762355.1 Hypsolebias martinsi | reverse complement strand
AGAGGTGACATTCCACGTCCCAATAGCCAGCTTCTGTAGCCGAGGATCAGACCGCCAGGGTCCCTGCCCTCGGCCACCACCCATCCCACATTTCACCCAAACCCTTTGGCCACTCCCACAGGTTGTGAGTCCATGGGAAGGGGGACCCACGTATCCTCTTTGGGCTGTGCCTGGCCGGGCTCCATGGGTAAAAGCCTGGCCACCAGGCGCACACATTGTTGTTAAAATCATTTATAACTGAATTATTTCTGGATGCTTATGTTGCACACAGTGTCCATCAAACTTTTCCCTACTGTGGCCAGTCTGAATGTCTGCTGGAAGCCAGATGTCATTGGAAGATTTTGCTTGTGCTCCTAGAATGCCGAACCTCTGTGGAATTAGCAGGATGACTGAATACATTATGGTGAAGAAATATTCCAGAGTCCTTTGACCTGAAACAAACAAACAAATGTACATGCACTGGTACTGAACCCCAGGGTGGCTGACATGAGGGGGGTTGTAGGGGTGGTGGGGCAGAGATGTAGAGGAAATTATTGTGGACATGGTTTGTGGCATTTGGCTTTTTGCTCTCTGTGGATTTGGTCCAAGCCCCTGTGACACACAGATGAAGTATGACATCAGTAACAGCTGGAGATGGTGTCCAACACACACACACGTACATGCACGCATGCATGCACACATACAAATGTCCAGTGTGCTTTCATCTGATAGTAGTTTTGTGTGACACATCCATCCATTATCATTTACCCACTTCTTCCCTTTTGGGTCACAGGGGTCATTGGTGGCCACATACAGCAGTCACTGTACGAGAGGGAGGGGGCACCATGGACATGTCTCAGTCCATCACTGGGACGCATAGAGACAAATGAGACTAACAACCATTCACTCTCTCGCTCACACCTAGGGACAATTTAGAGTTACCATTCAGCCTAACATGCATGTTTTTAATCTGTGGGAGGAAACCAGAGTACCTGGAGAAAACCCACACATGCACGGAGAAAACAAGCAAACTCAGAAAGGCCCCCTCAGCCAGAATTCGATCGAGTTACTTTCTAGCTGAGAGGCACCAACAGTACCAGTTGAGCAAATGTGATGCCCATAAAACTGAATTCAGGCTTGAAGTTTCTGCATCTAAATAATGAAGTTTGTTACATAATGTAATAAACGTTCATAAACAACTGTGAAGTTCAATGCTAAAATTAATGCAAACGTTCTTGTTTTTAGTATTTACACAGTTTTTTTTAATAATGTAGCACATTTTTAATGCTGTTTTACATCACTTTTATTTACTTTTCATTTTATATGTTTTATATGAATGTTTATTGCTGTGTGTACTTCGTGTTTTTTGTTTGAAACAGGTCTCTTGTAAATGATTCCTTGTGAATCGATGAGACTAAAAGATTGAATGGATAAGCTAGCATTAGCTTGAAAATTTGAAATGTTATGAAGCGTTTGAGTTTGGAGTAGCTTCAGAAGTACACTTTGGTCTTGTTTTTTTTTTTTTTTTGGGACTACCTGTTAGCCTGTCAGGATTAAACTACAGTATTTCTCTGAACTAAAGTAGGAAATACAAGCTATCTACAACAGATATACTGTTGTTTGTAATCTGTCCACTCAGCCCAACTTAAAATAAACTGAACTCTTTCAGGTCTTTTCACCATCAAACATCAATGGTGAGAAGACCCCGCCTCATTCAATAAATATGTTTTTCCACTTTCTTGCACAGATTTTTGCTGTATCCCTCCACACAAGTAAAACCAACACTGCGTTTCTTGAATGATTTATTCAAACACGTCACATAGGCCAATGCAATATGAGTGCCGAAAGACATCTCTGTAAGTCAGTCAAAAATTTATTTATACGGCGTTTTGAATGCATGGAAATTTTTGTCACATCTCTTCATCTCTAAAAAAACAAACAGAAAAAGACTCTAGAGAAATTTGTTTTGGTTTACAGAGAATGATGTCAGATTGGCCCGTCTGGTTTTATACCTATAAAAAGCCCTTATATAAGCTGAGTAGTCAACAAATTTCACAGCAGACAAATGGTACAGCATTCATATATATCTATATACACACAAGAAGTACATAGCAATTCAAAGCAGCCTATTGCTGCTTATTACAAATGATCATGAAGCAACACAAGACTTTTGTTTCACCCCCGTCTCTGGAAGTGCAAATGCTGTACAAGAAATAATTGAATCTTCCCTGCACTTTCATCTAACGTGTTGGCAAAGCATTTAGATAACAATGCATTATCTTTTAACAATAAATACAAGAGTGCATGAATACCATACGATGTAACTCAGAAGATCACAAGCTTTGTACTGTACATGTGACATGAAATGGAATTCCAAAGATCATTTGCGACCTTCGGCTTTTATGTTGCGTGTCGGCTGTCAGGTGTGTGGCTAAACGATGTACAGCCATGAGTTGAAAATCTGGAAGCACTTTTCATTATCAATGCTTCAGACGAGAGCTCAGTTGTTTTTTTTCTCCAAAAAACACTTATTAAAAACTGGAGACAGGAGACAAACCGAACCATACATAGTAATCTACATATTGCTAAGGGTCGTGGAGCCCAAGTATGTCTACCAGGTTCGCATTCAGATAACCTTCCGTAGAATACTTGCATATTTTCTAGAGAGGAAGTTCTACAAACAGTCAGTTTTGCTTGGAGATGCACGAGGTGCCGCTGTCTGCTATTTATCAGGAGAGACTGAGTAAAACGCACTCGAAGCTGACGATCCAAAACGGCCTCCTTCCCAGTTCTGGATGCTTGGGCGTCAGGTGTACTCAGTTTCTCCTGATTCAAGGCTTTTGGTCCTGTTTAGTGCCACAGAACTGTGGTTTTTGTCTTGTTGCTCGTGTAATGCCTCCTCCGTGTTTCGTTTTGTGTGTCTTTGTACGATTGTGCATGTGTTCAAGTATTTTACGCTGTCCACACAACGGAGGCAAAGCTGTGGCTCGTCAGAGGCTTTTTTCTAGTCTAATTAACTCAGCCTTACCAGCTGTTGTTTCGGATTTCGTCCTTGCCTGAAGGTAGTCATGGAAGTCCAGCTTGGATTGAAAACAAAATAAAAAAAAAACATCAGTGCTTCTTCACCAAAAGGGAATAAACACTAAAATCTGTTGGTGTATTCCTGCACGTCAGCATAGTTTCTTGTGATTGTGACATCGTGGATGAGGAAATCCAGGAAGTGCAGGAAGATTTTAAAAATGGCCGATGACTTTGACCACATACACTGTCAACCAATCAGCCTGCGGAAAGTTGTCAGTTTCTTTCACTTTGCTGGCAGTTTATCCTCAGGCTCCATAAATCCTGAAGGACTTTTGTTTCCAAAGCTCCTTAATCCCGAAGCACCGCTGTTGTTGTTTTGAACCTCCAGCGTTATTTGTCAGTTCTCAGATCGCACCCTTTGAGGTCAAAAGAGTACCGGTCCTGCTGTGAAATTGTTCAGAGCGGTAAATACTCAACTTCCGTTTCAAGCTCTGCAGCCTCAGAATCCTTCGTGAAGGCGGCTGCTCGAATACATCAAAGAGATAAAACCCAGGATGAAGGTTTTTATTCGGCACAGACACAACCCGAATGAAAAACAACCGCTGTGATATCTGCTGCATCCATGCAAACAAATCATCTTTTACACTCATCTCCATCCTCTCTCCAACCCTCTGTTGTGTCTCCTCTTCTGCTCGGCTCTTTTACCACCCACACCCTCATTGGCGGCCACCTCTAGACTCTAGGAAGGGCCTGGGTGAACACACAGAAGAACTTATTGCTTTACTGATCCGTATTGCTTGTCTGCTCACTGCATTTGTTCAGGTCTTCTAATGCATCAAGAGTGATTAAGAATTGACCCCACAGAATAGTTTGTTTGGGATTTTCAGAAGCTTTTCACACAAAGTGACCCACTAAAAGGGCTTGTACCTCGGGGGAATAAACGTCTAACAGGGGCTACAACATTAAACACCACACAGCTCATGAGAGAGAGATAGAGAGAGAGAGAGAGAGAGAGAGAGAGAGAGAGAGAGAGAGCACAGATGTGTTTGATGCATATTCACACCATGCATATCCCATTGGTGCTTTTGTATTCATGATCCTCCATCCTCAGCTGATCCTTTATTACAAAAGCATGCCAGCAGCCCAGAGCGCCACTCCAGCAGCATGCCTAACAGGTTTTCACATCTTGGAGAGGTGAAGTGGAGAAGCCACTGCAGCAGTACAAGCAAAGCATTATACCGCTAATTTATTCTCTCTGGTTAAAGTTTTACTTCATTGCACATTTTATCTGCTCACACTCATTTGCATCTGCATTAAATTTAGATGAGAACCGGGGCGTTTGGATGACTGGAATTTTAGGTTGCCAATAAAATTGTGTAAATTAATAATTATAAAACCACTTTGACATCTATTTTATATTTAAACAGACAGTTCTGATCTTTTGTAGTGGGATTCTGTGGAATTGTTATCAGCGATAAATCTCTAACCTGTTGTAGATGGTTTGTTGAGTTTTACTGTGCATTTGATTTGTACTAGATAGTTTGAATTTGTGAGTTTGAAGTGGAAACAATCTGCCGCACCACCACCCAAAGGTGGAATTCTGACTAAGCGATTCATGACTGGCACCAACCTCCAAATCCAACATGGCTGCCTCAAACATTAATAGTCATAAGTTTTGCAACAATAAACTTTTTTCTTTTTCTTTCTGTTTTATGTACTTATGTCAGTTTTATGTCAGTAATACACATATTTTACTAACTGCTATTAGTGTTGCTAAAGAGCTTAAATGTAGATAACGCAGTTTTATTCAGTTGTATGCTAATTGTAGTTAGCTGAGCATAGCAATTAGCTAATTCAACTAATTTTTCAGCTCATATCTGGAGTATGGATAAGTTGGCCCTGAAATTAGTCCCAGATATGAGTTCTGCCTTCCAAAGTAAAACTGACAATTTGACTGAATTGACGAGCTAATGGCTAGCCTGAGTCGGGTCAAGACCAAAGTGCATCGCTGTTGTCTAAAAACAACTTCACACTGAAAATGTTATAGAAATTCATGTGAAAGTTACTCTAAACCTTAATTCTCCACAACTTTTGCATTTTAAGGTTATACATCAAGATACTCCAACTTTACAGTATTATGTTGCCATGTAGTCGCAGATTAGCAGAAAATGTGAACCCAACATGGCATTCTTCAAAAAAAAAGCTTACCGGTACTTATGTTTAAAAAGAAAATCCACATTGCTTTTACTTTGTAGAGATGGACTGCAATTTTTGAAAAATCAAAAATCTAATAAAGGGTACAAAAATGATGAATAAATGCTTTTGTTTTGCTGTATTCATTCATACTCATCTGCTCACCACAGACTCATGTTCGGGCTGCTGTTGATATGCCGTATTGCTTTACATTATTAACGTTTAGCGTATGTCTTAGTGTATATCTTATATATTTATATACTGTTTATACTTTATATTTTTGCTATTGATGGGTGTAACTGGGACCCAATTTTGTTCCACCTCATGTACCACATGGGATGCGAATGACAATAAACTTGACTTGAACATTTGTCATTTTATTAAGTGGCTGTTTTGTTTTTTCTTTTGGCACCTGGTCGTTACACACGTCTAACTGGACTGTAATTTAGCAACATAGCTAAAAAGCTGTTCTGTTAAGGTAAAACTTGTTCAGAACTCTTTCCACAGAACCACACTTCATGACATCTGAACTGTTTTGTAGGGTTGGTATTGTATTCCAACAGGGTATTTTATATGTCCAGATGTAAAGTCTGCTGCAGGGCATCAGGTTGTTTATATTACACTATTTGTGAATTTAATCATGCTTGTGTCTAAATGTGACTGAGCACCAGGGAGTAAATCTGGAGCCTGCAGTGCTTTCCTTGACACCATCGTTTATTATAGCGGACTCCCAGTGCACACTTACTCACACTCTAGGAGGACCAGTGAGATTCACATGGTTTAAAACAGCTTGGAGCACTGAGCACCAAACACCTGACAAGCTCTCGGTACCCATTTCTCTTCATGGAAATGACAGACGGAGGGAGGTTGGGCAGTAGAAGAAAGCCTGATTAAAGTACAAGAGGGGGCAAACAGAATGGGAGATGAGAGAGGAAAATGTGATTCTAGTGAGGTGGTGCCATTTGAAGAGGTTCCTGATGTGCATGTGCTTCCCATATGCACTGCAGCAGATCTGGTGTCCTACGATAACAAATGAAGGTGAATTCAATCAGTGAGTCAGACTGGCTGTTGGAAGAAAAGGGATTTGGAAATAATGTTGGGATTATGGAGCAAAAGTGAAAACTGCTAGAAAAGTTACCCAAATTATCAAAAGTTACTCTAAAGGACAAATTTAATAAAAGTCAACATTAGCATTTCCCGTAATACCAACATCATGGGTCAACAGAAGGGGTGGGCCACGTTTCAAAGCATCAAAAATGAAAGGTCATGTGTTGAAGTGAGACGTGAGCACTGTGTGGTGTCCTCATCGTCTACAAAATCACAGCAGTCTGGAAAACGCTTGCTCTGTTTGGACGGAGTGAAAGTTGTATGAAAACTATTTTTGACAGTGATTTTTGTTCTTTTTAACCCCAAACAATGTTAAGTTTGTAGAAGTTAACAACCTTAGTCATAACAGAATGATTCTCCCTGCACATCAGCTGTATGTATTTTCTATAAAACAAACATTGTTGGCAATAAGTTCTGTATACCACTTAGAGGGTCTAAAAGGTGTGTTTTGTAGATGTTGTGATGTTTCTATTTTTAGTTTAGTTTTGCCTGTACAGTATAAGCCTGACTTTACTTAGCAAATGGAAGTTTAGGTTTACTTGAGTCCTAAGCATAGACTGTATTTTTTGTTACCCAAAAAGTTTTGTAGGTATTTTTTGTATTTACTTCAATATTTCACAATTAAAAGCTATTGTTTGTAATAGTTTTTTTTGGTGCCTTTTTTGAAGACACCAGGGACCAAATTTAAATAGTCCAAGGACAGCTTCTGGCCTTCATACCACAATTTGACCATGTGCGTTTTTAGTATCACACTAACTTACTTCATGCACTTAGTTTTCATACTTTTACTTAAAACTCTCTAGTTATACTTTGATGCTCAGGGTACTCCCTCTTTAGTAACTATGTCCAAAATCTCTACTAATATAATTGATATCAAAATAAATTAAATTACCATATTTTTCACAGTATAAGTCACAGGTTTTTGTATAATTTGCATGCCCTGCAACTTATATGCCAAAGCGACATATTAATGGATTTTTTTCCCATATTTATAAACCAAGTTTTGGCTGAGATATGACCATTTTCATTCATTCTGACTGAAAATATTGAACACTACCATTTTCAGCCGCTAGATGGCAGTCGAGTAGTATGGCATGCCATTGTGTCATGTAATAGGTAAAAAGTGGCTATTAATGACACAATCGGCTTTCCATAACCTGCCACCTTTGTCCAGCTCACCTGGAGAAACTGTCAAATCAGCTTCATTTCTCTGCACCGCCCCGGCGAAATGCAGCTAATTTGATCATTAAAGTGCATTTATTAAGGAAAAGTTCAACTGAGACACACCTTTACTATAATGTTAAGCAAACAAATAATTGTTTTTAAGTGTTAATCTTGTTAAATTCTTGTTTAAGTCCTTCCAAGCACGCTCCTGCGGCCACCATTTGGCAGCCAATCGATTTTTGGTACAACACCGGCCCACATTTCCGGGTTGTCAGCGGTGACGTGTAACAAATGTGATGCGTCAGCGGTGACTCATAGTAGATGTGACGTATACAGCGAAGCGACATATTTATGGATTTTTCTACTTTATTAGACATATTTGGACTGATGCAACTTATATGTCAGAGTGATGTTTACAGCGTAAAAGACAGTAGTAGGATCTTATGACACATCTGTGTGTTTCTGTAACGTTTAATAAATTGTAACGTTTGATCAATGTTCACGCACATTTTTTGATACAGAATAACTGAAGTATATCTTAATCAAGTGTCAATTTTATCACAGTTTCTTTACTTTCTTTCACCTTCAGTCAGTAACAGTTTGGTTTCATTCGTGGTCAAATCCTTCAAAAGTTGTCCCACGTTTCTTGCCCCCTTTTTGTCTCATAAACATTAAACTGATTTAGATGGATTCCAGATGCCTTCGATGAGTTTACGATTAAAATTTGTGTCACAATTGTTTTTAATTCCCTCCGTTAGGGAATCCAAAACCCTGTTTGTAGTGAAACTCTGGCTTTATGGGTATTTTTATATTAAATTTTCTTGCAAAATATATAGACTCATTCTTTTAATTAATCAGTTAAATAATGTGAAACACACCTGAAAACACCTAAATTGTAAAGTAATAACTTTTTTACCAAGTGAGGGAGAAAAGGTTTTTCTTGTATGAGGAAAAATAAATAAAGAAATTGTATTATTTAGTCAAATAACCAACAATAATGTAGGTCTAAAATTATTTGTGAAGGTCAGAGAATGTGCTCATTATATTTGCAAAGAGAGAAATCTGAGGGTCAAATTAACTTTGATTAATCAGTGAAGACTGTATGTCTGTTCCAGTCAAAGCAGTCTTTGTCTCATTTTAAGGCAAGTTTAAAATAAAAACATTATTTAAATTGAACTAAATGCACAACAAATTAAGTCTGCATTTTCTGTGGGAAAAGCCCCCTTCATGCAGAGGAAATGTGTTGCTTTGTAACTTTATTTCATTTATTGTTAACAAAAAGAAAAATGTGGTAATGATCTAACAAGAAGCTTCTCTCCCTGCAACAGAAGTACTCGTATTATGTACCTAAACTAATTACGACTGCAAACGAGAGTAAATAATTAGGAGTTAGATTTCCCAAAGGAGGAAACCACTAACGGTACAATGTAGCCGTAATTGTATTTATCATTTACGTAAGAGGGCTCCTCGGGCGAAGTTACTTCATCTGTGCACCACACTTCCTGTTGTTTTGTTTGTACAGATCGCTCATGGAGGTTTAAAATAAATTACATAAGATGGGACGCTTGTGGACTTAAGGTTCAGAGTTAATCGGGTTGTTTTAGAAGCTTTTGAAGAGAACACGAAGCGGTAATTTCTGATGAGAGTTATTGGTAAAACATGATGCTGTACAGCAAACGGTGGCAGAGAGTCAGACCTGACTTACATCTTGAATGGATCATCGCCATGTTGGCCTGAAGACCTTTTAATATGTTTTAAGGATTCAGATGGATTGAATAGAGAGAGATTGAGATGTCACTCTGCTCCCTTACAAGATAATCTGAACCAGCTTGCTGCAGGCCCCAAATACATCTGAGTTTTGAGCCTTTATTGCCATAAAAGACAATGGAATTCATTGCAAATGTGCACAGCCGACTAGTCTGAGACTTTGTTTGAGAGTAGCATCCATTATTTATTTTTTTTATAAAGAGACTCATGAATAAGAGAAATGTTTAGAAACAGCAGTTTGTCCTTTTTTTCTTCTTTGTAGTTGCACCTTCCCTTCAGAGTACAATCTGAGAGAATGGACATCCATTATCTCCAGTGCCGTGGAAGTAAAGAGAGGATTATCTGACTCCTGCCGGTTTAGCTGGCGTCCCACAGTTTACAGACGTCGAGATCCATCTCCCAACTGTCGATCCCAGTCTGCCCCGTGTCTCCATTAGCACCTTGTGGCAGATGTTTTCTATCCACCGTCCATCGCTTAGTGTCGCACATCCTTAATTGGGTGTGGTAATTATCCAATCGTACAATATTAAGTATCCTATTTGTGGAAATGCGGTTACTGAAAATGAATAGTTATTGATCAGCGACACTGACATTCAACATACTCCTTTTCACATATTACCCCAGCATTGATTGCTGGCAGCACTCCTTGTGTGCATTACTGCGAATCGACCTGATTCCTAATGTGCGGTCCAGGCTTGACCATTAGAACCATCCATTATCACGCTCAGCATTCACAGGCTTGTCACCGAGGCCTTGTGGGAAATTGGCAAGCAGACATGATTGTGACTGTGAGGCAGAGGCACATTTAGGCTCTCTAGTTTCTGTCAGCAAGCTCCTGCATAATTAATTAGCTTTAGTCTGTACTGTACGGCCGTGGTGCAGCTCAGAACATCCACGAGTGTTGCTTCATGTGAGAGTTAGCCTGTTTATTGTTGCACCAGCCACAACATGAGCTTTTCATACAAAGCAATAAACAGTTGGGTTGAAACCTGAATTTAAAGGGTGTCTACTTTTGTCTAACACCTGTTTTTTCTGTTTTTCTCTTACGTATATGATGGGAAAATTTAATTTCTGGTCAACAAAAGTACTAGTTAGCGATTATCTTCTGGCTTTTTGCTTAATTTGGAGTCTTTGGGCAAATGTATTAACATTAGTTGACACTAAACCAAGCTTGAGCAGGATTTCCAAAAGTCTTAAATTCATCACTCCCATTTTTAGGCCTTAAATATTTTTAATACATCCAGATTTCTTATTTTATGTTTCCAACATGCATTTTAGTTACTTTTTAAATTTGTTAATTTGTTTATACATTGCATCTATTATCAACATTTTGTTTACATTGTTGGCATTCTGGTTGGGCAAACTCCCACGCACCCTCCAGGACCCTGCTGAGGGTGTAGAGCTGGTCCAGTGTTCCACGACCAGGA
>JARVGQ010000474.1:11477081-11487184 GCA_031762355.1 Hypsolebias martinsi | reverse complement strand
CTCATCAGACCACATGACCTTCTTCCATTGCTCCACAGTCCAATCTTTATGCTCCCTAGCAAACTGAAGCCTTTTTTCCAGTTAGCCTCACTGATTAGTGGTTTTTCTTAAGGCTACACAGCTGTTCAGTCCCAATTCCTTGAGTTCCCTTCACATTGTGCATGTGGAAATGCTTTCACTATTAAACATAGCCCTTAGCGCTACTGTTTTTCTTTTATTTGATTTCACCAAAAGTTTAAGTGATCGCCGATAGTGATCATTCAGGATTTTTTTTTTTTCCGGCTACATTTCTTCCTCGAAGACGATGGGTCCCCACTATCCTTCCAGTTTTTAATAATGTGTTGGACAGTTCTCAACCCAATTTTAGTAGTTTCTGCAATCCTTGGACGTTTTCTCTGCTTGATGCCAATGATTTGACCCTTTTTCACGACCACACGATGTCTTTCAACATGGTTGTTTAAGAAATGAGAAGCAACTCATTGCGCCAGTTGGGGTTAAATAACTTGTTTCCAGCTGAAAGATAATCACCCATGCAGTAATTATCCAATAGGAGGCTCGTACCTATTTGCTTAGTTAAATTCAGGTGGCAACTTTTTTTGAGCCAGGCAGTGTATTTAAACACTTTTAAAAAGTGTAATTATAATCAAATAATTATGTCTAGGATGTCCCAACGTTGGCGTGTCCCTGCATCTGTATGTGCTCATGTTCATGCTATGGTTTAGCTGCTTTCACATCCTGTTTGATGTTTCTTCCAACCCCCCGCCCCCCGCCCCCTTAGCAGCTTCCTGTGTCTCCAAAAAGCAAACTCCAGCAACTTGACAAGTCTTAAGTCATTACAGCACAAACTTTCCACAGCCAAACTTCAGCTATGACTAGGGCTAAAATGAAATAAAAATAGTTTCCTGTACAATGATTTACCATAACTAAGGAAACACGTTAAGCTCTTGCTCTAATCTTGTTTGAAGTTACATTATTGATCATGCTTGCTGTAAGTCAGTTGCCTCAACACTCGCACTTTAAAATTGTCAAAGTCGCTTAAAGAGAGCAGACCGTCAGTGCTGCCTTGCAAGGCCTGAATATTTTGGAACCACAAGTCTCATTTTACACTCATGAGCTGATATATGCTGTTCCAAACCCTGATCCAAATCCCACCAGTTGATTTTTTTTTCTTCCTCCCTTTGCTTTCCAGAAAGATTATTTTCAAGTAGGCAGCAGATTTGTATGTTTCTTGGCTCTTTATGAAGCAGCAGTGAGGAATATAATGTTGAGATGAAGGTTAATAAATCCCTGCTATGTTTTTCATGCTGCTTTTGATGCAGACAAGTTTCAACTTCACTGCCAAAGCCTAACAGGATCTCACTGGCTGTGTGAATTCATGTTAGCGTAGGTGCCATCTTTTTTCATTTCAAACTAAAAGGGTGGTTTGAGGTTTTTGAAGGGGCCTTGTTGAGGATAAGCCAGGGCAGATATGAGATTTGGACAGTATAACCTTGAACAAAAATACTATGGTTTCACAGTATTGAAACAAAAAAAAAAACTGCATCAGGATTCCTTTGCTTTTGTTTAACCCCTAACTGACTGCAACCCGCTACAGGTCCTGTTGACCTAAATTTGAATAGTGAACCTCGTAGATTCTGCTACAGGTTTCATATTTAAATACTGTACCACATTGTTAAAATATCTATTGGCCCTCCACTTTTGATTTGCACATCTTTGGACCAACTGGGTTGGCCTTTGGTCTCTCTGAGGCCAATAACATCCCCTGAGTACTAACTTCATACCAGTTAGTCATTTTGACTGCTGAGGTTAAAAATTCAGCATTGCCTTTACAAAAGCAGCTCGTTTAGTTTGAGTGTGCTTTTTCCAGGAGTTTGTGTTGAAAGTTAAAACATAAATGCAATTAATGTTGATTTTGCTGCCTAACTGTTATTGCATATTAACTAGAATCGATTTGATAGGTATAGTGATATTCATATACCGGTATTTTCATAGTTTTTAATTTAGAGATGTAAATAAGGAAACTGAGAGAGAACAGAACATTCAGAGTTCAGTTTTAACATTTTTCCCCTGAACGCAGGACAAAATTTAAACAAAGTTATTAAAAAAAGTTTGCTTTTTTCGCATTGATGAAAATAAGTTTAAAACTTTAAACAAATATCTTTTTGTCTCTGAAGTTTTAGGAAAATATATTTAAACCATGTGATCATTAGGACAAAAAGAATTGTGGTTTGGACATGGTGACACTGTGGTATACATTGAAACCAGGTCTTTGCCCATGCCTAGCTGAGGTCGGCCTTGGCTAAAAATATGTAGAAAAGCATTCTCACTTAAAATAAAAACTAAATTGGGGGCTACAATAAGCTGGTGGTAGAATCAATTGCTGCATTTTCATTTTCTTACTTGGTAATTAAGTATACCGGTACACAGGTATGGTTACCAGAATTGCCTTTTTTATTTTTTTGGGGTGGGGGGGTGACCGATTTAAGATATAAATAAATTCAAATGTATGCATTTTTCTTTTTGTCTGGTGCTCCTTTGTGTTTACAGCAGTCGATTTGACTATAATTTGGAGAACCCAGGTGAAACTCATTTATTATCAAGCTACGCAGAGCAGGATCTGTTAAAAATAAAAAAAAAGTTTTATGTCAATGCCATGTCAGATGTTTTTGCACCTTATATATTGTGAGGCAGATGTTGACTTGGTTACTGTATTTTATTCCGAACAACGGTTATTATGCTTGTATAATTTTGCACAAAGGCATCTCAGTGTGTCCTGGCATTGATGCTAAGTCCACAAGAGCTGTTTGTCTATAACTAGCATGTCTTCTGTACAGACTTACTCATACAAATGTTATCTTGTCACCCAGAAAAAGGTATGACTACCTTTTGTTTTTGTAATCTTTTGTGATCGTTTGCTGCTAAAAGGCAGTTGATTCAATTTAAGATAGCTGCCACTTCTGCTCATAATTAGCCTGCGCAAAAAATGTCTGACAGTTTTACCGACACTGAGCTAAACTTAGATGTGGCAGTAATTGAGTTAGTTACAACACACAAGTCGTATCTCTTGATACTTCTCATATTGTTATTTTCAAAGGGCAGCACGGTGGCACAGTTGGTAGAGCTGCCGCCTCTCAGCGAGCAGGTCGCCCCGGTTCAAATCCCGGCCTGTTGACTGGCAGAATGCTTCCATTTGAAAACTTGTGCCTCTTGTAACTGGTTAATATCTGCAGTTCAAATAGTGGCCAAGTAAGGGAAGGAAGAGTGTTTGTATAACCTTTTTCCACCGTGTTCCCTTTTCATTTTTGTGACGTTTGTGCCTGTAAATTTGGATCATCTGCTTAAAATCAACATGGAACTGTATGTTTTGTTCACTGAGCTGTATTCATTCCTGCTTCTACCAACTCGATCTTAACGGCTGCTCAGTCCAACGGTACAAAATGTCAACACTTGGACCTAATGGAGTTTTATTGTAGCTAAAATATTATTCCCCAAATGGACATTTCTGTGGCCTTTCACATAATTTTCGAGATCATGAATTGTCTTCTCTTAGGTTTATCTGTAGACTTTTCCAATATATTTTTCTGTACATATTGTATTTTCAGACACAAGACATTATACATATTGTATTTTCAGACACAAGACATTATAAAGTTAACATATCTGTATCAGATATCGTTTCTCATTTACCTGAGTTTAACTACAAAAAGTAATTCATGAAGATCAAATTGAAACATTTTATACTCCACATTTTGTAGATCCTGCTGCTAATAAAACCAACAGGTCTGAGTTTGTAAAAGATTCAAGATAAAAAAAAGGTGTTAATTATTAAAAGATGGAAAGCATCACAAATATTTAGGCTCAAATAAACGGTGAGGTTCATTAAATCAACCAGACAACCACTGAAGCTTTAAAGACATAAAAACAAAATATGGCATGTAAAAATCTAAGATATGTTCATTTAAATAGAAATAAGTCTAGTGATGGCTTTGAACTTTTGAACTTTTGTGTCATTTTCTGTACAAACTTAAACATAAATAGCTCTGAGGTTAGTGCCGTGTTCTTGTAACTCTGAGGTTGTGAGTTCAAGCCCAGGTTGCATCAGGAAGGGCATCTGGCTTAAAACAAAAATGCCAAATCTTTCATGCAAGTTCGCTCACTGAAGAAGGAAGTAGCTCAAAGGAACTTAAAATGCTGGACTGGTACAGTGGCAGAGTAGCTGCTGCTTTGGTGTTAAATTGATTAGTCACAAAAATGAAATTGTGCAGCCTGTGGATAAATAAAAACACAATTTTCCCTTTCAGCAGATTGATGGGGTATTACAAAAATCATTTTGCTTGCCAGACTGAAGACAGTGAACTGAGCAGAATAAACAGCTTTCTGCCATGAAGAAGAAATGTCCTCATTTTGTCATTTGCCCTGAGGAAGCTTTTTCTAAGCCAGTCACAATGACTGATTCTTCAGCGTGCTCTCCTTTCTTTCTATTTACTATTTTTTACTGTTTTGTATTGCGTTCTCTTAGATTCGCTGTTTGTCTCTCTTTCTTTGCTCCTGCTTCATTCGTTTTCCTCGTCTGTACTTATCCTCTGAGTGTGTGGAGTCAGAACAGTAATTAGGTCTCCCTCCTCGTCTCCCTGCTGATGTGTCAGAGACGCTGACAGCTGTATTTAAACCAGGAGATGATTTATTGTTCTTGAATTATTTCAATAGGACAGCACCAAGACTGGTGCTAGTATAGTTTCAGTCCCAACACTGTCACGTGTATCTACTTTGTAACTTGATTATCCAGATTTATCATACAGTGTTGTTTCTCCATCTCCAAAGTGTAAAAATGTAAACTGTGTAGGAGCTGCTGAACTACAAAAAGAGCTTTTAGGTCCAGTCTGCAGTTCGTTTATTCAGCCTTTTCTTAGGTCGTAGGTGTTAAACATGGCTTATAGCCACAGTTATGTGCTTTCTAAACTATTCTATTCATAGAGCAATAATCACTCATTATTAACAGCAATGCTAGAGAATCTAATTTGACATTGTTTGTTTGTGGGGTGTCACTCATTCACCTCCTTGCTGGGTACAAAATAGGTTAAACACATTTTGACCTTTTTTTTCCCCCATTGGTTTCTATTCATCAAAACACCTTTTATAGGTTATTTTAAATTGGCGCACTAATGCTTCAGCAATCTTTTTTTTTTTTTAAAGACTTAATCCCACAGTCACCCCCTTTGTCCCAGATAGTGTGTTGTTGAAAGTGTGAATCTGTTTGTCCCCTTTAGGAGACCCTATGCCACCGCCATTTTATTTCTGTTCATCTGAGTGGCACCATCATAGCGTGGAATCCTAAATAGAGAAAAAAATTGGTCTTCCTTATTCATTAAATAAGAATGGTGCACTCCTTGAAGGAATTAATTTGCCTGCCATAGTTTCAAACAGTATGTGTCTTATTCTGTTAGCATTCAAAATGTGTGATGTGTCTTCTTAGCTACTGCTGAGCCAACATTTAGCTCAGTGTCTTTAACACTGATGGACTTGTAGCCATTTTTGTGTTGGCTATTTGTGGGGTTCATCTTAAATCGAGTTGACACACAATTACATGATTGCCTGCCTCTCATGGCAGCCAGTGATGAATAAATGAGTTCCAAACATTTAATTAGAAGCCCACCCAACTATGACCACTTGTTAACAAGCCCACCTCAGATGTTCCTGAGCACATTAGAAGTTCAGCTGCTGTTGTGCCTTGTGTTTCCCCCTCCCCTCCTTTCTTGTCCATGTGTCTTCTCCGTCTTCATCCCCTGCTGGAAGCTCAAGTACAAGTTGAAGCCAAAACAAAACGGTTTATGCTGAAGGATGTTTGACTGAAAACAGAATAAAGTTAATCACAAGGGTTGTCATAAATTTAATTGTGATTAACTTTTTATTTCCTCCCAGCCCTTCATCTGGGAGTCTAATTGACTATTTCCTAAATGAGCCAATTTTTCTAAATGTTAGTACTACCGGTAAATGCTTTGTTGTGCGTCTAAAGACTGATGGACACAACTGAACAGGATGTAGATGTTACAGACAGCTTCAAAGTGGTTTTGGTATCTGCTGTGGCCCCAGAGTAGACCTCCATCCAGCCTACTGAGCAAATTGAAAATGTTTCTTGGCCATCTGGTGTAGTCTCTATTTTAGATGGTGGTTTCAATGAGTGTTTGATTTGTTGGACGTTTATATTTGATTTTGGGAAACCAGCATTGTGTTCACATTCAAAATTTGAATTTTTGTGCAGACCTGCAGCAAATACTGTACGTCAAAATGCCCGGCTTTAGCTTGCTATAAGACTTCATCCATTCATTGTTGACACATGCATGCTACTTGTGCAGTTAAACACCTGCCTTTTTTTGTCCACCAATGCACACAGATATAAGGACATAAGGCTTTACAAGCGCTATGGGTTCTTTTTTTGAGGATATTAAAAAAATTGCAGATGTAAAAATGATGCACTGATATAATTGTTGCAGAACTAAGCAAAGTTATTCATGTCTGCTCCGTTACTCATGAGTTTGTGACTGGAACTGCTTTATTATTTTTAGAGTACATGGTTTGGGAGTGGGGGGGGGGGGGGGTTGCAGTGGCAGCTGTGGAGGCGATAATCCCTACCCTGGACCTTATCCTGTCAAATAGAAACTCCTAAAACTATTGTCAGCTATTGTGGTTCAGCTAGATTAAAAAGGCCAAAAGAAAGAAGGAAAAAAAAAAGGGAGTTCATATTATCCAGTGAAATGTGATGGTACAATGCTGATTTAGTTTAGCTCAGTCAGACAAAACACTGTGGTCGTCTCCTTATGGTTTAAAAACAGCCAGCCAAGCAAATATTATTTCTGCTTTTTCTCATGTGCTATCGTACACAAGTCCGTGAGTTCAGCAGAATACTGGGCTCAGTTTCACAAGTAGAAACCATTTGTATAAGGCATTAAATATGTTTAGTCTGAATGTGGTTATTTACAAAATCACTTTAGGCTTATTGTAATGAGCATAGGTTTAATGTGTTTTACATTTACCGGTAATTGATTTTTAGACCTGAAATCTTTGTCTACTGTAACAGTTTATAGTAAACTATACACCAGGGGTTGAGTCGGGGAACTCCTGACTGAACAGGTGTTTTTCACTCTTGTTCCATCATCATAATTATTTTGTAACCATCTGTCTGCAGAGGGTTCATGTCAGTGACCAACACACCAAACAACCCTAAAACCTGAATTAATTGGGATCTACTGCCATGAATTTTAATGTGTATTGTGTTTTAGAGAAAAAGTAGTAACTCTGAGTTACTTATTGCGGCTTAAAATTACAGGTAGTCCTCGACTTCGGACGCAGTTCCGTTCTCACGGCGGCGGCATAAACTGAATTTGACGTAAGTCGGAACATGCGTACATACTGCACCATATAAATGTACAGTACTGTATTACCAAGTACAGTATTTAGCCTATCCTAACACAGTACTCTACATAATTATCAAAAAACACATACATTTGGGAGCCATAATGAAGGGAAAAAAGAGTTAATTTCCTACTGGGATGCTGTTGAAGCAGTTTTCCTCCGTCCCTCCTCTGTATTCACCATTGCGTTTACGTCATAAAACCGCCGTCCATAAAACAGCTACTTTTCCACAGCTGCTGCCTGTTTCTGCTGGTCCAGCTTGGTCCAACAAGTTTAGTTTAGTTTTTTGAATGTCCAGAGGACCAGACTTAGCTTTTTTAGAGAGTGCAGTGCAGTATTTCTCCGCCGCAACGTTTACAACATAAAACCGGAAACGGCGTAACTTGGCTTTTCAAAAAAAAAAAAAAAATCTTGTTAATGGGAGATGCGTTGTAACTACGAAACGTCGTATCTCGAGACCGTCGTAACCCGAGGACTACCTGTAGTTCATATTCATATACTGGTAGTATATATTCAGGAGATATGTGGATGCAGTTAGAGAGGACATGGAGGTAGTTGAAGTGAGGACAGAGGATGCAGAGGACAGAGTGAGATGGAGGAGGATGACTCGCTGTGGCGACCCCTGAAGAGAGAAAAACCAAAAGAAGAATCATAGGTTTGATATTTTCCAACATCAGGTCAGGTTGTTTTAAACACCATTTTCCAAGTAGGAATACAAAAATTGTCATACCCATCATAGACTGTATTTTAATTTGTAAACATTTACCTGACATGGTATTTCATTAATTTTGGTTAAGTATTCAATTTAGCTTCAAATGGCCTATAGAAAGAAATCTTGTTTAGCTGGGCAACCTGCTTCAGTGCTCATCTTGCACACTTGTGCGAATCTGTGCTTAAAAATAATATGTGCAAGAGTTCCTGAAAGTTTTCAGTAGTCGGTTTGATCGTTGAGGGAGCCACAGCAATACAAGCTCGTGATCAAACTTTTTTGAAATTCAGTGCTGATTGTGTTGCTAAAAGGAGGATTGTGGGGACTTCTTACTGTTCAGGGACTCGGCTTGGTTTAAAGACGGAGTTCCACTCAACTTTCTGCTTTGAGTTCTGCTCATTGTGATGATCACAGCTCAGTCAATGAAAGCGGAGACATGGCTCTCGTTATCTAATTGTGCTTTTCTGTTTAGAAAGCAGCCAACACAGTTTAGCTGGCTACAGCTGTGATGCTAAACTGTCAGTTCCTCTAAATTTATTCATTTTCTACATTAGCATTTTGCATTTCAGCTCAGTTGGTTATTTCATGTAGTTTGAGAAGAGGTTGTCAGCTGAAACAGATACTTCAGTACCATGTGAAGGGTTGTCTCTCTCGGTCTTAATTTCATCATGGCATCTGTTTGCTTAAAGAACTCACCCACTACGATTATGTGGTGCTCAGTCAATAAACTTTGCACAAATTTGACTTTTGCCTTCTCACTCAAACCAATAGATAAGTACAGGGTGACAGAGGTAGTTGCTCCAGTTCAAGCAAACAAACTAGAGCATTTTTAATTTTAAATTGATGACTAAAGGTATACTGTATTTATATCAACATTATGGTGGAAGCACATTTTTTTCATGTTTGGTCTTTAATACAGCTTTAATTAGTAATGTTTCCATGGCCACATGCTCATTTTGTCATTATTTCTGATATGCATGGTGTAATATTTAGCTTTTTCTTATACCAATACTTCTGTATAGCTTTAACATCAACTTTCTATCAAGTTAAAAAAAATGTGTTTGACGAAGTAAACGTTTATAAAAAGACTGTATAGGAAAATAATGTTCATATCAATCACTTTTATCTCAGAGTTCTGAGATTTGCATCCTGCTTTGCCTTCTTGGGGAGATAAACAGTATTTTTTTCTAGCACGTCATTGTGGGACTTGTTTCTTTTGCATATACATTTACTACACATACCTAATAAGTAATTATTGCTCTAATGTGAGCAGTGTTGTGGTTTTAACACCAAAATTAAAAGAAAAATGATCAAACATGGTGAGACAAACTATACTTGGGAATATACAGACAGAGAGCAGGGCATTGTTCAACACTGGCTGTTTGTTTTAGTGGCTGACGCCATGATGATCCATTACATGGCTACATATTGTTAACTATTTTAACACCTTTTATAATCTACAGCTTTAGACAAAAAATAAAATACTGTACTTTATTTTTCTGTTCAAGACACACTTTCAGGTTTGTTTATTTCTTAATGTCCTTTAAACAATAAAATATTACATTTGAATAGAGACTGACTAGCTAAAGGTTTTTGGAGTGGGGATGGATAAACCAGTTTCATAGTGGGTGTGTCAAGTGTGTGTTTGTTTAATAATGTTTGCTGTGTTGGTCATATTTACAGAAAGACCAGTAGAGAAAGATTGTTTGCTATTTTTATCTAACCACTATAAATGTTCCTTTTCTTAAGTTGAGACCAAAATGAAGGATTCTGTTTGCCTTTTAATGGCTCAGATTGACAGGTTTGTCACAAATTGTGCTGCTGCTCTAGTATTACATTAGAAAAAGATAATTAAAATGATTTTACATTTACTGTAATCAGAAGATATCATGAGCAGGTATTCAGTTTATTTAACTTGAAATGAGTTATAGATTTTTTTTTTACCTGCCACAATTATATTTTCTATTCTAACTAGGGTTTTTAT
>JARVGQ010000474.1:11290683-11303714 GCA_031762355.1 Hypsolebias martinsi | reverse complement strand
TTTGAATGTCCAGAGGACCAGACTTAGCTTTTTTAGATTTTTCTACCTGGATTATTGAGCATGCATCAGGGTAATTTCTAAGACAATTAATCACTCAGCAAAATTGGTTATCGTGACAGGCCTAGTTACAAGCTCTGGGTGATGAACCTATGGTTATAAACTCTCGGTAATGAACCTATACGGTAGTTATAAGCTCTGGGTGATGAACCTATAAGCTCTGGGTGATGAACCTATGGTTATAAGCTCTGGGTGATGAACCTATGGTTATAAGCTCTGGGTGATGGACCTAAGCCTATGCGCTCTGGGTGATGGACCTATGGCTATAAGATCTTGGTGATGAACCTATATGGTAGTTATAAGCTCTGGGTGTTGACCCAAAAAATGGGACTGAAAATAAGACTGCTGTGTTTTCCTGCACACTCACCTTTAGGGATAAGATGAGTTCAGCTGTCTTCGAGAAGCTCGGGGTCTCTGCTCCTCTGCTTCAAAAGGAGCATCTGGTAAGGATGGTGGAGGTGTTTCAAACATGTCCAACTGGTCCATACTGACCCTGGTCTCACAGCTGGCCTGGGAACCCCTCCAGATGAGCTAGAATAGATAGTTGTGGAGAGGGAGGTCTGGGGCTGTTGCCCCCATCTCGGACAAATGCATCATGCACGTCTTTGCGTTTATGTTCAGAAATTCAAAACCAACGGACTGCTTGCACATGAGCGTGAGGTCAACCAGCTCCAGGCGGAAGGAGACCGTCTCATTCAGTCAAAACATCCAGGCAGCAGAACCATTGAGGTAACACATCAAATATCAAGCACATCTTTCTACGCTCAGAGTCAGAACGCATCAGTTTATTAAAAAATGTTTAAGATGAATTTATATTGTCGGATTTAGCTACGCTGAAAGTTTATTTATTTATTTATTTTCTGCCAGATGCACAAAGACACCATACAGATGGAGTGGCAAGGCTTCCTTAACCTGTGTCTGGCACAGGAAGTGCACCTGAACAACGTTGACACTTACAAGAAGGTAAAGACCAACAGCGCGACCATCTGTCATAAAACCTGCTCAAACAAACGATTAAAGAAACTGCTGATTGTTTCTGTAGTTCCAGCTAGATGCAGAGACTTTGTCCGAGTCTTTGGACAGACTCAATTCCACTCTGGATCCAAAGTCGCTGAACAAAAAGAGCAACCCAGAGATCCTGATCACACTGGAGGTACAGTCCTGTAAATTATTATGAGACACATTTTATAACGTCTTAATTGGAAATTCAATACCTGTAATTCTTCTGACTTCATTTATTATTAATGAAAAGGGAGATGAACCTGCTGTGAAAAGGAACGAGCAGCGCATGGATGCTCTCAGGCAGCTCAGCCGCAACATCGCGCCTCTAAAGCTACGCAGAATCCAGCCCACCAAACCCACCAAGGTGGTGTCCCTCTGTGACTGGATGGACGAACAGGTAAGGTGTTGTCTCATAAAGGTGACGGGCTGGTGAAATTGTTCTCAGACTCATTTCATCATCTTCTCATGGATGTAGGAAGCAGTGGAACGTGATGAGATGCTCAACCTGAAGTCCTTCGCTGACGATAAGAAGTGGAATCTTGAGGACAAAAACGGGAAGATCAGAACCCTCCCTGGGGCTTGTTTTGAGATCCCCCCTCCTGATAGTGAGGTGCTGGACACAGTTAACAGGTACACTAATAAACTGTCCTGCTCTTTTAGGTAATTAACCCAAAGACTAAACCTAAATTCATCAGCTTTGTGCGTCTGTTTGTGGTTCAGCCTGGACAGAAAGCTGGCAGACCTGAAGAAGCGTAGATCAGGGCTGATGGACTCCTTGAAGAGCCCTGCGATGGAGGTGGTTCAGTCTCAGAAGACGGGTGAGAAGAAAGCTCTCCACATTTTCTCATGATCAGACCCTCACATTTATGGACTGTTTGTTCTCAGAGTGGACTTTTCTTTCTGTTCCTGATCAGTTGCTATGCAAAGTTCTCCAGACGATGCCAAAGCTGCAGATGTCCTCAGTGACATAGACCGGATCAACAAAGCTTTGGACAGGAGTGAAAAAGAAATTCTGAACAGACTGAGGACCCCACTGGACAGTCGCAGTCCGGTACAAGACCTGGAAAACAAACAGCGGGACCACGAGGTGTGCTTTCATAAAACAATTCCTCGAAACAAGAAAAATAATCATTAAAATGTCTTTACTTTATTTGGCAAGTTTAGTTTTTTTTTAGATTCACAACAGTAATGCTGCGTTCGAGGCTGGTGAAAAGCTGAGACATCTGAGTGTTACCAGATTTACTGAATTACTGGAAAAAGACACATTTCTAACTTGGCACAATACGTTACGTATATATTCAAACACACATGCTAATTTTAACATGAATGGATTCCAAAAACATTAATTAAGGGAACTGTACGGTTAAAATAAACTACCTAAAGTGAGCAGGGTTGATCTGAAAAAAATTTCAGGTGAAAAAGTGTGTGTGTGTTACAGGAAAAATATATTTTCCTAGTAGTTTTTCCACAAGAAGACTAGCCAAACCACTTTTGCTGTTTATTTCACCTGTACAGTCCACAAAAGTTAACATTTTCTTCTTGTGGAAAAACTACCGGAAAAATATATATTTCCGGTAGTTTTAGCAGAGGAAGAAAATACTAGAAAACATATTTTAAGTGTATGTGTTTTAGGAGTTATGAGCTATTGTGCCAAGTTAGAAATGAGTCTTTCCCCAATAGTTCAATTAATCTGGTAAATCTCAAATGTCCCGGCTTGGTTTCCAGCCTTGAACGCAGCATTTTCTTTGTGAATCTGAAGCACAGTATCAAAAGTCACATTCACAGGCAGCTGATCCGTGTGCTCTTGTTGACTGATCTGTCCACAGCAGGTGGTTTGTGTGCATGTACAGTATTTGACTATTTGTATGCACAGAATATTTCCACTTGTGCAAACTGAAATGTGTACATTTGAAAAACTGGGTATGTATTTGTAAAACCTGTGGTACGCTTATGGATCTTATTATACGCATACAAATCTCGCAGTACACTTGTGTGACTACTTTTGAGACTGATTTATCTTCATTGATTTGAACCGTTTGCAAATGTCACATCTCTATTTTACACGTTTCACACAATTTCAACATCAACTGATGTATTTATCTCCTTTCATTCATCATGATACATTTATCTCTTAGATCCATCCAGAGTGCAGAGCGTGCACATCCAAACTCTCATTGGCTTTCTTATTTTTTTAATCTGTAATTTTCTCTTCCAAACTTACAAATTCAGTCTCTTCAATCTTTCAAATCTCTTACATAATGTACGTAGAAATAAATTTGCAATAAATAAAGTTGACTTGACTTGGCATGTGGCCACCAGACATTTTGGCCTCTCAGCGTTCTAGACTTAAAAAAAACAACATATTTTTCACACGTTGACAGTTTGAGGCAGGTTTCTGTCGGCGCTTGTCCTCCTTCCACTTCCTAGAAAAGGTGGGAGTTGCCACGACAACCATTGGCTCAACAGATTCTAAGTTACTGTTTTGGGTTGTTTCTTTTTTATCCTTCCATCATGGCTGCCCCGTACATCCTGAATGATTTGAGGACTTCTATCTTTGTAGTTAAAAGTCCAGAAAAAGTGACGGGGCAAACAGGAAATGTTTTTTTTTTTTCCACCCAAAGTTTCAAAACAAAACTTTGAGTCATTTCTTTCAGGCAGCAGGTGCACTGGAACCCTTAGAAATTTCTTCAGAAATGTTTTTGTGTTAAAACCCTGTTCCTGTTCTGCAGAAATTTGCTCAGGTGGTCAGAAAGCTGGAGTCTGAGAAGTTTGCCATCCAAAGAGAGATGGACCCCATTCTGACCAAGAAACCTCTGGGTCCCACAGCCTCCACTGTGGCGCTCAAACTCAGCTCCGCCAACAACAAGATCCACAACATCAACATGCTTATTGAGCTTTACAACAAAAAGTACACATTTGATTAATTAAATATAAAAACTGTATAATCTCTGGTGTAAGTGCACAGTGTTTGTAGTTTATTTTGTTTGCTCTTTGTCTCCTTTCAGACTTTTAGCCTCAATGTTCCTGGAGAAGCAGATAAAGAAGATTGATAGTTACGTCTCAGGGTTTGAGGACAAACTCGCCAAAGATGGTGTCATCCTTAGTGAAGAGAAAGCCCTTCAGACTCGCATTAATAACCTCCAGGTGTTGAATCAGCTAAACCAATTACAAACACATGAAAGTGTAGAGCGCCAAACCAAAATGCAGTTTTCCTTCTCTGTTTAATCTTTCTGATTAATCTCCAACAGGCGATGCAAAATGATGCTCTATCCAACAAAGAGGAGCTGAGACAATTGGGCAAAGATCTGGACCTGGTGAAGCAAGCGTGCAGCTCTCTGCAGCAGAGCGCCAACGAGTACTGCCCCGACGTCCGCCGGCAGGAGAGCGAGGTGAAACAGCTGAAGAACAGGGACACAAATGTCAACAATCAGATCCAAGAGAGGTGAGGGGAACACAAACCCACCAGCCATTATTGCTATAAATGTTTTTTTTTTTACTTGTGTATTTTCTATATGTTTTGCTTTAGGTTGGCTCTTCTAAAGCAAGGAAACAATAAAGTTCAAGAATTTGAAAGTGCCGTACAGTCACTGGATTTTTTCTTGGTCAATTTGCCAAATAACTCGGTCAAACCTACCGATGGTCTGGCAGAAATAAGAGCCAAGGAGAAATCTCAGAGGGTGAATGGGTTTTATTATCTGTCTACAACTTTTCCACAAAGTTTGTTCCTCTTTAAAACCTAAATGAAAACAAGTGAAATCTGTAGGTTGCAGAAGTATACAGCCCCTTGACATTCTTTCCATTTTGTTGCCTTACAACCTGGAGTCCAAAAAGATTGTTTTAAGAGTTCTGTTTATTAATTTAATCAGCTACCATTTCAAACTACAGTATATTGACAAATATAAAAGGGAATCTGTTGGTCTTCCAGATTTGAAACTGGGACAGAAGTTCACAAGTTTTTCCATCTTTCCTTCAACTTTGGCCAGTTTCTCAGTCCCTACTGATGAAACACATCCCCACAGCATGATGCTGCCACCGCCATGCTTCACTGTGGAGAGACTGTTGGCTTTGATAGCCAAAAATGGCCATTTTAGTCTCCATCTAACACCTTTATTCTACTTGTCTGAGAAGTCTCTGGTTTTTTATTTTTTTTATTTTGTCAAATTCCAAATGATCTGACATTCTTCCACACAGCCCAGTTCTGTTGACCTTTAATATGAACAAACGCCTAGCCTCTTGTTTGCTTCTCTAATTATTGTCCTCCTTGCCCAGTCCATGAGTTTTGAAGGACAACCGTCTCCTCTTTTAATTTTGTTGTACTGAAACAATTTAATGAAGATCTGTAAGCTTTTTAAGATTTAATGTTGTTTTTTTTTTTAATAACCCGACCTGGACTGGTACTTTTCCGCAACTTTGTCTCTGACCTGTGTGAAGAGTTCTTGCATGCAAAACATTTGTTTGCTATATTTTATATTACCGTAGGTTGTAAGGCAACAAAGTGGAAATAATTCTGACGGAGCTGAATACTTTTGCAGCCTTCTGTTAGTTTCTACTGTGATTTCAGTTTTTTTAAACAATGTTCTTGTTTAGAGAGTGGTGGAGGACATCGAGAAGAGGTCTGCTGATTTAGTCAAAGTTAAGGACCTGTCCAAAGATCTGCAGAGCGTTTTAAATGTGAGTTTCGACAACAGCTTTTATGAAACATTACTTTAGATCTATTATCAAACTTCGATTATCTTTCAGGAGTATGAGACAAAGTCAAAGGTTTATTGTGGGACTCTGGGCTATGAGG
This sequence comes from Hypsolebias martinsi, assembly GCA_031762355.1. Classification (NCBI taxonomy): domain Eukaryota; kingdom Metazoa; phylum Chordata; class Actinopteri; order Cyprinodontiformes; family Rivulidae; genus Hypsolebias; species Hypsolebias martinsi. The sequence goes on along the minus strand of JARVGQ010000474.1, from coordinate 11,297,866 downwards.
AGGAAAAAGATGACGACAGCGATGAGACACCAGTAAAATCTCCACCTCTGGCTAAGGAGGTTCAGAAAATGGTGCGACTTCAGACAGAAGTGATTTAAAGATATGTTTGGTCTTTTCTAGTGTTTTAAAGCAAATGCTGGGTTTTTCCTCTGCTGCAGGAGAAAGCTGTACTGAACCACTTCTCTGAAGTGTCAGCTGAAAACAACCAGCGCCTCCACCAGATAGAGACAGCAAAGAACATTATGTCGAGGGTATGAGCTCCTCACTTCAAAATGCTGCCAGCAGTTGTTATTGTCAGTGTTTTCTACAGTCTCATGTGCTGTATCGTCCTTTACTGTATTTGTGTGCAGAATGAAGAAAAGGTCAGTCAGGTTGTTGTCAGTCAGCGGCTCCAGCTTCAAAGCCAGCAGAAGGACATGGAGGCATCCGATAGTCTGAAAAGGGAGTTAAATGAAGAGGTTAACAGGCGCTTGATCGCCGAGAAAAACTTGGAAACTTTCAGTAAGAGATTTTTGTCTCTCAAGAGTAGAAGAGGAGTGGAGAGGTTGGAGGAGAAGGAGGTGGTGCAGTACTACCGCGATCCCAAACTGGAGGTGGAGCTCCAATCGCTGAAGGCTCGCATCCATGAAGAAGATCTGAAGAAATCAAGAACCCAGTCTGAGATCGAAATGATCAATGAGAGGATCATAACCACAGAATTACAGCTGACCAGAGTCGAACCTAAACTGATCACCAAGGTCCTCACTGAATACGAGAGAGACCCCCAGCTGGATAAAGAGGCGGTTAAGATTAGAGAAGAGATTCAGAGGATTTGGCTAGAGCTCCAAACAAGAGATTCAGAAACGGTTCACAAGAAAACTGAGCTCACAGTTCTGTCCCAGCAGAAACCAAACATCAAGGAGAAGGTTGTTAAGAAGGAAGTGGTGAGACTCGAAAAAGACCCGGAGATGCTGAAAGCCGTTCTCACATTCCAGGGTGATATCTCAGAGGAGGAGATGAGGTGCAAGTCTCTGAATGAAATCATTTTTACTACCAGGAGCCAGATAAACAGTTTGGAGAGGGTTATCCACACCATTGAACCCAAAATCATCACCAAGGTGGTGAAGCAAGTACAGCAAGATCCAGAACTGATTGATGAAGCAAAGAGAATAAAAACGGCCTTGGAAGAGGAGAAGGATGAGAACGTTATCCTGATGAAGGACCTGACCACCTTTCAGTTACGTTACAGTGAACTGGAAAGGGTCAAACCTAAAATGGAAATCAAAGAGATTGTCAATGAGATCTACAGAATTGATCCTGACACTGAAGTGGAGCTGGTCCGTTTGAAAAAAGAACTGCAGGACTTAAGCCGGAACCGCGCCAACCTGGACAAAGAGATTGACATCGTGATGGCAACACTGACCACCCTGCGCACTCAGAAGCCCAAGGTGGAGTACAAAGAGGTGACTCAAGAGGTGATCAAAGAAGAGAAAAGTCCAGAGGTCACGAGGGAGTTACAACGGCTGACCAACCAAGTCTCCCGCCTGCAAGTCAACTATGACACCACCCTAGAGCTGCTACTTCGCCTACGTAAGGAAAGAGATGAACTGAAAGCTGAAAAATCTAAGGTGGAGACAAACCTTATCACAAAAGAGGTCATCAAGTATGAGAACGATCCTCTTTTGGAGAAAGAAGTTGATAGACTTCGAAGGAACGTTAGAGAGGAGATTCACCAGCGCCGCAGTGTGGAGGAATTGCTCTTTGAGTTGCAGAACCAATACATTACCCTTGAGAGGCAGAAGCCAGAGGAAAAAATTGTGACACAGGAAGTGGTTCGTCTCCAGAAGGACCCCAAGCAGATCCAGGAGCATGAAAAGCTGAACAAGAACCTGGATGATGAAATAAAGGCGCGTAGAAAACTCGAGTTAGAGGTTAGACAACTGATAGCGAGGATTGAAGAAAAAGAGAGAAGTCTGGCCGACATGAACGAACGCCAGAGGAAGATCCAAGTGGAATCTGAGCTGCGGCAGATCAAAACTCGCATTTACGAGCTGGAGACCGCCCCGCCACCCGTTGAGGAAAAGATCGTCATCGAGGAGGTTCTGAAAGTGGAGCGGGACCCTAAGCTGGAAAAACTCACTGACACTATTCGGGCTGACCTGGAGACAGAGAGCACCAACTACAGCCGCCTAGAACGAGAAATTCGAAACCTCAAGGTCAAGCTGGAAATCCTTCAAAAGGAGAAATCAGTTGAGAAGGTTGTTTACAGAGAAGTCATTCGTGTGGAAAAAGACCCAGCAGTGGAAGCTGAGAGGGACCATCTCAGAGAGTTATTATCTCAGGAAAGAAATCTTAGGCAAATGCAGGAAGCCAGCAACCAGAAAATAAGCATCCAGATCAAGCACTTTGAGACCTCAAAATCTGTGACATCTCAAGAGGAGACAACTCTCATCTCCCAAAGAGATACTCTGCAAAGAGAGAAGGACGACCTCCTCAGACAGTTCAGAATGCTAGAGTCAGAGAGACAAAACATCAGCATAACCTTCCAGCAGCAGTCCAAACTGATGAGTGAGAGGAACCAGCTGGCACGACAGAGAAGTCTCAAAACAAACTCGGAGATACAGCGGCTGGAGAAAGAGATCCTGAACGAGAAGGACAAAATACACCAGAGAAACACTCTCATCATCGAGCTGCAGAATGGAATCAAGAATGAGGATCATTCAGAAACTCACACCAGAGAAACAAACCTCTCGACAAGGATAACCATTCTGGATCCAGAGACTGGTAAAGACTTGTCTCCCTATGATGCTTACTTACAAGGAGTGATCGATCGAAACAACTACCTTCAGCTATCGAAGCTGGAGTGCGACTGGGAGGAAATCACCTCAACTGGTCCAGATGGAGACAACACGGTTCTGCAGGATCGAAAAAGCGGGAAGCAGTACTCTGTCAAGGATGCACTTAAGGGAGGACGCCTGACTGAGTATGATGTGAGCCGTTACAAGGAAGGGAAAATGTCCATTTCTGAGTTCGCCCTTCTTGTTGCAGGGGAAAGAGAGAAGCCGTACATTCCCCCAATAACGCCAAAATCTCCTGCCAAAGCCATTCCAAGCTCTCCTATGAACGCAATGCCATCACCTCTTAGATCCTCGTACAGCAGCCTGAACAGCAACCTGAACACTCACCTCACTGGCAGTTCAAGCAACCTCCTTGCCTCATCAGGCGATGAACATTTCCCAATCTCTGGTATATATGACACCACCACCGAAAGCCGCATGTCTGTGAGAAGTGCCCTCACCCGCAAACTCATTGAAGCTGACACGGCTCTGAAACTGCTGGAAGCCCAAGCAGCCACCGGTGGGATTGTGGATCTCACCAAAAAGGACAAGCTCTCTGTCCACAAAGCGTCCGAGAACGGTCTCATCGACTCAGGCCACACGTATAAACTGCTGAACGCCCAGAAAGCCTTTACTGGTGTCGAGGATCCGATGACAAAAGAGCGTCTTGCAGTGGGACAGGCGGCACAGAAAGGGTACATCCCTCCAGAAAATGCCAAGAGGTACATGGAGGCACAGTACCTGACCGGTGGGTTGGTGAATCCCAATAAAGCAGGCCGCTTAACTGTTGAAGAGGCCCTTTCCACCAAACTGATCAACAGCACAACCGCAGATGAGCTGAAGAACGAGGCTTCCCACACTAAAGAGCTGGTTGACCCGATCACTAAAGAAAAGATAACTTACAAGCAGGCCATGGATCGGTGCCGGCGAGACGTCACCACGGGGCTCTTATTGCTTCCTGCAGCCTCCACTAACGTTTTGAACGCTCCTTCATACTCAAACTTTCGTTTCTAGGAACAGGTTAAAATATTTGTTTGCTACAACCAGAGGTGTTAAACGGTAGAAAATGGAAGCAGAAAAAAAATTGTTCCAAAAGATTAAAAATAAAAATAAATAATGTTTGGTGAAAATCATACATGAATCTAAATGTTCTTAATGATTTAAGGTTGCTGTAAAAAAATGTGTGTGGGGGAGGGTAATTTTTGTTTGATAACATTGTTTTTGTTTTATGTGAAGTTGAATTATTCAAGTGTCGAATAAACAAGTTTTACGTTAATTTCTTCGCCCCTTTATTTAAAACATTTAACAAAGCAAGTCCAAGTATAAAAACCTTTTAAAGTTCAGAGTATCTTAACAACATGGCTTAGGTGGGGCATGATCTGCTTTGGTGCCATAGTTCAGATCTTATCAAGTGGAGTTTTATGGAAAGGTTATGAACAATTCTTATCTTGCTGTTGTTTTGCATTACAGTATGGTCATTTGTGAGAAGCCTTACCAACACTGCTGGGGCACCACCATATCAATATAGTCTGCTGGAATAAGTGCTTAATGTAAAATTGGAAAAAACACACATGAAGACTGAAGTTGAAGACATCAGTTTTGCATTACATGTTTAGTTTTGTTTAGTTAATGTAGCACTATAGTGTATGAAATTCTTAGCAAAATTGCCCAAGTCAGCTTAAAAAGTGCTACAGCTAGCTGATGCTAAAGCTATGCTAATGCTATTTGCACTTCTGTATAGTCTGTCCATAAAATTCCATGTAAAATTATTATGAAAACTGAAAGCAATTTAATAATTTATAAAACATTCACATGAGCCCCTACAAGCAGTTTGGTCTTGTCTCCTCTTGGACTAGCCGTCAGCTTGTCGAGCTAATCAGTCTTTATTCTAACTGGCTGCTAATTAAAAAAAGCTAAAACAGTAATTGCACAAAAATTGTTTTATATAATCCCACTTCAAAAAATCTTATTAGCATCAGATGTTTTTGATAAGATGGTACTTGAATAACTTTTAAAAAATGTAAATAAATGATCTCTCTTGGTGCACACTAAGCGGTCTAAAGCGCCATTAGTGCACATGGTAGACCTCTTGAACTTCATCACACTGCGGTTGTCACTGTAAACACACCAGGTTCAGCCTATAGGTCTGCTGGCAGACCGCACAGTTCTGTTGTTGGTATCAATATGAAGGACATCGGTGTCCGTGGTGCACTTCCAGGTAGAAGTGGCTCCATATGACGGTAAACCATCTGTAACGGTCAGTACTTATGACAAGGTAAAAATCCTGTACTTGATGTACGCAGTGAGTAAACCCAGGCGAGTCACATGCTTAGAAACACTGGATTAAGGATACAGATTAAACATGACTCACGTGCACGTAGTGTGTTAAGGTTAACCAGGACGACTACTGCCCACGTAAACACACACAACTAAGATCTGTAGAAAAAAAATCACTCCTAATAAATCTACATGTACAACGCTTGTTTTATTTAGAAATGTGATATTTGTGAAACAAATGTGTGCTTTTGTGACCGGCCCTGATGTGGGAATGTGCAGTCTTTGTGTTGGGTTGTCTGGTTGTCAGATTATTAATGACTGGACAGACTTTGTGGGATTACTGTCTGAAGGCTGAAGTGACCCCCATCCGCATCTGAAGGGGCACTGAGCGATATAATCTGATGGCTCACCTCATATCAGGTGTAGAAGACAAGCAACGCTTGATGTGTTTTGACACACCTCTTTTTTTCAGTTTGTGTCTGAAAAAAACAACGTTAGTGACGTATTTGTGGTCTGCCTCCTCAGTAAAAAGCAGTCTGAACAGCCCAGAGTGCGACAGCAGCACGTTCACCACACAGATGGCACTTTAGCTGTGATTGAACATAATTCCTGGCTGACGTATGTGATAATGAACTTCTTCTTTTGTTTCGCTTGGGCGTTGTTGTAATTTTAACCCAGTGCTGAACCTTTACAAGGAACATCTGTACTTTTGTTTCCATTCAGTAGCACCATGACTGATGATGACTGTGCCTCCTTGACTCCACTGTTATTGTGCCAACATCATATGGTTTTTAAAAGCACTGACTCTGTCAGCTCTATTCTGGGTTCTCATGTTTTTTGTCATGGAAAAAAAAAGTTGTCATCACCATAAATATGCACAAATCATTAAAAAAATACAACTAGCATTTTTAAATGAATATATTCAGTTTAGATTGCTGAAAAAAATAATACATCTTTCAACTTTTCCCTTTTCAGGGATTGCCCCAGTGAGTCATCCTCCACCCTCTCACTCTGACAATAACCACTGAATTAACAAGACAGGAAAAGTAACTGATTTACAGCCTGCATCTTGCTAGAGGCTGTGCCTATAATGTTTACATGTCTACGTCACGCATTGTTAATGCCTTATGTGTGCTGCGGGGTTCTACACACAGCAGCAGCTTTATTTACGTTAAAAATGTTTTTTGTATGTTGTGACAACAGAAGACAAGAGTTTTCTGTAATGAAGCTGCCAACAACCCTGGTCAGGCATCAGTTTTAGAGCAAAATGCAGACCCAGTTATCAGGCCCTGGCTTTGCCAAGTTAAAAGACAGTCACGAACTCTGAGCACCATTAATTAAAATATTTAGGTAAATGTGTGGATATATTATAGTCTCCATCTTCTACTGCTTGTCAATAGTCGGGTCACAGATGCAGAAGTCCAGGAGAGAAATCCAGAAATCCTTCTCCCAGCAACACTTTCTAGCTCCTCCTGAGGGATCCTGGGGTGTTTCCAGGCCAGAGAAGATACACAATCCTTCCAGCAAGTTCTGGGTCTTCCCTGGGGTTTCTTACCAGTGGGACGTCCCTAGAAAACCTCTAAAGGGAGGTGTCTAGGAGGCATCCTATTCACATAGTCGAACCATTTTAAATGACTCCTTATAATCAAGCTCTCCCCAGATGACAGAGCTCCTCACCCTGCCTCTAAAGCTGAAAGCAGCCATCCTATGAAGGAAGCTGATTTTGGCCACTTAAATCTGGAATCTCATTTTTTCATGATCCAAACCTCATGGCCATAGGTGAGGACTGGAACGTAGTCAAACCAGTAATTCAAGAGCTTTGCCCTTCAACTCAACTCTGTCATCACCACAACTGACCTCATTACTGAGGACGAGGCCCTAAATCCATTGATCCATCTCCTGCTCAATCCCCCATGAACAGAATGCTCAGACATTTAAACTCTGCATGCTCAAGTATAAACTCTGTTCAATTTCACACTCAGCTGCAAACCACCTCAGTGCACCCCGCTCCAGGACTCTCATCTTGAGCAAGCATGAAGGCGACAGTGGAAAGGAAAAACTCCCTCATGAGGAAGAAACATTTAGCAGAA
>JARVGQ010000474.1:11219176-11229315 GCA_031762355.1 Hypsolebias martinsi | reverse complement strand
CTTAACTTGGGGCAGCTGTGGCTGAGTGGTTAGAGCAGTCATCCTCCAATGCAAGAGTTGGGGGGTTCCAATCCACCAGCAGTCACATGCCGAAGTGTCCCTGGGCAAGACACTGAGTCCCATTGGTGAATAAATGTGATAAAGCCCTGATTAGTCTCTTTTAGTATGATTTGTTCAATTAGCTTAGTAGATCTAGTAGTGTGCTGTATGAATGGGTAAATGAGGGCACAGATTGTAGAGTAAAGCACTTTGAGTATTTCGATAAGATAAAACGGCGCTATATAAGTACCGGTACCTTTACCATTTTATTATTTAACTATAATATTTAAGTATGGAAAGTTAATGGATAAACATTAAAACAGTAAGAACCATTCAAAACGGTTTGAAAACAGTGTTGCCAAGTCCACTTTTTACAAGTGACTTTGGGCTTGTTTTTTTTTTTTTTCCTAAAGTCGCTTACAAATCTTGCGAGTCGCGGGTTGCAGTTTTTTGGGTTTGTTCTGAACGTGAAGTTGCTTATTTGGGCTTGACTTTCTTTCCGAGTGAAACTAGTTGATTGTCTCCCAGCTCCGCAGTGGTAGTAGGTAGTTTGTCCCTTTCACTTTCCCGTTTCCTGTTTATCGCTCCCGCCCAAGTTGGAGAGGCGACAGGCGCACACCCAAACAAACACTCATACTGTGACTGACCACTAGGGGGCTCACACGCAGATGTCAGGATGTTTTGTTTTTAAAAATATGTAGAAAATTTACATATGCAAAATGTATTTTTTTTTATCAGTGCTTAAAAGTATGTTATTCAAAGCATTTAGCATAATTTTGCTGTTGTTTATGTGTAATGTCATAATAAATGTATGTTTATACTGTTTAAAAACGGCCTCTGTTTTACACAATGTGGTGGGTTGCCAGTTGGGCTTTTTTTGGGGCTTGTTTTCATTGATCTGGTTGCTTGTTTCTATCACGAGATCTGGCAACACTGTTTGAAAAACACTACATTTTTTTACTGAAAGTGTCTGATGAGCTTTCACCTCCTATTTTTGATCCATATATTATGTTCCCATGCAGTGCCCCTTTACACTTCATGACCTATCAGAACATGGCTGGAATTTGGAAAACATCCTTTAGTGAAAGGCAAGCACAATGCAGCTGCACTCTTGGTAGACACCAAACTGTTTTTAGCTGTTTTCTTCAGTGCACCCGATGTGCCCCTTTGCACCTTCACCATGCACTGCATACAACAAGCTAGCAGGAAGCTACCACTGTAGGTATCATGTCTGCACTAGAGATGGCTGTTTCAAACAAAAACCTTTTTGAAATTGCCTGGTAATTATTTATTTCTTTTGAATAACCAAAGATTGTTAAAAAATGATTGCCCACAGTACTGAGTTGTTCCCATGGCCTTGTTAGGATCAGATTTAAAGCCTAGGCTGGAGACCAGAGAGGCCAGTCCTGCTTCAAATACTGAACATCCAAACCAAGTAGGATCTACATTTTTAATCAACACTACACCCAGGACCCTCCAATACTGTCACAACCTTACGACAAATGCTCAAAATCCTCCACGACATATGACATACAATGGGGAGCCCACTACAATCTTAAATACACCGCTTAAGACCATACCATGTTTTTGTACATGTCAGTGCAGTCTTTAACCAGTGTGAAGGAGACTTAAAACTACAACACAAGTAGAGTCCGTTTAGTGACACAAAAAATGTTTTGACCTTATTTACATATACATGTGTTGATATATATTATCTATTATGTCTTTGTAACACAATATTTAGAAAATGGCTTTAGCTAATATTTTCAGAAAGTAAATTTCCCCAGTCTACAAACATAAAGTGTAAAATATATAATCAACAACATTTTTAACATTAGGTTGTTTGTAGCATTGTAAGAAATTGTCTATCACAGTGGTGCCCAATCATGGACACTGCTGTGGTCCACTGTCCTGCATGTTCCAAAGGATCTAAACATGTCAGTTCTTTGTTTGATGTCATCTTTAAAGTTCACTGTTGAGTGTAGGAGGCCTTTCAAAGTTCAGAGGTCACCCAATGTAGAGGGTAAAATCAAGCCTACCATCTGGACTTGGGATGAATTCCTCAGTGATGAAGCTCTAAAGGTTTTGGTTACCACTTTGGGAGTCAGTTTTGGGGTCACTGCACAGCATGTCAGAGCAGAATAATCTGGATGTGGCAAGTTTTGGAATAACTACCAAACATATTCCCAACAGACCCAATTATTGTTACTGTGCTATACATGAACTAATGCTTAATATTGTCATATTATGGACATGTCATTAGGAAAAATATCAGCAGGAGTGGTCTTACCAAGCAAATCATCACTGGTTGAATTTTAAAAATAAAATAGTCACATTTTATTTTAGTAAGGGTTAACTATTTTACTAGTGGAGATCATCTTTGTTAGTTATATTGTTAAATTGCAGGAGGAAAACATTTCTGAAACATGCTGACTGTTCTTTTTTCTTTGAACAGATCGTGAGGACCAATCAATCCTTTGCACGTGAGTACCACAACTCTTACTTTAGCTTTCTCTTTCTTCTTCTCTTTTATTAAGGTCATTCCTTAAGACAGATTGTTCATTTGTTCCTAAGTGGTTTTAGTGATATAGCAGCTCAATGAACTGATAAATGAAACTGCCTGAAAATGAAAAGTATGTTTTAAAAAACTGTCTTGTCCTTGAACATAACACAGTTATCGTAAGAGCATTTGGTAAAAATCATGCCTCTTGCTTTTCCTTCTCCTTCTTTCAAGTGTGCTTTTTTCTTTTTCCTTTATCTTTGTAAAGTCTTTTTCCCCATTTCACTCAATGTTTCTGTCATCATGAGTCAGTTGCCCAACTCCCATCACCCGGCTGCATTTTATTTAAAGACTGGTTACAAATAGCTTTTTGCGGATGCTGGCCTGCACAGCGACTCTGCCAAATACTGAGGGAGTTATGAGTGTGGTTTGGTGGCCTGCCTTCATCCTTTACGTCAGAGAGTAATTAAGTGCCACACTCTTTCAGTGTAGCATGGATTTGAGGTTGTCGTGAAGAGCTTGCTGCACATTCCACCCCCTGTTGGTGATGATTAAACAGTTTTGCTTCTCTTCTTCACAAAAATACTTTTACAAAACAGAAAAAGCATAAATTAAAAAAAATGCATCCTAGTTTATGACAAAGAGGTTTCTGGGGAAAGTAGATTTTTAAATTAAAAACAGTTTGAAAATCTTATAAAGCACTGGCCAAATACTGAATGGCGTTACAAAAAGACTAGAAGGTTTAGTAGTTCATTATATCGTCATTGAAATGTATTTCTTTCAGTACCCAGGATGCAGACATGACATTAGGAGAAAAAACTGGAACTTTTTAACATACCAAAGAAATAGATGGGTCAGCAAAATCTGAAAACACAAAATCCAGGGAGCCCACAACGAACTAAAGGCATCTTGAACAAACTAAATAGCTGATAACACAAGAAAGCAAACAGTTTGACAGAACAGTGACTCAGAGGTGAACTGGGAGTATAAAATATGCAGGAAGAAGTAATTACTGAATGAGTGCAGCTGAGGGCAATTAGAAAATGAGGGACAGGCGAGTAACAAGGAGCTGAACATAAGATGATGGAAAGCAATGGTAAAAGCCATATGGAGGAATTTAACAGAAACATACTAAACACACTAAATCCCAACAAAACATCAACAACAAATAACTTCACTATAAACAGAAGGAAAAAACCTTGATCATGTCAGAGCTAATCTAAATCTTTAGCAAACAGTCAAGCTTTATGCGTGTCTGGTACAAATGGTCTACCACTGCAAGTACCTGAAAAAAAGAACAAGTTGTTTCAGTTAACAAAGTAAATATCTAAATATTCTCACAAGACCAGTAATGTTTTGGTGCAACTTTCATGGGTGTATTAAGAAAACAGTGGAAACTATATTACATGTGATAGAGTGTGATGGATTGTGGAGGGTTATGAGCCTGCCCAAAACTTTAGCAAAGAAGTCGAAGTGGTTTACTTGTAGTACCAGCATGACCAGAATGTGGGACTGGTGCTGTAGCTTGGTCATCTACAATTAGAAGCAGGACTGGCCATGCTGGCCTATGACTCATCATGCCCACATGTGGTGGTAGCTTCATGCTGGGGTGGTCAGGTCATCAATATGAATAAATATGGAGGAAACAACACCATTAACTTTGTCTAAAACTGAAGTCAACATGTCCATTTATTGTGTGCTGCCATTTTGTTTTGGAGCCAAAGTCTGTGCGTGAGGAATGTGTGGCTTTGCTACAAATATAAAAGTCTCGCCTACACATTCTCTGAACTCCAAACAAGTTGTCACATTGCCAATCAAAGTGCAACACAGCACTTTTCTTTTAGCCTCAAAGACCTCATTGTAACTAAATATATTTAACAAAATGCAATCAGTAATCAGCATTTGAAAAAAATTATTGCAAGCGTATTTTTGTTTTTAGACTGGAAAATATCCCACATGGAGGGGCAGGAGTTAAAAGTTGTACTGCAGCCAGCCTACTATTGAGAACTTTCCTTTGTGGCTTCAGCTTCTGCTTCTGATCCCATTTCTTGTTATATAAGTTGATGTGTGGGAGTTGATGGGATGGCGTTTAGTTACATCCTGAACAGTCATGCCATGGTGGGCGAATTGAACGAGGTGAGGGGCAACTGAGAGCCTCTCAGGGACACAGAAAATAGCAGAAAAACCTGTTTGGTGAGTCTTAAGAGCACGACAGCATCACAATTGCCTTCAAAATGAGGGACGTTTTCCAAATTTGCTGTGGTGAAGGCACGTTCATAAAACAGGATGTGTAAGTCTTGGAGAGAGTAGCAGAGCCATTATCCTGTTTGAAGGGAACCTAAACAGTGACGCCAAGCATCCCAGGGGTATCCAGACCTCAAAATGAAAAATAATGATCTGCTACTACCGTATGTTATTGAATGTTGTCGACCAGGAGGATTTAAGTTTATAAAACTAAGTAAAGACCAGAAGAGCTGTGAGAATGTCTCACTATGTTAGACGAGCTGATCTTTTACATTTTGACTGTGTCCTGTTACTTTACAATAGCCTGTTAATCATCAGGGAGAAAAACTGTGAAGGAAATAAAAAATAGGAATCTCAAAAAATGGCTTGGCATCATAGTTGATTCTTTTATTTTGTGCAATTATTTGCCACTTTATGTTTTAAATTAAAGTTTATTAGGTGTTTGTTTATAGCTTAGACTGGAGGATTTTAGAAAAAACAGTGTTACATCGTTATTGGCTCAGATAAGAGATGTAGTCCATCCAGGCAGGCAACTTCAATAAAGTAGGGCACATAATTAATTTTTATACATGTTTACTATAAAAATGTGAACAGTTAAGAAAACATTGTGGAGCTGAGGTTTGTAGCTCTGACAAGGTGCAATCTCTGTGCATTTTTATTGGCTGTCAACGATTTTACTGCTCAAACAACTCTGAAAGTAATTCCAACACCATTGTTATTGTATATTTAGTAATTTTTCTGTTGAAATACTTTTTTTTTCTCGATTTGGGTCTATTTGACCTATATTTTTACTCTTGTAATCTGCATTCGAGGACTCGCCTCTGATTCTAGTGCAGCATGTGAAACCACAGTGAACTAAGTGCAGTAAAGCTAATGAGCAGCTACAGTAAAGCCACAGGTATGTAGCTCAATGTACTTTTGCTGGCCTGGTTTAGCAATTGGCCCATGTTTTCTGGGCACCAGGACCCAACTGTGGGAGCTGTGGAAGGCCCTGCCTTTCATGGCTATCATTAGACAAAACCCGAAAGTTGGGCCTGGACATTTTGGAAACTGGCTCAGCAGACCACAGCATTCTCCAGTAAAACCCACTGACAAACAATGGATAGATATAAAAACCAACAACACACAGCCTAATGGCTTTTCACTCACTTTCATCACCACTCTATTCATCAAATCACTCCTGACCAAAATTAGGCTAATTAAGGGTGAACTTGGTTATGGTTTTACTGTTGTCTATTAAGATTAGGACAATTTATATAGTTTATATCATGTAACGTGGTTATTTCTCACAAATCAATGATAATTATTATTTTCAATAACAAAAGTTTTACTGTAATCTCTCTCTTTTTTTTTTTACTGACCTGCTTTTCACCGTGTTGCTGACTGAACTTTTTGTTTTCAGAGGTGAATCAGGAGCTGGCAAGACTGAGAACACAAAAAAGGTCATCCAGTATCTGGCACATGTTGCCTCCTCGCATAAAGGACGCAAGGACCACAACATTCCTGTGAGCCCCTCTGCCTACAATTTACCCACTGTCTCTTTTTTTTTTCCAGCTCTCATTTTCTATCCTAAAAAATCCTATATTATATTACCATGCTTAATTGCATCTCCCTTTAAGTCAAAACACATTGCTCTTTGCATTTGACGTTTACATTACTTATGCAGTTAAAAATGTCTGTTGATACCACTTTCATTGTGTGTTTTAACGTTAACACATACAGCATAAGCTGCTAACTAGTTTAGCTTATTGCAGTGTCATTTTACAGCTGTCTTTGATGAATGTGTGTAGGCATGGGCTAGTTTGAAACACCGAGATTACCTTGAGAAAAAATGACCTAGTATTTCATAGTACTGTACTGTATGTAAAAAAACTAAGCTGGGGTGGTATGATGGTATTGGTTGATGCTGTCACCTCTTAGTGAGAAGACTGAAGGATCGCCTCCCATGCTGGGGCCTTTCTGGGAGGAGTTTGCATGTGTAGATTTTCTCAGAGTACTCCAGTTTCCTCCCACAGACCAAAAACACGCATGTTAGACTAAATGGGAACTCTAAATTGTCCCTAGGTGTGAGTGAGAGAGTGAATGGTTGTTTGTGCTTGTCTTTATGTGGCCTTGTGAGGGTGTCCTGCACAGACATTTAAAATATTGTTAATACAGTGAAACAGTGGTCTTTTTGCTCAAGGTTTTCAGTATTTCAATATGACCCGTACTAGGTGAGTCTTGTCATCTAATTTGCTTCTTTAGGACAAACCACGTATTCCTCATGATACAAAATTAGTAAATTTATTATTTATTATTGCTACTGTTCTAATTAAACCTGAAACAATCATCTTAGTTTTGCTAGCAGACTTTTTGCATTGTTATAATATACTTTGTACATCTTACACAAGAAGTGTTTTTTTGTGAGTACTGTATATCCAGTGTTGGCCTAATACGTACTGGTGGTTTATTTCCTGTTGCTTGTGTCTGACATCAGTGCTTCGGTTTTTAACACTTTCATTTGTTTATCTATAACAAACAGCCCGAATCTCCCAATGCATTCAAGCTACAGGCAAGTGTATCTCCCACTTAAGTGTGTGGTCCATTTCTGATGTTTGTGTTCATCTGCATGCCCTTCTCTTGAATCTTTGCCGCCGCCGTAATGATGCCGACTGACTAATCTAAACGATGAGGTTATGAGGTATGTGTTTGTGCTGGCTCTGGCTTCTCACTTCGAAACCCAGTGAATCTGCCGTTAAACCAGCAGGCTCATGCTAACATCACGCAAAAGTTTAATCAGTTGGGTCGGGTTTATTAAAACACTTGGAGACTGACATGTTTCATCAGAAACACATGTCAAATACCTGCAATAAAAGCTGTTCATGAAGTCCTAATGGCTGTGCAGCCCGTGTTGTTAGACACAGTCACACTAAACATCTCTCCTCCAGCTTCATTCAAAAACTTTTACTTTTTTAAATTGCAAATTAAGAATAAAAAAGGAAATCTATGATGTATTTCTGCATGTTTTTCATGAGTTTACACTTTAAATGCATGTCTGTAGTTTAAAGTGCATTTCATCTTACGCTGTGTGCTACACTTAAAATGTTTTTAAGTTACAAAAATCACAATGTTTGGTTTAAATAAATCCATTCAGACTCTATTGACATGATTTTATTTTCCATTCATCTCTTCAAACTCATCTCTTTTCTGCTAGATTTATCCAGTTGCTGGTTTTTCCCCCTCCAAATCAGTTCCTGATGTTTCTCCGTTAACTGAAGACCTAATAAATGCAGAAGCAGGAGAAGTTATTTATGAGTTCTATAACCAAAGTCATTGAGCACGGACAGTCTGAGGAGATTTCTGGCTAATGTGCCAATTTTTCCCGTACCTGAGTTAGTGATGTCAGTGGTTCAGTGCTTCCTGGCCTGGACCGCATCATCCACACTGACCTCCGCAACGCTGCCTTCCTCCTGCTTCGTATTACAGCTGCCTCTGTGCACAAGCCAGAGGAATGTAGGGTCAGGGATTGAAGGAGAGCAAGGAAATCGTTCAGGAGAGGTGAATGAAAGGAGATAAACTGAGGAGGAAAAAGAGGTGAAGGCACAAAGCAGACTAGAAGCAGCCCAAGTTTTAAAAATCCTTTCTGTGAGTTAATCAATGTGAAAATGTTTTATACAAACATATGCATCAGAAAACCTGAAATATAACTAGACAAACACAAAAACAAACAAAACAAAAAGCCAAGTTAATGAATCCAGCTGCAGGAAGTGTGTTTTCTAATGAGCTTTGCTTTTAGGTAAAAATGAACCAATGGCATCACCAGAAATTAATCAGAATAAGTGTGTCGATAGTTAAATTTAACATACTGCTGCCTGAAACATATACGGAAAAGAGAAAAATGAATTTTATGCAGTAGTCCTTTTTATCAAAGGGATTTACGGTTGAATTACTTAAACAAAAAATTATGTAAAAGTATACTGCCGGCTGCCACAGCACATGGAAATCCCTTCATATAATATTTGGTGTTGTGAAGCTTAAAGATGCCCCTTCTCAAATTTAGAGATTTATTTCTCAGCGACATCACTCCAGATCAATAAATATCAAGTTTTCAAACCAACACTAAACAAAACTAGCTTGTTGCTAGCCATGTGATAAATCACCAAAATTTCAACAAACTCAAATCATTTTAGAAACTTTTGTCATTAAAAATAATAATAAATCAACATTGAAAACATCCTAATTGTAACTTGTTTTGCCTGCATGGATCACATTTATTTATTCAGTACCAAAATGGAAAAATTAAAAAAGAAAATATAAATTATTTGATCGGATGGTGGCCACATCCATGGTATCAAGATATTTAAACAGCGCAAACTGCACAAATACATAAATAATTTGCTTTATTAAATATTTATATACAGTATAAACACACATACTATATATGCAACCTGTATGCTATAGATGCATGGAAGATCCAAATGTTTGTTCAGGCAGATTAAAATGTGCAGGACTTTGTCATTTTTAGATTGTAAGGTCTGGTCCAGCCCTGGACGACCCGACTCAGGTCTGCACAGCCTTGATTGTTCATCATTCTTTCTCTCGTCAAAACAAGTTAAAACAAAGCCAGAGGAAGCTGCTTGCTGTTAGAGGAAACACAGCAGAAATACACACGAGTCAATAAGGACATACAGCTGTATCATGCAGTGGCAGAAGTGCATGGGGTCATAGGAAGGAAAGCTAATGCTAGCTAATGCTAGCTTATTTACAGTCGAACCGAGACAGTGAATCAATCCATGGCCTGCAGTCTGCTGACATCAAATCTTTGACACCAGCCCCCATGCAACCCTGGGACTCTGGGTTCCAAAAAGTGAAAGTGGGCTGGACTCCACTCAGAACTCAACTCAGAACCCGGGCTGGAACCCAAGCTGTGCCAACCCAGGCTGTGCCAGGTCTTACAACACAATATGTCTATTTGTTTTCTCACCTTGTTGAAATCGATTTTTTTTTGTGATTACTCAGGTCAAGCCTTGATGGACTTGACCTGAAAAAGACCAAACAACCCCACCCCCCTCATAAAATAATAATAAAAAAAATAAATAAAAACTCCAGATGCACTTTTACTTATCATCATTAAAATTAATTTTGCTGTTATGAAATTGTGTTATTTAATAAATAATTTAACATTTTAGGAGCTTTAATATTCAACAATTCAAGTTTTAGGATTCAGAAGGAACACATCAAGCTGTTTTCTGGGTATATTTAACAAACATGTACAGGTAGTCCTCGGTTTACGAACGAGATCCGTTCCAACGGGCCGAACGTAACCCGATTTGAACGTAAACCGGAGATCACACAAGCCGCCACTTATACACGCACA
>JARVGQ010000474.1:11203132-11219076 GCA_031762355.1 Hypsolebias martinsi | reverse complement strand
TAATGTTCAAAAAACACATACATGTACAGTACTGTACATTTTGATGAATAAAATACATTTTATTGATAAATAAAAATATTAATTTCTTACTTTGAGCTGGTCAGCTGGTGCCTGTTAGCTTAGCCCATCCAAACAAAAGGCTGCCGCAGCTGTTTGTCCAGAAGAAAGCTCTCACATGTCAGTATGAACTTTTCTACTCCAACATGTGGCAACAACGCGCTCACTTTATCACCTTTCCTGTTTCACAAGGTTTCTCCAACTGTTTGGTTGTCTTGGCCCCTAAAATGGTCAAATTCAGTCTGCAGCTGACTCAAGCAAAACTCAACAGAACCGTGAAAGATTGCTGACTGTCTGAAAAATGCCTTAACAAAATGGCATGGCTTCTTTTTTATCTGCTGTTATGATTAATTGATTATGCTTCGCCTGCTTAAGTATGTTTTGAAGTAACCAAATAAAAATATGTTTGAAAAAGCTATTAATGAAAGATTCCCTTGTGTAGCACCAAGACTTAAAAAATGTTTTCAACACCATCTTTCCTCCCCGTCTTTCTTCACAGGGGGAACTGGAACGGCAGCTCTTGCAAGCCAACCCCATCCTTGAATCTTTTGGCAATGCAAAGACAGTGAAAAATGACAACTCGTCTCGCTTTGTGAGTTCACATTCTCTTTTCTAATGATACCGCTCTTGATTTAAACATATTCCCAAACATTATCCAGGCAGGGAATAGATTTTTCACCTCCACAAGATTAGTTTATGTATGTTGGGAATCTTTGTTGCCGCTCCAGTTCAGTTTATGAACGTCAAGTCTTATAATGGGCCTTAATAATCACAGACTTGGCTATTTCTTTCTTGTTTTATTTAGAAATCCTACTTTTTCCTTTATTATTGTGCGTTGAACCGTTTGAGCTTAAGTCAAAGTATTCTGAAAAGGGGTTAAAAAGTAGAGGAAAAATACAAAATTTCATTGAAGTGAAAAGCTGAATATGAACTTGGGAGAAATTTGAAGCCACAGCTACCGGCAGAGCTTAGCAGAAAATCTAAAAAAGATCTAGTTGCACTTCTTACGCTTAATAATTAAATCTTGTCATTCCAAACTCATGAAACCAGCAGGAAGTTACAGTTTTCTGCCAGGGAATTATCTAGTCTGGCACATATCTACTGTAAAACCAAAATTGTAAGCTTTTGAAGGTTTATTGGTGGATTTTTGGTCAAATAGGATGTGCTCAAAACGCTGGTTTGGGTTAGCCTAATCACAGCAGTCTTCGCTCTGAGCACTTGGCGTTTCTTCGTGACTAAGTAAAACATGTGGTCAGAATTAAACACCGGGGTGTTCCGGTCCACATTAATCACAGGTGGGTCAGATACCAGCATCCAGATGGGTGCACGTATTCTCACACACTTGCACACAATTTGCTGTCAGGAAACCACAGACATGCCTCAGATTCTTTTTTGACATGTTGACCTGGCACTTCCTAATACTGTATAGGCATCCTGCTCCTTACTTCTCTAGTCATCTGGTAGAAACCACAAGTTTTTATGTAAACCGAAGCTGAGCCTGAAGAGAGGAAAACAGAGCTGCAAACGTGTACCCTCACATTTGCACAAACAGCATCTTATTCTGTTTTTTATTTTTATGAATCTGAAGTTTTTCTGTCATTTCCTGCAGGGAAAGTTCATCAGAATCAACTTTGACGTCGCAGGATACATCGTTGGGGCCAACATTGAAACCTGTATCCTCCTTGGACTTAATGGAGAGTAGAATGAGGAATCGGTGTTAAACACATGAAATAATGTTAAATGATAGAGCACGCTGGGTTTACAGAGCAACAGGGTGGTTTTAGGACTCCCCACACCATACGAACATACATCGCCATCCTGCACGTTTCCCACATAAAGTCAGAACATACTGAGCTATAAAATAGAAAGTCTATTCACTTCTTTTTGTTACCGGTAAGAAATTAGTAGAAAAAATATAGAGGAAGTGATTCTTTGTCATGACAAAGTTCAGACAGCATTGATTTGATCCTCTGCTTGTTTGTATGCATTGTGTGTGTGTGTGTGTGCTTTTTAAAAATAAAGTTGCTTTTTCTTTTTGTATGACAAGTTTTTGTAAGCTGTGTGTATACCACTGTTTCTGTTGTTCATAGTTTCTACCAGTCCTTAACATTTCCTGTCAGATCTTCTGGAGAAGTCTCGAGCCATCCGACAGGCAAAAGATGAGAGGACTTTTCACATTTTCTACCGCCTGCTGGCAGGAGCTGGAGAGCATCTTCGAAGTGAGTGTCTGGATTTTACTAAAGAAAAAAAAAAGTATAAAGAAATATCAAAGCAATGTTTAGGCAATAATGTGCTGAAGGCAAAGGACTGAGTTTAGGAGAGCTGGGTTAGATTAGAACAGTGCAAAACAGTCTGTTTGATTTAACTCATCGGCACATTATTTCAAGATGCTGCAGAAGATGCAGAGACATAAAGACACAACTTTAATAGAAACAAGTGCATCCTAAAGGTCACCTGAGTCCACCGTTACTTAAATGTTATCTTTCAGATTCTTGATTAACATACACAAATCCTGATTCACTAAGACTGCACAGTGCCCGTTTATTGCACCATTAATGTCCATCATTTGCACCTGCATTTTACATTTTTCTTCCAAACGCAGGAATAAAACCCCATTTAAATGGAAGCAACCTGTCAGTGAGACACTGATTGGTGTTGTACGATGAGGTTCACGTAGTTGATTTTAACAATCAAAATATAAAAATAAAATTGAAGTGGTTTTAATTGTATTGTTCAGAAAGGTATAAAGATGTTTTAGTACTGGAACCCTTTCAAAACATGCAGTATACGCTGAAATTGTTCAAACATGCACAAAAAAACATATACCATAAAGACAAGAAAAAGAAACAAAAAACTAAAAGGATAAAGACGTTGATAGAAGAACTGGTAAAATAGTAGTCTTTGTTTAAAAAACAACAACTCTTTATCAAGAGCACTTTTATTTCCTTTCTCTTTTTAGCGGACCTGCTTCTGGAGGGTTTTAACAACTACCGCTTCTTGTCAAACGGCAACATTCCCATCCCGGGCCAACAAGACAAGGAGAACTTCCAGGAGACGATGGAGGCCATGCACATCATGGGATTCTCTCACGATGAGATCGTCTGTGAGTACTGCTTCCAAATGTGCACTCTTCCAGCTCAGTCTACTGTATTTTCTTGTGCTGCGTTACCTAATTCTTTTGTGTGAATGCATTTAAATTTGTCCTGAATTCACCAGGTATGCTGAAGGTGGTCTCTGCGGTGCTGCAGTTTGGAAACGTTGTCTTCAAAAAGGAGAGGAACACTGATCAAGCCTCCATGCCTGAGAACACAGGTAAAAACTCAATGTGCACGTACAGTAGCTGTTTCAGACCAGATCTCTAACACATTGTTCTCAAAACTATCAGATAAATTAAATGCTTGACCCATTTTGGGAGTTTTCTAAATCTGCAAAACCATTGCCAGCAAGATTTTTAATTAAATCTGTTGAACAAAGCCTTAGAATCACAAGGTACTATGATGAATCCTAAAGTTTTACACTATTTATTCATAAACAGTCCACATTTCTATCAGACAGTAAGTTACATGCTTTGTTCTCTTCTCTCAGCGGCTCAGAAGCTCTGCCACCTGCTTGGCATGAACGTTATGGAGTTCACCCGAGCCATCCTCACCCCACGGATCAAAGTAGGACGAGATTATGTGCAGAAGGCACAGACCAAAGAACAGGTGAGGTTCTGTGTAACTTTTATGATTTAACATTAATTAACCCTGAGATAAGGTTTTATATTACGATCCAAGAGATGTATGAGAGAGGTACACTAAAATAACTTCATGTATTTTATTTCATTTTTTAAGATCAACCTATTATTAGTAGCCAAACAGTAAAAACTTTACATTATTTATTGCCTCACACTTAATGTATGGGCTTTCAGCGTTTCACTTGTCAAACGAGAACACAAGTTCCACTTCATGCTTTTTCTAGTTCAGTTGAGACCATTTCGTTTTGCAAATTCGTAACACATGTTTGGACAGGTCACCTCCACCGTCTGGCTGATGGATCGTCCTGCTTGTTGTCAGACTGTCTGATGTCTTACCGAGACTAAATCTCAGCTCTCTACAGACTAACTACATTTCAGTTCCCAAACTGTGCTCATAATGCTGAGTCATGCATTATTAATGGTGCCTTATATCTGTGGTGTTTTGTAACCTAGGCTGACTTTGCTGTTGAAGCCCTGGCCAAGGCGACATATGAGCGTCTGTTCCGCTGGCTGGTCCACCGCATCAACAAGGCCCTGGACCGGACCAAACGGCAGGGGGCCTCTTTCATTGGCATCCTGGACATTGCTGGCTTTGAGATATTTGAGGTGTTGATTCTGCTGCATTATTATTAATTAATCTTTCTCCATAAAGCACAACGTAGCTGGAGTTTTGTTTCCATTGCAGCCACTGCCTGAAATCCCAACATCCATCAGTTTTCTTCTACACTGACCAATAATACTTTGGAACATTTTGATGTATAAAAATTTGGCTGTCACTCTTTTTCAAGCCCCTTAATGAAACGGGCAGACAAGCACAGTGGAAATTAGGCCTCAGTCAAAGTGTAAACCCATAAGTTGTATTAAAAAACCCTGAACTGCGTAGGGTAGAACCAAATCAAATATATCAATTTTATATGCCTACAGTATTTTATGTAGGAGACACAGATGAAAAAGATCCATCACATCCAGTTTTGATGAGAAATTTTTGAGAGTTTAGATGTGCACATTCTGCGCTCTGGTGATGGAAGATAAATGTTACTCTATAAGAAGAGTAAAGTTTCTGGGAGTAAAAACACATTGTTTGCAAAATAATTGGACTGTTTTTGTTTAAACTGATGAATGCTGGTTCTGTGAAGTTTGACTGAGCTTTAGATCACCAAGGAAGGGTTTTCTCTGGATTTTTGGCCAATTTTGTCTACACAGCCACAAAAAAAACACTTTTGCTGCTAGAGCTGCACGTTTGGATGTATTTTTTGTGTAAAGGAAAGTTTGGCAGGACTAACTTTAATTCTAATTTGTCTTTTCAGTTGAACTCATTCGAGCAGCTGTGCATCAATTACACCAACGAGAAGCTGCAGCAGCTCTTCAACCACACCATGTTCATCCTGGAGCAGGAGGAGTACCAGAGGGAGGGCATCGAGTGGAGCTTCATCGACTTCGGCCTCGACCTGCAGCCCTGCATCGACCTCATCGAGAGGCCGGTCAGTCAACTCTTTCCATATGTGTGCGTGTGCGTTGTCTTCATCAATATCCTTCTTTTAACAAAATGCATTTCCTCAGAATAACCCCCCAGGAATCCTCGCTTTGCTTGACGAGGAGTGCTGGTTTCCCAAGGCCACAGACAAGACGTTTGTAGATAAAGTTCTCCAGGAGCTGGGCACACACTCCAAGTTTCAGAAACCACGCCAACTCAAGGACAAAGCTGACTTCTGCATCATTCACTACGCAGGGAGGGTATGTTAATCAGGCACAATAAAGTACCACAGTTTCTTGAATACATTTTGAAAATCTTTAATTTTGCCTTTATCTTATGCTGAGATTCTTCCTTTTTTTTTTTTTTTTTTTGCACATACTTGCTCTTGACCTGATTTTATTCAGCGGCACAAACTTTGCACCTCTGCCGGAGTTGGTTTATTCAGGTCATAGCAGAAAAACAAAGGCTCAGTTGTGCTGCTGCTGCAGGAAACCCACATCTGGTTCAGATTGGTGCGAGACTGAGTTCTTGATGCCTGCTGGTTACATAACTGAAATGTCCAACTTTCACCTTCCTGAGGAGGTCTGGCACGCGTAAAGAGAAAACGATCCTCCACAACATTCCTAAGAAGTCCCCTGTCAGTCACCAAATGAAATATTCTATTACTTCTTGAGCGGTAGTTTAATTATGGTCTACCGGTTCCTTTTATTTATTATCCTTTTTTCATCTCTATTTGAAAACTCTGTGAGAACATTTAGTCCTGGGCCTGATCTATCATCACAAATAAGTTCAGATAGTTGGATCCAGGATTATAGTGGGATTTCAAAAAAATAAATCCAGCATGACAGGGATACTGAAGAGGAAAAAAGGCAAACATTAAGGGGTTTGCTTTTCCAGAATTCTGATTAAATCCTCGTGTAGATTTAGCTTCTCAGGTTCCTAAACCACAACGTATCTTCTCTTCTATTCTTTGTTAATCCAACTCACAGATATTTGAAAAGCACATTTCCTTTGTAAGGCTTTAAAATCCTAACTTTGCCACCAAGTTACATGCATTATGCAAATAACACAAAAGCTTTTTTCAAGACCTGCAATTATCATATAATCCAACTGCCTTTGTTGGAGTATCGATATTACATGCAGTTTATTTATTCAGTTCAGTTTATTTATAACGCCAAGTCACAACAGAAGTCATCTCGGTGCACGGAACAGGAACATTCACATACATTATAAATGCAAATTAGTAAAAGTTATGTATCTAAGGAAGCCAGCAGATTGTGTAGAATCTTCACTTTGTCACAGTCTCTCATCCTGAGCAAGCACAAAGGCAACAGTGGAGAGGAAAAGCTTCCTTTTAACAGGAAGAAACCTCCAGTAGAACCAGGCTCAGGACTAGAGGACATCTGCTTCGACTGGCTGGGTATGAGAGGACAGGAAGGAGAAACAAACAGAATGACAGGTCCAGGTGTACTTTCTACTGGAAGAGAGACAAAAAACATGTTAAGCTAGAAATAGTTACAAATACTAACAAGTAGAGTGGAGCAAGTAAAGACAGTAGCAAAGTGAGGAAATGCGGTCAGTTTGTCCTCCAGCTGTCTAATCCTATAACGGAATATGTGATTATAGGTTTAACTGCTCACTGACACGAGGTGGTACCTGGCATTGGATACAATAGTTTTACCATGAAGTGTCTTTGTCACTTCACATGAGGTACATCTAAAGATCCTCAAGTTTAACAAAACACATAACCGATTCCACTATTTAATTAACAAAAATGAGGACAAAATGAAAAAGCTGTGTAGTAAGTCCACTCCTGCTTCTGTAAGATTTAAGAGGGAAAGTGTCAGCCAGGTGCTGCTGTTCCTTTCAACTGTTTACCTGATCATCATCAGTGTGATCACCTTTGGAAATGCAGTAGTTTTGGTAATTTGGTGCTCTGGTGTTTGCAACTGCAGTACCAAGAATGAATGACATCAGCAATGACCTTAGGGAACAAACTGTCGCTTCTCATGAATCTGGGAAGTGTTAAAGGTCATTTCCAAACATCTTGGTGTCCATCATTCTACAGAGAGAATTGATTATTCACGGTGGAAAACATATGAGATGGTTGCCAGTCTTCTCAGGTGTGGCTGTCCCAGCAAAGTCACCCCAAAGTCAGACAATGCAATGCTTAGAGAAAGGACCAAAATCTCAAGAGCCCTATCTTGTACTGTAGATCCAGGTCTAAAGTTCATGCTGTTGGTTTACCAAAGCCTGGGTTACTACACTTTAAGAACAGTATTTATGTCATTTTGGAAGATTTTGTTTGGAAAATTTGAAATGAATGTAAGTAAACTGAAGCATTTTGTAATGGAACAGCTAAAATAATACTCATAATTCCTGGTGTTTGTATAGGTGGACTATAAAGCTGATGAATGGCTGATGAAGAACATGGATCCTCTGAATGATAATGTAGCCACGCTGCTTCACCAGTCCACTGATAAATTTGTGGCTGAGCTCTGGAAAGACGGTAAGTCTCTAACTGCTTAAAACTCCACATTCCTTCAGCTTCCAAAACAAGTACGGATTGTTTTATTATACTATTTTATTATTTATCAAG
Source organism: Hypsolebias martinsi (assembly GCA_031762355.1). Classification (NCBI taxonomy): domain Eukaryota; kingdom Metazoa; phylum Chordata; class Actinopteri; order Cyprinodontiformes; family Rivulidae; genus Hypsolebias; species Hypsolebias martinsi. The sequence continues at coordinate 11,211,210 of JARVGQ010000474.1, read as the reverse complement.
CCCGTTCTCATCAAGCCATAGGATAACTTTGTGTATTTTTAATTTAGTTAAGGCCCTTCTGTCACACCACACTACCTGGTGGTGTTATCAGCAGGCTTTATAATTTATTTACTGAGCTGTGCCAACAAAAGCTTGCAGTGGAAGAGAGGTTTATTTGGGTCAAGTAACAAAGCAAAATATTTATGTTGGACTTTGTGGACTAATATCTTACATGAATAACACAAGCTTTAAATAATATCTTAAAAAATATGCAACTGCTGTTCCTCTTCAGTCTTTTGCTTTCTAACAAACGCCGCAACAATAATTTTGTGCGTGAGTAGGCCTGTCACGATAAATTTTGCTGGACGATTAATTGACTCAGAAATTATTGCGATAAATGATAATATTGTTAGAAATTTGACAATAATTAGTAATTATTGTTAAATTTAAGAAGAAATGTTTGCTAATTAGTTTTGCATTTAGTATCTTTTTTCAGCCATTGGATGGCAGTGTAAGACTGGTCCAAAGGATGGATAGTGAGGGCGCGAGCAGCATGTCTCTTTAAGAAAAATGGGAGGGAGGCCCCTTGACGTGACATGGGCTGTCTCTCTTCGGTTCTTAAAATGGCAGACTTTCGGTGTGGTTTGAGCTCTTTAGCATAGCATTTTTCACAAAAAGCTTTTAATAAAAAAAATCAGTAAACAAGTTCTCAGCTTCTTTTTGCAGAAAAAAACAACTTTTTACACCAAGGCACATGTTCCAATCGTGAATTTTGGAGCTTCAACAAGATGGAGGATTTTTCCCGAGGTCGGCCTGCTAACTTAGCTCGTAGCTTAGCTTCTCAGCTTAGCTGCTTTTAACGACTCAAAAATGCGATTTTGGATGGTTAAAACAGATTTAAACAGAAAGGGAGGAGTCAGTGAAGAGCACCGGAGTTGAGCCTTTTGTCCTCCAGTGTCTTCAGTAGAAAGAGAGATATGAAGAAACGATAAAGCCGATAAATGAAAATGAGGTTGATAATTTTCATTTACCATGCGATTAATAGATTTATTGTTTTTCGCGGCAGGCCTATGCATGAGGGAATATCAGTGATGGTGTTTGGATCCGCTCGTCTGCTTTCTTTTCCCTCTCACTGCTGTCTTCTCTCTTGTAGACATTCAGACGTTTCAGAGAGCCTCTTTCTATGACAATGTGTCTGGGCTTCATGAAGCTCCAGGTGAATGTAACAAGCTTTGTGTCCCACTTAATGCTTGATGTCTGCTCTTCGTCCCTCAGTCACTGCACTGTCCTGCTGCTTGCTCTCCGGGCTTTGCATGGCTCTGCTCTTGTTGTGCTTTAACTCTCTGATACTGTAAAAAGTCATACCTTCTATTTATTCTTCAGGTTTATTAAAATTACAGTTTTTAGAGCAAGTGTTGCTTGAATTGCAGTCCGATCATTCATAAGTCATGCCCTCTCTGCTCCAGTGACTGATGTTAGTGTGTGTGATCAGAAGCTGGGTTCAGCGTCTGCTAGTCTATAAACGCTACAGTTAGAATGTGAACCTGACGGGACACATTTTCAGAGGTTGTGTTATTGCATCAAAAGATCCAGTACCCTCTAATCATCCACTGCTGTGATTAACAGTTGCTGCAGGACCGTTTTTGCTTCCAGCAGCTCCATCAAAATCACAAACAGACGGAAAGACAAAAACAACATATTTTCCAATTTTTTTGGTTCCAGAGACAATTTAAGGGTCTGATATATTTGTTCTTATTTACCGGACTAAAAGAAGGGGATTTCTGTACATGAAACATTATCTGATTCAATTTTATGACATTAATAGTTAAAAAAATAAGAAAATAAGACCAATACCTTGCAGGGGTGTATGTAGCTCAGTGGTCAGTGCCACTGTCTTGTAATTCTGAGGCTGAGCGTTGAAGTCCAGGCTGCATTAGGTAGAGCATGTAGCGTAAAATAATTGACAAATCTTTTCAGTGAGTTCGCTCACTGTGATGACCGTAAAGAAGAGGGCAGAAAAAGAAAGAACAAAATGTTGCAGAGGAGTCATCCAGATGCAGATCTGTGTAGACTGAAACATTTTGTCACAAACATCAAAGTTCATGCTCAGTAATCCAGGCAGAAAAAAAATCCAACAAAGTTAAGTCAGGTCCTCTGGTCCTCTGGATGGTCCACTATGTGAGTGTGCTGCTTGTGGGACTGAGTTTGTCGTGACTCCTCGGCCTGATGAAGTCCTTTGGATGAAAGAAGAAACGTTTCAACAAAAAAAAGAAACTGTCCAGAGGAACTGACTTCACTTGGTTGGAATTTTGCCACAAAGTTCTTATGCAGTTTGGAAACACTGAATTGATTTCAGTTTTTCTTCAACTGAATATGAAAAAAAGTTTGTTTTCAAACTCTACTACGTTTTGCATATTCTGAAACAAACAAGTAAACATCTTAAAGCTAGAGCTGGATATTGTCTACTTGCTGTGCAGTATATAAAAGATGAACATAGTAACCATAAGCTCCACTTTTTGTGGATTTTCTGAGACCTTGTCTATACGGTTCTGTAATATTATAATTAATAATGTAACAACTTTGATGTTTTAGCAGACAAGCGTTGAGCTCTTGTAGAAAAGCTTGAATGAAAACGGATGCCAGATGTACATTTTTGGGCAGCAAGAATTTATGAGATTCTGATTAGAAGATATTTTGAAGGGACAAAACCTTTTTGTCCTGCCACAACAGCATAATATTTTGTCAAAAAATTAAAATAAGACAGCAGTGTTGGTGTTCTCAGTCATCCAGAACATGGCAATCCATTAAAAAACTTATTTGAGGAGTTTTCTTAATTCATACTGGACATTTCCAAGATTTCAAGTCTTCATTTGCAACAAAGACTCTAAGGACCCTCAGGAGGGAGAGGAGGGAGTGATTTGTATAGGAGTTGATCTTAAATAAACACAGCAAGACACTCCAGGTTTAAAGTTTAGCACTTCACACTGAGAAAACTTATTGGATGAGACACAAACTGTGTTTAAAAAGAACAATAGATAACAAGTTTTGTCTCAAAACTGCCAAAAAGATCTAAATCTTTTGTTTAAGTATTTATCCTCGCAAGATGCATCATAAAGCCACCATTACCATATTCAACCCTTTTGCACATATGCAGAAAAAAACTGATCTAAAGTACAAACAATACATTTATAGATGCTGTAATGTTAAAAAAAATGGACCAAAAATAACAAAAAGGTGAAATTTCGGGGCTGTAAATTAAAATAAATTCTACTGAAAATAATGTAGAAGCTCTGATGTCAGTGTAATTTACTGCTTTTGTTATTCTTTGAGGTATTTCTATATAGAGTATAGTAGTGGTGAACAGCTTAAAATGTCTTCTAAGAATGAAAGTATTCAAACTAGAACGTACGACCTGCTTTTATTACAGCTTTCATTTCAATGAACCTTTCTGATTATTTCATTTCTGGCTTTGTTTATTCATTTGCGTTGTTTTGATGATTAATATTTATTAATTCATTTCAGTTTATTTATATAGCTCCAAGTCACAGCAGAAGTCATCTCAGGGCACTGAACACAAACATTTATATAAAATAATAATTTAATATTTTTTATCTGAGGAGCAGACTGCTTTAACTCCAGCACAGAACTCTCATCTTGAGCTAGGATGAAGGCGACAGTGGAAAGGAAGAAACCGTTAACAGAACCAGACTCAGGACAAGCAGCCATTGGCACTTTTAGACATTTAGAATAAAAAAGCAGGAAGTTGGATGCTGCAGGATCTTTCGTTGCCCACAAGCTTAAACACATTAAATATTTCTCCAAACAACTTAATTTAGTAATATTCTATTTTGACCATAGTTCTTCAGTCTTTCTGAAGGTCTTTCAACGTTTTCCTTGATCTTTAGCTGCTTTTCCCACTTATTTTCAGTCAACTCTTTGCTCATGACAGCAGGTTGTGCAATGTGCTCTTAAAACATGGAGGAAGTGTTGAACAAAAGAATGGTCAGTTCTAAAAAAGAAAAGCAGGACCTGAGAGATGCATCACCTTTCAGCTGATCATCTACTTCATGTCAAAGTTACAGCTAGTAAACCTTCAGGCATCACAAAGTTGGTGTTAAAATAACTATAAACTCTGTCAACTGTGGGGTTTTCTGGCAGTTTTCAGAGAATGACACAAAAAATGTGAAACGTTGCTGGTAGCAAAGAGCCCATAGATTCCAGTAAAAATTGGTTCTTAGTTTTATGTAACGAATCAACACACACTCTGCTCAGCTCTTGGGTTTAGAGGCCTTGATGATTCTCAGCTCAGAGTTAAATTGCTTAAAGTACAAAGAAAAACTTTGAAATATTTGTCAAGACCATTTTAAAAGGTTACTGGCAGTTGGAAGCAAAGTATGAATAACTGAGAAATGACTCAAAACTTTTGCACAGTGCTGTACACTGTGAACTGTGAAGCGGGATAAAAAAATGAGGAGTATACAAGAAGCAACAGACGAAAAGTCACAAGTTTGTGTTAATTATCGACTATAAAATCTGGCAATCTTGATTCTAAATAGGTAATTATCATTGTGTTGAGTGTGAAACTCTACAGGAGATTACATGATAAAGTTTTTACAAAGAAGATGGTTTTATTTGTCACGTAGCGCTCTCAGTGTGTCTGACCCGACCACAGACTCTGAACATGAGCACAGAAGAAGCATAAAGTCAGCAGGTGCATGACAGCTGCAGGGGGTTGGAGCGCGTCTGCTCACTGCATTTCAGTAGAGAAATCATCCAGTTTTCCCGCCCTTTTTCTTTTTCCAGTTTTCCCGCTCTTTTTCTTTTACAGCATTATTTATGAACATCCACATTTAATGAAAACAAAATACTCCCCTTTTTTGTGTACATGACTAACAACCAGTCTTTCAGTAAGAACATCATCAGAAGAGCAAATCCGTTCACGTCTGTGATCATTCGTCTCTGTTGCTCGTTTCTTTCTCCAGTTGACCGGATCGTGGGTCTGGACCAAGTCGCAGGCATGAACGAGACGGCGTTTGGAGCTGCCTACAAGACTAAGAAAGGCATGTTCCGCACTGTTGGACAGCTGTACAAGGAGCAGTTGTCTAAACTGATGGCCACACTCAGGAACACAAACCCCAACTTTGTCCGCTGCATCATCCCCAACCACGAAAAAAGAGTGAGTCAAGTGACAGAGAGCAACACTCCGTACGTTCTTTTTCAACTGTTCTTGACTGCTGCCTAAAGGAGAAAGGCGGGCGATAATGTTTGCTTGTGTGTGTCTGTCTGTTAGCAAAATACCTCATAAACCACTAGACCTGTTTTGATAAAACTCTCAGAAATTAATCTGTGGACGTACATCTACCCCCCATTAACTTTTGAAGTCAGTCTAACTGAAGATGGTTGACCCAGCTAGTTAACCACAGAAAATACAGAAATAGCTCTAACTCTGTTAATTTTACAAATATTGAGATAAAATTTGGTGTGATAGTAGCTGAGAGATATCCCCAGGTACAATTTTTTTCAATGTTCCATGCGATTGCACAGAACATTTTCAAAATTTGTTCCAAACATTTGTAACGTTGTCATTTTTCAACATAAAGGGATTTTAGTTTTTAACTCTGGAATGAAAGATGCCTAACAAAATGCATTGTTTGAGTGATCAATCTTCAATTTTTACATTTCTGTGGTTATATTTATAGGATGGTATTGTTGGTAGTTCTTCTAAATGGGACTCATTTTGGTGTCTTGATCATTTAAACTCAACCCAAACATGATCTTTTCAGGCTGGTAAACTGGACCCCCACCTGGTTCTGGACCAGCTGAGGTGTAACGGTGTTCTGGAGGGGATCCGAATCTGCAGACAGGGGTTCCCCAACCGCATCGTCTTCCAGGAGTTCAGACAGAGGTGACACGTTACCTCACATTTGTAACTTAAAGTTCCTAAATCCATCCACATCCATGGTTTAAATAATTCAGATTTACAGAAGAAGGCTAAAAACCTTTTTGAAATAATCTCACTTCATGTAGAAGCTTCCTGGTGTGCTGTATGTAGTTCTGTTAGTAAAATATAAACCGCCAACTGAGCACTTTTCTTGACAGGATTGTTTGTTGTAAAGTTTGTTTTATCTGTGCAACAATTTCTTGTCATTCAGAAAATAGACACCAGCATTTTAAATCTGTCCACATCTCTTTTTCTGACTATCTATATTTTGTGTGAAGGTACGAGATCCTGACTCCTAACGCCATTCCTAAGGGTTTCATGGATGGCAAGCAGGCCTGCGAGAGAATGGCAAGGACCAATTCAAATTTAATCTGTTCAAATAACAGCCTGAGAGTAAAATGGCAGCTGCTAAAGACCAAAATACTCTTATTTTATCACAGTAATCCCTCGGCCTCTTTTGTTTTTGTAGATTCAGGCTCTTGAGCTGGATGGGAACCTCTTCCGGATTGGTCAGAGTAAGATCTTCTTCAGGGCTGGAGTCCTGGCCCACCTGGAGGAAGAGAGAGACCTGAAGATTACTGACATCATCATTTACTTCCAGGCCGTCTGCCGAGGATATCTGGCACGCAAGTATGGATTGATCCTGCTTGTGAAAAAAACAAATCTTGATAATATTCAAATTGATATTTTCCAGCTAACTGACTAATGCATCAATCTTCTGCAGCTGAACAGAGAAATTGCTTCTACTTCTAGCATGAAAACTAGGAATAAGTATTATTTAAAGTATGAACTCATATTTATATTTTCCTCATTAGAAATGTATGTTCTCCTTCCAGCTATGATCAGCAACAGTAAAGAGCAACAGACAAGCGCTTATTTACCTTGAGCAGGATTAACACCCACATGGCACTGACACTGAGGGGCCTTATTTCTGACATGACAAACCATTACAGGTTCAAGTTCAAGGCTCTTTATTGTCATTCACATCACATGTGGTACATGAGGTGGAACAAAATTGTGTACACAGGGTCCCAGTTACACCCAACGACAGCAAAAATATAAAAAGTAAAAGAAACAGTAAGGATCTAAGATATAAACTAAGAAATATGCTAAACACTAATAGTGCAAAACAATACTCTGAACAACAGCAGCACGAACATGAGTCTGAGTAGATGAGTACGAATGAATACATCAGCATGAAATAAATCAGCAGCATGGGATCAGCAGCATGGATAATCAGCAGCACAAATCAACAATCAAAGTGGCATTACAGTGATTCTTTTTTTGTTCACAGTGATAATCCTGATTAGGGATTTATGAGTCTTAACAGCTTCAAGGTAGAAGCTGTGAAACGTGATTACATGTGAAAACCACCAGATGATGATCTCCATCATCTTTATATGAACGACAAACGAACAAAAATCAGCTGTTCTTATAGACAGATAGGATCCACTTCAGCAGGCTGTGTCATTTCTAATAAAAGTCACTTAAATCTATAGCGGCTGTGGCTGAATGGTTAGCACAATCGTCCTCCAATTGGAGAGTTTGGGGTTCAATTCCAAACAGCAGTCACATGTCGAAGTGTCCTTGGGCACGACACTGAACCCCTAATTCCTCCAGTATGTCCCATCAATGTATAAATGTGACCTAAAGCTCTGTTTAGACTCTTTAGAATGATTTGTTCAATTAGCTTTGTAGAGATCTAATAGAGTGCTGTATGAATGGGTAAATGACACACAGATTGTGTTGTAAAGAGCTTTGAGTATCTCAGTAAGATAGAAAGGTGCTACATAAGTACAGTCCATTTATCTTGATACAATAGAAAAGTTGTGTATAAGTACAGTCCATTTGCCATTTAAATCGTTTCAGTTTGACTTGTGACTCTGACAAACTTTGTCTATGAAAACCACCCAAACAGGCAACACACCACTCATTATTAGCATATACAGGTGGTCCCCGAGTTACGAACGGGTTCCGTTCCGACGGCCCGTTTGTAACTCGATTTTGCCGTAACTCGGAGCGCTACCCACGTAGCAGCCGTAACTCCGGATTTTCGGCCAGAAGTCGGAGCGCTACCCACATGGCGGCCGTATACGTCGTTTTAAACACGTTTTTTTCAATGTAACACAACAACAGCGTACTTAGAACGCCGTTTTGC
>JARVGQ010000474.1:11184915-11198204 GCA_031762355.1 Hypsolebias martinsi | reverse complement strand
TGGCAAAAACCAATGCAGACATGTTCCTGTTTTTAGTTTTCTACATTTGCCTTATAATCTGTCTGTTTTGCTACTTTCTGACATCTTATTTTAACTTGTTTAAAAAAAAAAATCTGTATGCCTCTTTTATGATTGTCCATTGTTGTCATCATTCTTTGTTGAAACCAGGTCTCTTGTAAATGAGTCCTTGAGGCTCAATGGGATTAACCTAAATGAAGGTTGAATGAATGAATATAACAGAAATGAGACTGACTGGACCTTGAGATTCCGTCCATGAAGACCACAAACATGATCGGAGACAAGAGACAGCCCTGGAGGAGCCAAACCTGCAGAACGAGCTCAGCTTTATGCTAAGAATGCAGCCGAAGCTCCTGCTTTAGTTATGCAGGGATAGTTTAATCCCAACTAAATTTGAAGCCTTTTTTAAATGTATAAATGAAATAACTCCCTTTACATGAAACTGTTCCGTATAATTTTACACACATGTAATTTAAACATGAGAGTCCTAAAGTACTTTCATTTTGTAAAATGTATAATTAGAAGAGAAAGGGGACAGTCTCACTCTTGTACTAATTTTTTTACTGTTCATCTTCATGTCATTAAACCTCCAAATTCTCAAAAATGGTTCTGATTTTAAAGTCCTGACAGGAAGTACTTTTCTGCTGATGTATAAACACGTCCTTCCACTTTTAGTTTAACCAGATTAGACACTTCTTTCTTTGCCTCTTTCGTTCCTCTTTTGGCAGCGTTTTGTTATTCAATCATCGAGTCTGTGAGCAAAAAGGCTGTTGAGGCCCGCAGAGCTTCATATAAGCATGAAAACATTCATTTGTTATATCAGCTGTTCACAATTACCTCTGCAAATTCAATTGTAGGTCCCAGGAAGTAGACTGTGCCTGCCTGACAATCACTGCCACACAAAGAGGTGATCACCGTGGCTGATGGTCCAAGTTGCACCGAAAGAGACATTTATTTTTATTATCAGACTAATAAAATATAAAAATACGTCAGCAACAGACAAGCAGAGATTTAAATAGATAATAACTTGTATGACGCTTCAGATTAAGCAGTTTCAACGTCTTGGGAAACACTTTTCCTCTCGAATCGTTTTTTTAAGGACTTTTTGAAGGATGCCTCGTTTAGCTCTTCTTATCGGACTCCTGACTTGTCTTCCTTTAGCAGGTAGGATTTTTACTTTTATGAGTGACTCGAACTGTTTCCTCTACAAGGACATATAAACTTGTAGCTTTAACACCGTTTTAATGTTGAAACAAATCAAGAAAATTTGTTCAGAGAGGGTTTAAATTAAGTTTATCATCAGCTCTTTTGTTGCTGTTAATTTAAAGAATATGTTTCTGTTTGTTCATCTGTTTTAATGTGATTTATTGCATTTTAGTAATTATTATTGTGTGTCTTCCTCAGTTAACAGATTCTGAGGTAACTAAAAGAACCATTAACCATCCCACTGGTTATTTCTGTTCACTCAAGAGGACACATTGAGTCACGTCGACTCTAAAAGTGAATTAGTCGTAGATGGACATCCATGCATTATTTTGTGACTTTATTTTAAATTTGTCAGTCTGTTCATGAGATATTTTGCTAACAGACAAACAGGGTTGATCTATTATAACTCATATGTGATAGAGCTCAGTCTCATCTACTAACATAAATAACTTCAGTTCAATTTATGTACAAATTAAGCAAATAATAACCATTTTATTGTATTTAACATCAGTTAGCTGTGGCGGCCATCTTGAACTGGGTTGTTAATCTGTTGTAGATTTACATCCAATGTTTCGTTTTTAAGAGTTTTGTTAAAATTCAGTAATTTGTGAGATTTTTTTGGTAACCAACAGACACGGGCAACTACATGATCGCCCTCCTATCGTGGCAGTCTGAAAGCGAACTGATTGAACTGAACGAATCCCTTTAAAATAATGTTTTTCTTGTAAATGGATCAATTTCAAAATAATCTTATACACAATTTCAAATTTTAGGTGAAGAACTAAACAGCAGCTGTTTTCAAAAATGTCAATATTGTCCTTTTTTATGTATAACTTTAAGGTTTTACAGATTGTATTTGTTTGTTTTTGTTGTTATTGACAATTATTCTAAAGAACATCAGAGTCGTATCTGGACAAAAAGGATGGATGGATGGACACGTCCTTCTTTAAATGTGTAGTTTTCTTTTTGTCCACCAGGAGGCACTAAGAAGTAAATGTTTTGTTATTTAAAAATCTCTATAAGATTATTTTTTAAATAAATTAGACATTACTGTATTGATTTAAAATGTCACAATATGAATTTCCTATTGCCTGCAGGGACATTTCACAACAAATGAAGCTATAATTATCCACATCCAGTGTCCTGAGACGAAGCTACATGTTTAAAATTAGAATATATTTAATTTATTGTTGAATTTCCACCATTTTTCAGCCTGTTTGTGGTGCTACACGTGTGTGTTTCCGGCCATTTCTCCCGTGGACTGTTTGAAGTTTCCTCTGGAGTGTCCTGCTGGGCAGCGCTGCCTCTCCAGTGAGGCAACAGGAAGACGAGGTCAGATCCAGATGTGTGTGTGTTAGCTTATTGTATTAAAGCTATAATTGGTAAAATAATAACCCCATAGTCCAGGAGACTGACCCAAATTGAGGTCTGTCTGCTTAATAATGGACATAAAATTAACTAAAAATGACCCACAGAGATTTGAGGGTGAGGGGACACGTCAACGATTAGGTCCCTCTAAACGCACACAGTTTATAAACTGAGGAGTATAAGAGCAACAATGAGACTCGACCGTCACTGAATGGAACAAATGAGTCTGTTTGTAGGGAGGTAAATACAGTTGGTGTTCATTGTCTTTGTCAAAACTGCAGAAGATATATGTGAAACTATAAATATCAAGTGACTGTAACATCAGGAAGAAGGAGCTCGGGCAGCACGAGAAATACAAAGAGCTGAAAGAGGAAATGGAGTCAAAGAGTCAGTGGTCCCAGTGGTCATTGGAGCACTTGGTGCTGTGACCCATAAACTGGAAGAGTGGCTCCAATAGATCAGAGATCTCTGTCCAGAACACTGCAGTCCTGGGAACAACCAAGAAGCTGCAGAACCCTCAAACTCCCCAGGCCTCTGGTAGGGAACCCGAGTTTGAAGTGAAGTGGAACCGCTCAAGTGGAAGAGAAGGGCGAGCTAATGTATGTGTGTATATGAAGATATTTTGTTTTGTATTTTATTGTTTTTTTAACTTATGTATGTTTTTTTTTCATTTACTTCTTTATCTGCTCTCTTTATGACATTTAAACTATCAATCACTGCACTCATTGGTTTCATTTGCCTTTTGCTCAGTTTTTCTACATTAGTTAGGCGCCACCTTAAAAGTTGGACTGAGACAGTTTGGACATGTCCAGAGGAGGGACAGTGGGTTTATTGGTAGAAGGATGTTAGAAATGCAGCTGCCAGGAAAAAGACAAAGAGGGAGATATATGGATGCAGTTAGAGAGGACATGGAGGTAGTTGGAGTGAGGACAGAAGATGCAGAGGACAGAGATGGAGGAGGATGACTCGCTGTTGAGAGCCCTGAAGATGGAAAAGATGAACAAAGAAGAAGATGAAAACAACAGGGAAGTCCCAGTAAATATTTATTTGTCTCTGATACTGATCTAAGTCACTTAAAATTAACCTGCATTATTTTACAACTTGCATCACGGACAGTACCGGGAATAGTTTCTTGTTCTCCTTCAGACTGAGTGATCACCTCCATTACTCATGAACAATATGAGCCTGACTCTGTGCCAGGGTATCTCTCTTAATCAGGTTCCAGATGGTCCTCTCTGCGATGTTAGCTGTGACAAGGCAAGCAATTGTCAAAGCAAACGTCTCAGCAAAACAAGAAACCGTCCAGATGACCTGACTGAACTTTGTTGTAACATCTGGATTAATGAGTATGAACTTTGATGTTTTGAACCACTTTGGTATGACTGTCTCAGAGGAGTTGACGGGGGAGAGGGTGGGCCCCGGAGGCCATATTATCACCAGCATACTGTTTTTTTTCCCCCACTATGGGAGTGTGCTGTTGTGGGATTCAGTTTGTTGGTGGCTCCTCATATTGAAGAAGTCCTTTGGATGAAGGACAAAATGTCTCAGAAAAAAACAACAACATCCAAATGTCCTTACTGAACATTATGTTGAATGCTAGCAATGCTAACAGGTAAGAAAAAGCTCCACAAGAGGAACGTCAATTGTAAACAACAAGGGTTTTTCACATTAGTTATTTTTTCCCATCGTAACTGCCTCTTCAGCTCAGCTACTGTTTAGCCTTGAGCTTCAGTGTTTTCGTCTTACATCAGCTTCGTGTCGTGACTGACAGCACTGCAGGGTCGGGGACAAGTCATCAAGTAGTGTATGACTGATATGTCTGCTAATTTCTGGTCTGACTGATGAATAAGTATTGATCTTTTCCACTTTGTTTCAGTACATGGTATTCTTGTATCTGCTGCCTCAATGTAGAACGTTTGGTCCCAGCTGGGAATATTTTTTAACGTCTATAGGCAGCAATAAATAAATAAATAAATAAACAAATACTGAAGTGACAGCAGGTTCTGTATGACAGCTGCTGTGCTGCAGTTGCATCGCAGCGTGGTGTGAAACTATCAGGAGATGAGAGTACCAGTTACGCTGATATGGATCAATGGAAAATGCCTTGATCGGTACTCTGATTCAATACTTTCCACTGTTATCATTTTTGAATTATATGGTGCAAGATCATGAAATTCCAACAGTCCAAAAACATGCATGTTAGGCTGATTGGTAACTCTAAATTGACCCTAGGTGTGAGTGCAACAGGTCCCTCTTGTTGAATGAATGAATGAAAAGTTCACCAGGGCTGCAGTAGAGGTGCTACAGCTAGCTGCTGCTTTTTGTGTTTGCAAATGACCAGAGAATTTTACATTAAAGGCCTAATACAAAACTGATGACAGAGTGAGGGTTTATAAAATAATTAGAAATCACTTTGGTTATGGTCTTGTTCGGATGAGCTGTTAGCTTATAAAATATCAAATTAATTATTTTGTTTTCCCCAAACTGAGGTTGTTGTAAAAGCTGTGTACAGCAGGTAAGACGATTACTGCGCAAAATCTTTACAGAGTTCCTCATTTTTCCCATCATGCATCCTTTCTAATCTTTCCTGCTCCCCTGACATAAACGACTGGGAATTATATTTTTTATTCCATTGAAGATTTTTAAAAATCCGAATGAATATTGGTAAAAGCTATTTTTATTCGAGGTCATTTGGAGCGAGGCACTGTGGTAGCTTTAGACACCATTTTAACTGTATTTATGTTTTGACGGGTCCATCATGCTGCTGCAGTGTTGAGAGCAGCCTGAGGGGCTGAGCTGCCTCAGATGAGGCAGTGTGGAGCGCCAGCAGCAGTGTGGGGTGTCGAGAGGACAGACCCAGACCCATCTACTCCACCATACCGTCACCATATGGCCACAGTTGCACGAGCAAGCCCCCCTCCTCTCCCGGGGATCCCTACCAGCCAGAAGAGGCTGAGCGCCAGCTTGAGCAGGACAGCAATGTCACATATTTCCAAGAGTGACAATCCAAGTGGGTGTGAAATAAAGCAAGAAAAAAAATACAAAAAACAGAAGAAATACTCAAATGAAGGGTCTCAAGAAAGCTGTTCGACTGTATATTAGAACAAGAGTCTCACCAGAAATATAACCCCCCATAGAATTAAAATCACTGTGAATCAGTGCTTTTAGGCCCTGACCACACTGCTTCAAGCATTTATTTTAATACAAAGATTTTCTGCTGCGTTTGCACGTCCTGTTTACATCTAACTGACGGACCTGTTCAAATACAGGTTGAATGAATGAACAAATCTAAATAGAGATTTGTAATGAAGGAAAAAAAAAGACATTTTTGATAGCACTTTACTAAGTAGAGATTTTCAAAACACCACTGGTGGTGTATCTGTGTGGACAAAAAATACGGAGCTCTAGAGAGAAACTTGCGTGGCATCCTAGTGTCCTGGAAACCAAAATAACAGCCGTTTCTACTGGATTCTCTTGGCCTGGATTTATTCTGCTTCTAACAGCGTTAAGCCTGAATCTCACTGAGCTCCAATAGTTTGCATGCTTCATTTGTAAAAGAGTTTCCAAAATGTCTTGACTCTTGATGTGTGTTTGCAACAGTTCTCAATTTACTCTTGTGTGGACGGAGCTTTGAACAAAAACAACAAATTTATTCTCTAAAAAGTCATCACAGACGTCTGGACCCTTTCTCAGTTTAGTCTGATTGCGAAATAACTTTGAAAAGGTTTGACAAACAATGTGAATAAACTGTGATGAAATATAAACAAAATTGTGACATAACAACTGGATGGTCATTTGCAGGAATCTTATGCAAATTCCACAACTTACTTTGAAACATACACGGTGGTGCTTGAACGTTTGTGAAGCCTTTACAATTTTCTATATTTCTGCATAAAAATGACCTAAAACATCATCAGATTTTCACACAAGTTCTAAAAGTAGATAAAAAGAACCCAGTTAAACAAATGAGATAAAAAAAAACTATACTTGGTCATTTATTTATTGAGGAAAATGATCCAATATTAGATATTTGTGAATGGATAAAGTATGTGAACCTCTAGAATTATCAGTTATTTTGAAGATGAATTTAGAGTCAGATGTTTTCAATCAGAGGATGATGATCAGGTGTGAGTGGGCACCCTGTTTGATTTAAAGAGCAGGATCTATCAAAGTATGATCTTCACGACATGCTTGTGGAAGTGGATCATGACAGGAACAAAGGAGATTTCTGAGGAGCTCAGACGAAGAGTTGTTGATGCTCATCAGGCTGGAAATGTTACAAAATCATCTGTAAACTCCAACAATCCACAGACAGACAAATTGTGTACAAATGGAGGAAATTCAAAACCCTCCCCAGGAGTGGTTGACCAACAAAGATCACTCTAAGAGCAAGGTGTGCAATGGTCGGCGAGGTCACAAAGGACCCCAGGGTAACTTCTAACAACAGAAGGTCTCTCTCACATTGACTAAAGTTGATGTTCATGAGTCCACCTTCAGGAGAACACTGAACAACAATGGTGAGCATGGAGGGTTGAAGGAGGAAGTCACTGCTCTCTCAAAGGAACATTGCTGCTCATCTGCAGTTTGATAAAGATCAAGTGGACGAGCCAGAAGACTGTTGGAAGAATGTTTTATGGACAGATGAGACCAAAGTAGAACTTTTTGGTTTAAATGAAAAGTGTTCTGTTTTGAGAAAAGAAAACTCTGCATTCCTGCATAAGAACCTTCTACCATCTGTGAAACATGGTGGTGGTAGTATCATGGTTTGGGTCTGTTTTGTCGCATCTGAGCCAGGACTGCTTGCCATCATCGATGGAACAATGAATTCTGAATTATATCACAGAAATATAAAGGAAAACATCAGAACATCTGTCCATGAACTGAATCTCAAGAGAAGGTGGGTCATGCAGCAACAATGGCTGTAAGTACACAAGTCGTTCTACCAAATAATGATTAAAGAAGAATAAAGTTCATGTTGTGGAATGACCAAGTCAAAGTCCTGACCTTAATCTAATCAAAATGTTGTGGAAGGACCTGAAGCAGCAGTTAATGTGAGGAAATCACCAACATCCAGAGTTGAAGCTGTTCTGTACGGAGGAATGGGCTAAAACTCCTCCAAGCCGTGTGCATGACTGATCAACATTTACTGGAAATGTTTAGATGCAGTTATTGCTGCACATGGAGGCTCACACCAGGTACTGAAGCAAAGCAAACCTTGGCATTGCATTTACAAAGCTGTGTGCTGTAAACTTTATTTATTTTTTCACAGTTTTTAAGTTTTGGCTTCACTTTTCTTTAATAATTTGCTGTTATTGGCTGTGTGTTTTTGTACACTTGAAGTTACATTTGAAGAGTTTTTAAAACTTTGTAAATATTTTATATATTTTTTTTAATGTCCTGATTCAAAAACTGTAAAATAGAAAATGGCTGAACTTCGTTTTTCCAGAATTTAACATTTTTCTAGTTTATTTAATAGGTTCAGACCATTTTTTACCTTTAAGCACTGAGTTATTTGGTAGCATGTCCAATTTTATTTTTTCATTTTTTGTCTGTGACCACATGTTTTCCAAAACTCCTATTTAACAGAGGAGAAGAAGAGGCTGCCCAGAAGAACAATGTTCTGAAGCAGGTCAGGGAGCTGCAGGCCCAGCTGTCTGAGCTGCAGGAGGACCTTGAGTCAGAAAAGCAGGCCAGGAACAAGGCTGAGAAACTCAAGAGGGATTTGAGTGAGGAGCTTGAAGCCCTCAAGACTGAACTGGAAGACACCCTGGATACCACTGCAGCTCAGCAGGAGCTAAGGTATTATCCGCACAATAACTCACTCTTCTAAAAGATGTTGAGCTGTTTTGAAAACCCTGTCTCTGTTTGGTGTAGGACCAAACGTGAACAAGAGGTTGCGGAGCTGAAGAAAGCCATTGAGGAGGAAACTAAAAACCATGAGGCTCAGATCCAGGAGATGCGACAGAGGCACAGTACTGCCTTGGAGGAGCTGTCTGAGCAGCTGGAGCAGGCCAAGAGGGTGCAAGATCATTCCACAATCAGACAATGCACAGTAACCCAAAAAGAAGCTAGCATAACTTCACGTGTTTTTCTGTTGTTGTTTTTTTCTATCCAGTTTAAAGCTAACCTTGAAAAGACCAAGCAGAGCCAGGAGAGTGCCAACAAGGAGCTGGTCAGTGAGGTGAAGAGCTTACAGCAGGCAAAGGCAGAGTCCGAACACAAGAGGAA
Organism: Hypsolebias martinsi; assembly: GCA_031762355.1. Lineage (NCBI taxonomy): Eukaryota > Metazoa > Chordata > Actinopteri > Cyprinodontiformes > Rivulidae > Hypsolebias > Hypsolebias martinsi. The sequence goes on along the minus strand of JARVGQ010000474.1, from coordinate 11,189,384 downwards.
GAAGCTGGAGGGTCAGCTGCAGGAGTTCATGGCCAGAGTCACAGAGGGAGAGAGGGCCAAAGGAGAGCTGGCTGACCGCACACACAAGCTGCAGGTAAACAAGAGTATCCTCCTTACACCCACATTTAGAAAGGCTTTTTTATAGTTTGGTTTGGTCAAGTCATTCTTAGACTCTTTGTGCTACCACAAATAAAACGTTTTACATCACTTACTGGTCATAAATAAATATAGTTTAGAATATTAAACTTTGTCTTTCATTATAGAACAATTTGGTTTTAAAGTGTAACAAAGATCAAAAGCACATTAAAGCTGCTCCCTGTGGCTCATTAGGGCCACCACAGTAACTACACCCCTGTGTCTCTCACTTTATTACATTTATTTATTACTGCAGAGTAGAAAGTCGGCCTCAGACAAACAGTCACTGTGAGAAAAAGAAAAGTCGTAATTAAAAACTTTCTGAACCGCAGGCGGCAGTAGCTTCTGTTCATCACACATCGGTTGTCATCCATTTACAGCATTTTATGTAGGGGGTTTCATAAGGTACAAACACTCTTCATTTCCAGTTTTGAATTTTAAAAAAATTGAGCTATGATAAAATAGAAGTCAATGAGAGTTTGGATTTGAAAGAAAATCACAAGTCCTACAGCAGTGAGACACACTGCGAGAAAGAAAACCAAATTGCTGATACTTTCATATATAAACTGTGTAAGAAGTGCTAAAACCCATCCATCCATCCATCCATCCATCCATCCAACATCTTTACCCGCTTCTTTCTTTTCGGGTCGTGGGGGGTCACTGGTGCCCATATCCAGCTATCACTGTGCGAGAGGCGAGGGACACCCTGAACAGGTCACAAATCCTACACAGGGAAAACCCCAATGCAGTGCAATTTATTATTATTATTATTATTTTTAACATTTTCTTATTAATTTTGTCTATTTTGTACAAACTGCCTCGCATATTGATGTGTTTTTTGTTTGGGGTTCCTCAAAAGCTGCAGGAAGATATGCAAATTGAAAATTGTGCTGTCAACTGAAGCGCTAGGGGTAAACAGTAATAAGGCTGCTTCTGGTCTGGTGCTCTTAATTTTATGAATTTTAACAGGAAGTTATGACTCAAGAGTGACTCTGTTAATTTCTAAGCTCATTTGACAAGTAAGGAAGTCTTTTCATCAGTTCATTCAAATGTCAGATAAATCTTGTATTAAAATTGATATGGTTACAAATTTATCTGCATTATTATTTGGTAACAACAGAGATAAATCACAGAGAGCCCTATTTGTTATTATTTTTTGTTACGCCTGTAATTTAGTTTGAACCTCTCTACACAGACTGAACTGGATAATGTGTCTGCCTTGCTGGAGGACGCAGAGAGGAAAGGGATCAAGATGGCCAAAGATGTTGCTGGTTTGGAGAGCCAGCTCCAAGACACACAGGTGACAAGTGTTAACTGGTAGGTTGGTTTTTAATGACTCTTTCCTTTTAGAATAACAAGACTTGACGTTTCATTTCATGTAGGAGCTGCTCCAGGAGGAGACCCGTCAGAAACTGAACCTGAGCAGTCGCATTCGCCAGCTGGAGGAGGAGAAAACTGCTCTGCAGGAGCAACAGGAGGAGGACGAGGAGGCGCGCAAGAATCTGGAGAAACAGCAGCTGACCCTACAGGCTCAGGTGGGACCTCTGCTGTTTAACACGTTAGCTTTAGCTGCCTTCAGGCTCTGAGTGCTTGTTTGTGTTTAAAGCTGTCAGAGAGCAAGAAGAAGCTGGAGGATGACGTCGGAACAATCGAGAGCCTGGAGGAGGTGAAAAAGAAACTGCAGAAGGACCTGGAGCTGGCCAGCCAACGTCTGGAGGAGAAGACCATTGCCTTTGAGAAGATGGAGAAGACAAAGACCCGTCTTCAGCAGGAGCTGGATGATCTCACTGTTGACTTGGATCACCAGCGACAGATCGTGTCCGGCCTGGAGAAGAAACAGAAGAAGTTTGACCAGGTTTTTTTTTTTTTTTTTTTTTCTTAAGAATCTGGGCTTTATACAGATTTGTGTAAATCATCTTTTTGGACGAATAAGTTTGTCATGGAAATCTATAACTTAAGTACTGATCCACATCCTTGTCTGTAGATGTTGGCTGAGGAGAAGAGCATCTCAGCTCGTTACGCAGAGGAGCGTGATCGTGCTGAAGCCGAGGCCAGAGAGAAGGAGACCAAAGCTCTGTCCATGACCAGAGCTCTGGATGAGGCCCTGGAGGCCAAAGAGGAGCTGGAGAGGATTAATAAGCAGCTCCGTGCTGAAATGGAAGATCTGATGAGCTCGAAGGACGACGTGGGCAAGAATGTAAGGTCACAGTGCTGGGTTATTATATCGTGCTTTTGTATTCTCCGTCTTTCACTACTTTTCTCATTTCCTCACATTCTTCAGGTCCATGAACTGGAGAAGTCCAAGCGCACTCTGGAGCAGCAGCTGGAGGAGATGAAGACTCAGCTGGAGGAGCTGGAGGATGAGCTGCAGGCCACGGAGGACGCCAAGCTGCGTCTGGAGGTCAACATGCAGGCCATGAAGGCCCAGTACGAGCGGGACCTCCAGGGCCGGGACGACCAGAACGATGAGAAGAAAAGAGCCCTCGTCAAACAGGTACCAGCTTGTAGTAGTAACTGAGCTGGAAGGAACTGTGAGCTTTTCATTATCGCCCTCTGACTTGGAATGCTTCCTCCTCCCAAGGTGCGAGAGATGGAGGCTGAGTTGGAGGATGAGAGGAAGCAGAAAGCCTTGGCTGTAGCGGCTAAGAAGAAGCTAGAGATGGACCTGAAGGACATAGAGGGTCACATTGAAGGAGCCAACAAGGCCCGAGACGAAGCCATTAAACAGCTGCGCAAGTTACAGGTGCTCATTTTATTTCTGTTAGATGATGAAGCTTTTTCATTCTGTCTTCTCTGTTTACTGGATGACTTTACCTCCTCCAGGCTCAGATGAAGGACTATCAGAGGGAGCTGGAGGACACCCGGGCCTCCAGGGACGATATTTTTGCCATGTCTAAAGAGACTGAGAAGAAACTCAAGAGTCTGGAGGCTGAGATCGTTCAGCTACACGAGGTCAGAGCTGCACGTGCGGCTGTTTGTTTGGGTGACGTTGCTAAAGGTTTGTTAAATTTGTGCACATCAGTGTGCGTCTAAACTTTGTTCTTCTGCTCCGCAGGACCTCGCAGCCTCCGAGAGGGGTCGGCGTCACGCAGAGCAAGAACGAGACGAGCTGCAGGATGAAATCTCAAACAGCACCTCTGGGAAGTAAGCAGATGTCTCCACGTTGATCAGGTTGAAGTTACCTGTCAGCAGAAACAATCAGGGAGTTGTTTTCCATTCCAGCTGTTCATTCTTGATCTAGAGATGGGACGAACCCTAGAGTTTAGATCCTAGACCGTTATTTCTTAGGTAAATTACAGACTCTAAAAATATCAACAGTTCTCAACTGTCTACACCAAGAAAAGTGCTCCAGTAAGTGCATATGGGCAGAGGGTGCAGCGTCTTCCCTGAAGATACTTGAGAACCCTCCATAAAGAAGCAAAGCAGTTGATTGATACTTAGAGTTGTTAAACAGTGCTGGACAACTTTCCTTGGTTCATAAAGATATTTCACTTTTCATTCGAGGAGCTTTAAGAAAGTTGTGTTTAGGGATCATTTGCCCCCAACACCTGCTCCTTCTTGTTGTACAAACAAAGCAAATAGTAATAATTAAATACTGGCATAAACACATCTGTCCAGGGTCAGATTGCAGTTGTCATGTCTGCACAACTAAATGTGACCGTTCTTCCCAAACACAGCAGGTGCAGAAATGACAGAGAACATCACAGATCCTATCAGTTGAAGCACAGAGGGGACTAGAACTGCATGATCCGCATCTCATTGTGTGAGGGGGGAGTCACAGTCAGGAAAGCATTTCTAAATCAATAATTGATGTTTTGGGCTTTACTGATCATCTAATATTCACATAATACTTTGTTCTTTTTCTGGTTCATGACGTGCGCTGCTCCCTTCAACCCTGCAGGGCGCGTCAGACTCCCACTTGCCTTCGCTTGGCTTTAGACTGGGGGAGTGAGTGAAAGCATTTGAGCAGCAGATTTCTGGGCTTCCTTTGTGTTTTCTCCTGAGATGTAACCATTTCATGCTAACTGTATGCCCGGTGCTATCTGCCGTCACAGATATTTACATAACGAGCAGATCTTCCTCTCAATAACACCCCATTTAGGTGTAGACAAACTGAACCATCATAGCCTGTTTGTTAGTCACAGCTTTGCGAATTAGACCAGAGGTGGGCAACATTTTTTCTCAAAGGTCCATATCAAGACGTTTAAAGAAATCAATCTTTGTCAGATAATCTAGAAAACCTTTTCAGGCTTTTTCTTGTTGTAGCATAGTTAGCATACTTTATAAAAACATGACTTTCCAATAAGCTTTAGGAATATAAGACATTTTCTGGG
>JARVGQ010000474.1:11081534-11091936 GCA_031762355.1 Hypsolebias martinsi | reverse complement strand
GAATTATTATTTGAATTGATTGTTTGAATTGATTTATTTAAAAAGGGGCAGATATAAGATATTTTTCTTCTTCTGCTACCTTTCATTTTATGTCTGTTTAAAGAAATTTTTTTTGTATTTTGAAACTGTCATTGTGTTTTTAAAAATTGAAATGAATAAATTAAATAAATAAAATAAAAATAAATAAAATAAAAATCATTGCCTCACTCAGACTAGCTGTTTGCTAGTCTCCGTGGAGAAAACTGCAGGTAAGATACTGATTACTAATAAACCTACAGAACAAAACTTAATAAATGCTGACAAATTCTTTAAATGTATTTATGAAAAGAAACTAATAAAACTCTTTGGTTTTGCCTTTTAAAAGGTGAAACCAGTCAGACCTTCAAACCAAACTCACAGCGAAATCTTTTAGAAGAATCTTTTTAACTCTGATATTTGGTTTAGACGGAACAGATTTAAAAGTCAAGCCAACACGGTAATTAAAGTGACGCCATCAAAACTTTTCTGGGTCATTAAAAAGCTTAAAGTCAGTGATTTAGAAGATGTGATGATTAAACATCCCCCAGCCCACTCGCTCCAGAAAGAAGCAAATAGAAAAGAGGAAACCACTGAATGTTAAAAGATTTGAGTAAATAGATGGAATTAAATGGAACGTGCATAAACTGGTATTTTAAATTTAGACATTAACTTTAATGTTCATTTGTAAAAGAGTTAGAAAATCTATCTATAATAAAATGTTCTTGTTTGTTTCCTGATTTCTGGTCGTGATGCAGACTGAAACTCACTCTGTGGACTCATGGTGTTAAGATTTAACTTTGTTAAATTTGTATTTTATTAGCAGCAAACTTCTGAACACCACAGTTCAGACTAAAAACAGTTCAGCTCTAAAAAAAATTTTTGGTCTTCTCAGTGCACTCCAGTCCCGCCGTGCAGAACAAATTATCTCTGTGGGTCTTCACGGCTAACCGCTAATAACAACTTGTTCATTAACCGTCTGTGATGTCTCCCTCCAGGCCGGAGAGCTGAGCCAGCGCTGCGATCCCCCTACGAGTCCGGCTTCTCCATGAGGGTGAGCCTCCACCCGCCTCTGTGGTTTCACGCTGCGACCTTTGACCTCAGCAGCTCACAGTCATAATTTAGCAGGCCTAATGGAAGGTGATCACGGATAATAACCTCAGATCACTTTGTGTTTCAGGAAATCGACCCTGACAAAGACTACACCATCCCCCGCCCTCAGACCACCAACTACAACGAGCCGTACGATGAATATTACGAACACGAATAAAAATCCCATCGTTCCGTTTGGCGTCGCACAAACGGTGAAGCCAGAGGGAGGAGTGTGCACTTGTGAAGATGCTCATGTAAATATTGTTTGGGTGTATAAATGTTGTCGCATGTAAAATCATCAGGTCCAGTTCATTGAACCCGTTTGGGTTTAGACCCCTCCACGTGGCCAAGTGTCAGGTGCGTGTGCACTTGGTGCTCCACAGAGATGACCGTTAGGCCCCGAGGGGGTGGAGGAGGTGTGAAGCTGCCTGGAGGTGCCAAACAGCAGAGCAGGGGCGTCGTGAGATAAAAGATGAGGTGAGGTCGGAGAGGACGAGACGGGGAGCGTGTCCGTGATGGACGGCCTGTGCCGTCACTCACTGATGTCCCTTTTACAACTAAACAGCTCCGCAGTTCTGTTCTCTGACGCATGAAGAAAAAATTAACTTTTAACAAAACCAGTGACTCTAGTTTAAGAAAGATTAAACGTTTCCACTTTTCAGTTCCAGCGTTTGTTGATTCCACATCAGCACATGAGACCGATCGGGTCTTTACCAGGTTCTGAACTGATTCATATTTAAACCCGAGTGTACAACAGAACCCACCATGTCGCTTGTATTAAACTAAAATTAAGCCAAAATACAAGAACTTTGAAAAACTAGGATCACTCCTTGTGCTTCCACAGAACTTTTAACAGAACGTCACCAGGAGCTGCTGATTAAATATATTGATTATCTGATCATCATCAGTGTGATCACCTCTATAAATGCAGATTTGTCTGTTTGCTGCTCTTAACACGACGCCAAGATGGAAAGACATCAGCAATCAGCTTAGAGAAGCTACTGTTGCTGCTCAATCTAGAATTAAGATTTTTTTATATAACTTAAAACAGCTGCATCTTTCCAAAAGTGGATATCTTGGCAAACTCACCCCAAGGTCAGACTGTGCAATGCTTGGAGTAATGACAAAAATCAGCCAGCGCTCCATCTCAAGTCTGTTAGTAGGTAGAAGGTCATCTGGAGGGGTTGCCTTCTTCGTGTAAACAACATGGCAGCCCAGCTTAGTTCCTTCTGAATGAACCATTTGAAACAATGTGCTTTGGACAAATCAAATCAGACGTTTACCCAGAATGCACCGCTTCATAAAAACTAACAGATCAGTGCCAAGCTGATGATTTGGACCTTGAGGTTGTTGAACATGAACTCCTCTGTGAACAAGATATTCTAGAGCCAAACATGAGCCCGTCAGTCTGACTTCTGCAGCTCACACCAAACAGCTGACACTCAGAATGAAGGTGTTGCAATGGTCCAGTAAAGGTCCACACTTGGACCTGACTAAAATGATGTGGTGGGACCTCCAGAGCTGTGCAGAAACCAAAAACAGTGATGTGAAGATCAGGCCAGCGTTCCTCCCAAACCACGTGAGGAACTGAAAGCGGTTCCTAAAACAACTACTGAGAGTTAATGCTGCTGCGAGCTGCTGCTGATCATGGAGGATCTTCATCATCTGATCTTCATCAGCTTCTCCACTTGGCTTTGTTTTGGTTGCATGTGTTGTTGTGTGCTTTAAGTTAAATTAGTTACTGTAGACTGTATTTTTGATTATGTCCTGAAATGTAAAATCCCAGAAATGACTGTGCGTCAAGCTGAGCTGCAGTGTCACAGTTTGACCACAAGAGGGCCACATCTGGATGTATCAAACAGCTGCATAGGAGCTGCAGCAGCTTTACTTTGTGGACATCCTCCTATCAAAAGGTCAAAAGGTGAAGTCTGTGACGGGGTGAGAGGATTCAAGTTATTTTTATGTCCTCGCTGTGGCCTGAAGGGACCCGACATTCAAAGGTCAGCCTTCGTCTTCATCACATTCACCCCCCACCCCTTCTGAGACCAGTCTTTTCTTCCAATTATCAAAACTTCCAATTACTCAGAAAGAGCGTGCCATCAAATTGGCAATTGGCCTCTTGTGCATTAGAGCAATTAGCAGGGATATGAGGTTTCCTGCCTCATCCAGACCATTTACTGCCCATTAGCTCCTCATGCAATTAAAGCCTGCTCCACATTGTTCCCCTCTAGGCTGCCAGGAGGAAGTTTGGAGGTGCTGAAGCTCATCGTGCAGAGCAAGAGTCAGGGATTAGCTGCACTGTACTGGAGATGTGGCTGTTAATCGTGTGCAATCGCAGCTTCCATCAGTCATTGGATTTGCACACACAGATGTACCACGGAGGAGGGAAACTTTCTGGTCGTTATCAAAATTTAGCAACAGCCTGTTTAACCTCACAGCCACCTTTAATCAAAACCTGTTTTATCTCTTCTGCCTTTTAGAGCTCAGAGTTAGACAAACGCCGAGCAGGAACGATAAGCTGGGGACACAACCTTAGAAAAAGATTGACACCAGCTCCAGAACATTATCTGAGCGGACGTCACATGGGGGTCGTGCTAAAAACAACTCGACTCTGCACCTGTGAACAGACACACCAAAGACCAGGATAAAAACCAAACAGTTTATTTATTATATACATTCAATAATAATGAAGAGAATAAACATAAGGCAGACACAAGGATGGCAAAGTAAAACATGAGAAAAGACACTTATTTACTGTCACTTAAAAAAAAAAAAAATCTTTTGGATAAATGAGTTTTTTGGAGCATGTGACAGAACAAAAACCTCCACATGCAGTTCAAACCCATTTAATAATTGCTGTACAAAACCTCCAACAGGGCGGATTGGAGCCTACGGCAGAGTGGAGGAGGACATTTCTTGGTGTCCTTTGTCCCAACCTTTGCGGCTGATCGGCAGCTGCCCCCCCCCCCCCCCAATACAATTTGCTCCAATTAGCAGAGAAGAAAACATGCACGTGTCGCGCCGCTGCGCTGATTGTGGCTGCTAAATCGAGGTTACATCATCAGAAAACAAGCCTTTGCTACACGAGGATCTCGTCTACATGATCGCTTTGAGTTCTCAACATCAGAGGAAACCACGGAGGTCCAGATGAACAAAACTCCAGACGTCTCTTACGAGGGGTGATCACCATGGCAACCACTGCAGAGGGCTGACCTCTCTTCACACTGGACCTTTAATAACCTTCTACACATGTCACATGGAAAAAGCTCCCTCCTCTTCATACTAGCATCCCATATACTGCCCCCCCCCCCCCTCGCTCCAGCACTGAGATTTGAATTCATGCACAAACATTTTAAATAAAAGACTGACACCCTTCCACTTCTTGCAACAAAAACATGCATAGCAACATTGCTGATAATACTTATAAGGAACATTTAGATAAAAAAAGAGGTAACGCTCATAAAATACTCATTGGACCTACTGCACATGGTTTCACCACCATACACAATGCCCCCTCCCCCTCCTCATGCTGGCTGTACCCCCCAACAGACAGTGGGGGACGATGTTATTGTCAGCTAATGATTAATGGCTCAGCTTCTCCCCTTCACTACAGTACCCCCCCCCCCTCCCCCGCCAACCACCCACACATCATTTCAACGTTCAGAAGGCGTCCACTGCTGGGCCCCTGTCTAATTTGTCCCGGCTGAGAAAAACCAAACCAAGTGTCCTCTTGTTTCTACCTGCGTCTGCTCCCATTTCTTTTGTCTCCATCAAACCAGCTCCTCGTCTACATCGTGTTTGTGTAAGGGAAGAAGGAGCGCGTCAATAAATTAAGAGCGTGAAGCAAATTAAATGTAATGACGTTACGTTTGTGAGTCAGACATTCCCAATCGGCTGCGACCTTTTCTGCAGATGCTGCTTCAGTGACATTTCCCAAGGAGCTGCTACAACACTGTACTATATATATATATAAAAAAAAAAAGCACAGCAACAAATAGTAATACTGTAAAAAATAAGAAATGCATAAGGATATTTGGAACAAAACAAAGTCAATAGCAAAAGCTTAGTAACACAAACAGGTGTGATGTAGCTGGGACCTTCAGATAAACGTTTAAAACCATTCAGAGCAACCCGTAGGAGCACAATGACATTTAAACTACTAAAAGGCTGCACAGAACTTGTGAAGTCTGATAGAAAACTCATAATGAAATCTCCACACTGTCATCGTATCGCTGCACCCCCTGCATGCCCCATTTGTCCACTACTGGAATGTCTTGACGCTTTAGGAGAAAGAAACGTTCAGTCTTTCTTTTTTTTTTTTCACGCAAGAGGGAGTGCACTGAATCACTGAAAGTTACTGCAGATGATCTGAAATAATCTGCGAAACAAACTAAATCTGGTTCAGTTGTAGAAAACAACTGCGTCTGAAAGAAGCTGAGGTAATGACAGAAGAAACCTTTTCTTACATCATGTCCATTGTTTTAAAGCATGGAATATTTTGTTCCCTTGCGACACACACGGGATGAAAAAGAGCAAAGATAAACCGGTAGAGTCCAGGCTAGTTAACGGAACGAACGCTTCTGTCAGCGACAAGTTTCAACTGAATCAAATAATCAAGCTCGCCGAAATAAAACCTAATAAAATAAAAATATTCCTATTTCTTCTGTACTAAGCATTCCTTTGTATTACTGTTTACATGAACATGATTGTGTAGTTGACTGATGCTGTAGTGTTTAAAAACAGAAGTACCTTTTTACAGTAGTGTTCTAGCAGTTCTATCAGCAGAACGTTGGAGGAAGAGAGAGGAAACCATAGACTGGGAGCTGAATGTAACTGTGTCTGTACAGGTCGGATTACAGGAAGTTCATTTAGTGGGTGATGGGACTCTGAGGGGAAAAGGTTTGGTGTGCTGGATCACACAGGAAGATCAGTCTCTCTCCTCCGGGCTCCCATAGTGTTTTTTTTTAATCCTACTCCTCAGTTCAAAGCAGTGGACGCCAGAGTTTCATGTCAGAGACTCTCCTGGCGTTTCTTTTTCCTTCTCTGATTCCATGCCAGCGACAGACAGAAGAGTACAGACGGAGTTGGACTTGATGATGTGGCAATGGCTCTTCTCGCCACCAAAAAAAAAAACCCCTAAACTAACAAAATAAAATAAAAATAAAAAAAAAAAAACCACATGAGTTGTCACTAGAGTCTGCCTGCAGAAAAATGGAGGGGAGCTCCTGCCAAGTAGTGAGCGGGAGCAGAAGGGGGTTTGGAGCAAAAAGAAATTCCTCGGGTGTGGTTGGTGGTTTTAGTACGGAGCAAACCGACTGTATCCTGCTCGATATAAACTGGCCTGAAAAAACAGAGAAACACAATGAGATCTTGAACTGTTGTATCAAACGTAACAAATAGATTTATTATAAGTTCCATCTACAGCAACGTGCAGTACTTTGGTGAAGACGAGTCCACAAAGTCACAGTATAGCTTGAAACGTGTTGGCGGCGCGCCTGATTAATGACTCACCATGGCTCCAACTCCGTAAGCAGCAGCAGCTGGAGCTAAAGCATGGTACGGGTCTGTAGTGTACACTCGGCCGTAACTGCAAACACAACAATGTCCGGTTAAAACACGGATCGTTTTAAACGATTAAAGCGCGTTTTACACACAGAACAAAACTTTGAGAACTCCTGTTGAACTGCTGGTTGAAGATCATCTTTGGAGAACATTATATTCTGGACGATGTGAGGAGGTGGAGGAAGCTCTGCCCACTCAGCTCTCATCTTACTGGTTCTGCCCAGGTGGGGGTGATTTGCCACTGTGACTTGTTTCCCTGCTCGTAACTGGTCATTGTGTTTGAGCCGCTCCACCTATTGTGGTCTTTAATCACCCAACAATCAGACTTCAGTTTCTTTAGCTTATCCTGGCACTGCTTATAAGTCCGGGTGTAGCCATGCTGCACCATCATCTCCTGTATCTCTCTGTAAATGTGCTAGTTTCTTGTGGTGCTGTCCATCAACACGATGAGGAAGTGGAGCTTCAGATGTAGTTTGCAGTTTTGCTGGGCGGGTCATCGACGTAGCTCCAATGGCCAATCAATGGCTGCTGTTTGCTTGCGTCGCAACTGGCACCTCAGAGCAGCCCCCATGGAACCACAAACAAGGTGGTCCCATAAACTGGGCTGTCTGGGGTTGAGTACCGCAGTGGAGAGGTCCTTACTGGTGCTGTGTGGTGCGGAACCCATGAGCTTGTAGCAAAGCACCAGATGTGAAAGACCACCATTAAACAGAGGAGGTGGTCTCAGGTTTTAATTTGACTGAACTTCATCTCAAGTTCAGTTTCACATGTGGCAAAAGACTCTTCCATAAAATACTCCGAGCAGGGACGGAGACGCCCTCTGGCTGCCTCAGGGTGATTTCTGACTGGACCGAGGAGGTGAAGGGGTTGAAGCCAACCCACACCAGATGCACCTCTGAGTGCAAAGCGAGGTAGAGCCAGAGCCAAAACGGTAAAATAGTGAACAGGTAAGCAGCTTCACGGCTCAGTAATGTGATGAAGTGATGACAAACGCTTCAAGCGATCACCCAGCCTCAGGATTTCAAAACCAGAACAGCATCGATTCATTTCAGGAGAACTTCCTGTTTATTTTTTAATAGGAATATATCCCCAAATTTGGCTGATGCTAAATGTGTTAGCCTCATGCACCTTCTGCTTAAAATGGAAAAAAAAAAAAAAAGGAAATTTTTGAAAATGTGATAAAGACATTTATCGCGACACATAAGTGCAGCAGAGTTCTGCTCCACGTCTGTTGGTTCTTCTCTTATTGCTTCAGTCCTGAAGTCTCATTTCTGTGAGGGACAGTGTCGGCTCCACCTGTGATGTTTGAATGACCTGAGGCAGCAGTAAGACCGACCCTTCTTTGGACTGAACTGTTTTATAGAAATGAAGCTGTGGCCCAGGTCATCAAAGACCCTAATGACCCTCAGGTAGGCAGGGAGAGTGATTTGCACGCGAGTTCACCTCATATGGACATATACTGCAGAATAAAAGCTTGGAACTCAATTCAGCAGATTTTATAATCCTGTTTTAAAGATGCTGGAAATTTTGTACTGCAAAGTTATTGCAGCAGAAAAATTAAAACATTCCTGCTGGAAGTGCACCCGACTGCACCTCAGGTGCTACAGCTAGCTGCTGTTGTTTGCACTTGGTAGTTAGTATAGATTTCTACATAAATGCGTTTTCAAATAGTGCTTGTATGTAAACATTATGATATATATTTTTAAACTCCAGTTGTTTAAAGACAGCAGCAGTCAACATCAACTCGCTCGGACAAGCTGTCAGCTCATTAAGCTGCTTATAATTAACTATTATTCCAAACTGAGGTTCTTCAAAGAGCTTTTTACAACAACATCCTGCTTCAAGATGCTCAAACGATCCCTTTAATAATCAAACTGTGCAGTAGAATAAATACAGATCATGTTAATGAGTTTAACCAGGACAGAGTGGTGCTGCTAAAAAAATGACTGTCATCACACGTTTGATAAATCAGCACGGTGCTTCCTGTTGCAGAACATCAGTCCTGAGGCCTTTGATTGGTTTCCAGAGGATCAGTTCTGTCCATCAGGGGGATGTGTGAACACTGGTGTGTGTTTGTGCGCATTTATCAGTGCGTGTCCTGGGTTGGCCTCACCTGTCACTGTAGGCGGCTGCTGCGGCAGTTACTCCGGTTACGGCTGCAGGCTGAGCGTAGCGATAGGCGGCAGCAGCGGCAGCAGCAGCAGGGTAGCCTCCCTGGAGACAAACACACACACACGTACACACACAGCTAACTGGCATGTTTCAAGTGGACGAACTTTACAATTAACAAATATCTGCATCAAAAACTACTTTAAATTTACTTCAGTGTATCAAAACATACAGCTTTTACTACACTTAGAGAAACAAGCGTGTTGTGTGTTACATGTGGATGAGGACAGGAGGAGTGTGGTGTTGGATGTGGGATTTCATCAGTGAGACAGAGAGGAAATTAAACTGTCAGAGTTACTGTATTACCACTAGATGAGTAGAGGGAAGTAAAAACAGGGGATGACAAAATATTCACTAAGGTGAGAACATAAAAAACTATTGATGAGACAGAATACAACGCCTACAGTCTGAGCGCACTAATGGATGCTGGAGCTGAAACGCTCCTTTGCTCACAGACAGTTCAACACATTTGTTATTACAATTATCTGTTTTTAAAATGAAGTGAGGAAGAAAAAAAAAACGAGGGAAGGAAGTCGCACACGAGCACATCCACACAGTCTAGACTTGACACTAAAATCATCTCCTCACACTGAGACTACATGCGTGACCCAAAAAGCAAACACACCACCCCACTGCATTTGAACCTGACGTGAATGGAGATCAGCAAAGCACAACAGAAACACCCGAGCGCTCTCTGAGATGCCTGCAGGGCACGGAGCAGGAGCAGAGGGGGAGGAGCGGGAAACAAGGTTATTAATGGTGAAAGAAACGCTCTGCGGGTGAGTGCAGGGAGAAGGAGGATGAGGAGCAGTAATACGGTTTGTCTGCATGCAGCAGCTGATCAGCACATGCTTCACTTATTATCTGAGGAAGGCCAGTTAATACAGGAAGAGAGCATGTTCTCCATTTCAACTAGAGCCTTTAAGAGCATCCCACGCTGCTGAATTCAAAACCTTCACATAAAAAAGAAATATTTTAAGATGCACAGTTACAACCGACAGGGTTGCATCAGATTTTGATGGCAAATGCAATTAATGCTTTGATTTTTATGCAAATAAGGTTGAAATGTACACACCACTACAGTTTAAAGAACATTTGTTACAGCAGAACTGGGAAAATATTTTCTGCAGCAGTTTTTGTGACTAAAAGCCTGAATAATTTTAATTCTTGCAACCCTAACAAAACACACCAACTGATGTCTTAAAGTAAAGTTTCACCAATGTTGGAAATAACAAAACAAAGACCGTAAAAATATTGCTCACTTCTAAGTAAAGGTAGTCCTCGACTTACGAACGGGTTCCAGACCTAAGGACCGTTCGCAACTCGATTTTGCCGTAACTCGGAGCGCCAACCACATGGCGGCCGTAACAGCTTTTTAAACGTGTTTTTTTTCAATGTAAAACAACAACAGCGTACTTGGAACGCCGTTTTAATGTTTCCAAGCAGTTAGCTAACAAAATACCCTCAAAAAATCGAAAAAAAAAACCAACATAAAATGCTGCATAAAAAAGACAACGTAAGGTGTGATGACGTCACTGGGGGCGGCGCCGTAAGTCCGAGTTGC
>JARVGQ010000474.1:11058632-11078149 GCA_031762355.1 Hypsolebias martinsi | reverse complement strand
CTCACCTTCTTAACCTCTGCGCCACCACTCCCACACGTACTTACACATAACTTATTGTATTGATTGTAAATATTTCCACCAAATACCCAACTAATACTGAAAATGTTAATTCATTCTATTAAATATTTGGTGAATTAAAAAAAGCAAGCACGAATATCCCAGGAAGGATTGACCGAGGTAGACATTTACTTGTCTGTTTTAATTTCTTCTGTGTGGTTCTTGATGCTACTTTATTACCAGGAAATTATATTTGGTTAAATACCAACAACTTACATCCAACATGTAACTGATGGTCTTAAAGTTTATTTCTCTGAGCAGAATTAGATTTACTTTTAAAAGTGTACAACCATTAGGGTTGGGCATCGTTTGAATTTGAACGATTCTGGTTACGATTCATTGTTTTGATTCCGGTTCCTACCGATTCTCGGTTCAGATTCTTTTTAGAGGTGGGTAAAAAAAAAAAAGTTTTCATGTTATAAATGAGCTAGCTAGCCAAACTTCATTCTGGAAGAAATAATTTGAACTTTTATTGGAATTTTAATTCTATGAACTTTTACTTTTTATTAACTTTACGCGGCGGGCGGCTTCTTCTTCCGGTCAGCGGACTAGGCATCGAAAGTAAAAAATTTGAACAAATCCGGGATAAATGGAACGTTAGTCCCGGTTCCAATCGATTCTCGAGACTCGATGCCCAAACCTAACAACCATATCAAAGTTGGGAAATGTAGCAAATCATTAAGTCAATATAAATGTTTCAAAAGTCACAAAAACAAGCAGAAAAAGCCCAAACTGCCATCATATCAGTGACTCTGATAAGAGTATGCAAACATCTGACTATAAATGCAGGCATGTAGTCACTTCTGCCAGCAAGAAAATTACATCATAAACATTTTTATTTATCCCAAACTAAACCAACCAGACAAGCGAGACCAGGTTCTCTTTGGAAGAAGACTGAAGAGGAAACATCTTAGGAACACAGTTTAGTAGTTTAGTGAACAAACACGTTCCCCACCCCCCCACATCTAAAAAATAAATAAATTGTGAGTTAGTAGAAAAACAAAGCAAACTTGGAAGCAGCTGTAAATTCTTTTTAAAACATCTAAAAGACGACATGTCCCAGATCAGACCAGGAGATGATTCGTAAGATCAGAGGAGGTAAAGCAATGCACACTGTGGGTTTGGTGGTGAGTTGACCCTACCTGAAACAATCTGGGACTAAGGACTGAGTCCTGAAACACTAGTCTACAGAGAAAACAGAAACAACCGTTGTCAACCTGGATACACACACACGCGCATACACGCTTACACACACAGATACACGCTGCCTCATCCGCCTACAGAGCAGCCTTCGTAGTGGTGTTTCCTATCGTGCATTTTTATTCAGCTCATATTGTTTTAAAACTGCTGATGAAAAATAAAATATTGCAAGCAAAAATAATCCTTGGGCATAAATCACCTAATATAAACAGTCCTGTGCAAATTTGCGGTGCTTCTAAAGAACAGTTCACCATTCTGCAGGCAGCTCTGTGCAGCGCATGACTGGATGCACATGCAGAATCACCCCCAGAGGAGAAACGAAGCTGTGAGGGGAGGGACAGAGATGTTGTGTTGGTTGCAGGTGAATTTACTTACATATAACTCTGCAGCTCCATAAAACCCATCCTGATACACCACGCTGAGAGCGGGGGGAACACAGAGGAGAGGGGAGGGGGTGCAAACGGAGCGGTGCACAGTCCCAAAAAACCCAAGGTGGAGGAGGATCACAACACAGCATAAACAAAGAGGGGAAAGGGAGGAGAGAGGAGGGAAGAGAAAGAATGAAAGAGAAAAAGTGGTTATTTCACACCCATGCAGCATGCAGGGGAAATACGATTTCCATCTAAGCTCCACGAGTGCAGATTAAAAAAAACATTAAACAACACACTCATGGGGATAACACATTAAGTTCAATGAACTGAAATGAGACCATACTGCTATTGTTCCCCTGCTACAAGAAGACCAGTGCAAATAAAGGCCACTTTGACTGGGCCATTGTACAGGAAGTTATGTCTGGAAGGTGTAGTTTCCATTTGGTTTCCTGCATCCTCCATTTCACCTTCAGCTTAGTTTAATTAAATCACATTAAATCACCACTAGACCATAAAACCGTCAATTCTCAATTTGATCAGAAAATTATAGCGGTCTCCACCCAGTTAGCCAATCATTGCAACACAATGACATGCATAGGTCGCACAGTGATCGGATGAAAACAAAGCAAAAAAAAAAAAAAAAAAACCACAGCAAATCATGTGTAGCAAATCTCTGTGCATGGCAGCTACGTCTGTATACAGACTAAATGTGATTTCTGTTTGCTCATGTCAATCTGTTGACAGTGGTATCTGCTCATTTAAATGAACATTTAATGATGCAGTTCCATCAGTGTCGCGCTCCACCGGTCTGCTTGTAAACTGACTGACAATCTGCCAATTGACTGCTGAACAGAGTGAAGTGTGAATAATATTAGAGAAGTGAACGAGCACTTCAGTTCTGCACATATAGGAAACAACTCAGGAGGTAAAGCTCAACAGATCTGCTAAAGATCCACACAAAACACTGATTTTCTTTAATGTTTTATGTAAACCACCTCAAATCTAGGACAGCTACACAGCTGTTGTTTATTACCCGGGGTAGGCGGGGATGGCTGTCTGAGGCACAGCAGCCCTCATGGCGCTATAAACAGGCCGGCCTCGGCCCCTCAGGTGGGCACCGCGAAATGCTGCGGCGGCTGCTGTCGTGGCAGCGGCTGCTGCTGCTGTAGGGTAAGGAAACCCTGGAACTGAGGGTGAGCAGGGAGGAAGGATAAAAAATGAAAACACACGTTTAAAAACAGAGACAACACTCCAGGCAGAAACAGAACAGTGAAAAAAAAAAAAAAAAAAACAGGGTTTGTTTGCTCAGTTAGAAGAAATGCATGACAAATGGAGCCAAACAGAGCAACATATTTTAAATTAAATGTGGAAAACAACTTGTTTTAAATACCTCTAAGAGCACGTGTCTCTAAATGACAGGAGTGTATCTTCAGCAGTGTGTTTAGGCTCCTGCTGGAAGGTGAACCTCCATCTCAACCTCAAAGCTCTAAAAAACTTCTACATTAACTCTGACCAGAGTCTCTAATGATAAAAACATCCTGCTGCATGATGCTTCCACCACTGTGCTTCACTGTGGAGACGGTGTTCTCAGCACAATGAAAAGCATTAGGTTTGTGCTAGACATGGCACTACTTGATGACAAAAAACATTTATTTTAGTTTCATCTGATCACAGCACCTTCTGTAAAGTGGTCTGCATTTTTTTAAAGCATTGTTATATTTCTACACTCTTCCAAGAAGCTGTGCAGCTTTTTATCATGGACCAAAATTCTCCACTGTGCAGAAGAGCTGCCCAGCTCCATCGTATGCCACTTGCTTGCTTCTATGATTAATGACCTCCTTGCTATTATTATGAGTGTTAAAAACAAACAAGCCACACAGCATGGATAACATGACTTTTCCATTTTCTAATAATAGATTTAATGATTCTCTGTTCATTTCTTTTCTTTTCTTTTACTTTTCCACAACTTTGCTCTGACTTGTGTGAAGAGTTCCTTGGTATTCATGATGTTTCTTGCTTGATGGTATAGACTGGAGTTGATTCTGGGAGTTATTGCTCAGAAGTGAATCTTTTTATTTCTATTTATGTGGATTCTGAAGGCAGTGGCTGGGGCGTCAAGATAAAGGGGATGAATGCATGTGCATAGACCACTTTTCAATTTTATAGTTCTTTAAAATGAAAAAATAATTCCTTAATTTTCTTTAAAAATTATATGTATTTTTATTTCGTTTATATATTTATCTAAATTCCATATTGTAAGGCAAAAACAAAAAGAACATCAAGGGGTTGAAAACTGTTGCAGTCTATTGTAAGTGGCTGAGATACTAAAACCCACAGACAGCTTCGTAATGTCACGACAAATAAAGAGGAAAATTGTGGGATTATTGTAACTCACAGTGTAATCACAATACGCAATAATAACATTGCAACTGATTTTGTTCATCGTTCAGCCCTAATGCAAATATAAATGTAAATATAAATGTAATGTAGTCAGCAGACAGGTCTTACCTGCATAAAGCTCTGGTCCGTACACAGCACCCACCATGGGACTCAGTTTCCACCCTGCTGATAGTCAAGCAGAAAAAGGAACAGATAAACAATGAA
The DNA here is from genome assembly GCA_031762355.1 of Hypsolebias martinsi. Lineage (NCBI taxonomy): Eukaryota > Metazoa > Chordata > Actinopteri > Cyprinodontiformes > Rivulidae > Hypsolebias > Hypsolebias martinsi. The sequence goes on along the minus strand of JARVGQ010000474.1, from coordinate 11,073,917 downwards.
TAGAAGCAGTTTTTTTTTTATTTTTACTATGAGTTACTACTACAGTGGATTTTGTCCCATTTTGTCTATTTAATTCTGTACTCTTTGTTCTGTGATTAATAATTTACCTTGAAAAATATTGTCAAGCTTTTGCCAATAGATTTTACTTTCATACGTCAGACTCGCTGAAGCTCAAACTCCACTTTTATGCGACGGCATGTGAGTTAACCTGCACATTTCACGTGAGCAGCAGAGTCGATGAGTATTTTTACCTGCAGCTGTCTCCCCCTGTGTACCTGTGCTGCTTGGCTATTAGAGCAGCTAGGGTTCATTGTTAGTGTGCGTCACTGCGGTTGTTACCATAGGGAAGCGTGCTGAGAGCCTCTCCGTTAGGGTAGGGGCTGACCATTTTCTTGTTAGTCATCACCCTGGCGGTGGCATTATTCACCTGAGGGTGGAGGAGCAGACAGTCAAGCGCGTAAACACAACAGAGAGGGAAAAGAATAGCATAAATAAATTAATAAAATGAAAATTAAAACTCAAAATGCAGGCAGAGGCTGTTGTATGTGTTTGTTTTTATGTAAATGATTTCATCAACACGTCTACAGGTGATGATGTATCATGTCTGTGGCACATTTAGGAAGCTGACTGCTGTATTTGCTGTGTCATTAAAGTGATTACTGGTGCCATTAAGAGTAATGGTCAACTCCGTTGTGCAAACATCTAATTTTCATTTTCAATCACGGTGTTTGGTGCAGTCAACATTCATCATTTAGAATGAGACGAATTAAGATGTTAAGGCAAACGCTGAAGCCATTGCAAACTTTAATAATTTTTTATTTTTATTTTTTTGGAGTACTTTTCAGTTTGAATCTTTTTCAGCGAGAAGCTAAAATTTGCACCATCACACAGCCAGAGTCAGAGCAGAGGAAAGCTCGTTATGTTTCTCTCGTTGCAACGTATAATTCAAATGATGCTGCACTCTCTGCTCCACGTTGGTGGGGAGTCGAAAACTGACGGCTGTTTTTGTTTTGCTCTTAAGACAAAACTCTCAAAAATACATATATTAACTAACCTAAAAATAAAAAAAAAAAAACAAGCGTGTGCTACTCTGCTAGTACTTTTGTGTTTCATATTGTGTCTAAGAAACCCAACTCTTTCCCCAGTTGGACATTTTAACTAGTAGATCAGTTCACCACGTTTTCTTATTAAATAGGAAACTATTTAAGAAATTTTAACCAAACTGCAGACAAGGGAATTTTAAGTGCACATGAATAAAACTACAAGTATTTTTTAAAGTTTGCTGGGTTTTGTAAGTTATTTTATTAAAGTATTGTGCTTCAAGGGTTATGTAGCATCATGTGTGTAAGACACACTTCGAAAAAAGAGAAGTTGTTTCATTGTTTCTAAAATAATCTGCAAAAAGCTCTAAAGACAGGACAGAAACATTTATTTATTTTAAACAAAGCAGGTCATGGACATTTTATTAGCACCTCCAGAAAGTCCTAAATTATTATAAATTATGTTTTTTAAACATCAAATATGAGGTATTTGAGCAATTATTTAGTTTTGAATATTCCTGGACTTGCTCAAAATTCAAATCTGAACAGACTTAAGAAAAAATGTACCTCTGCAGAACAGAATAGCTAAATATGTTTATTTAAAGGTTACTACTTATGTTTAATGTTTTAAAGTGAATAAAATAGTTCACTTTCAGTCCTCCAGCAAAAGAAAGCTGCATGGTAGAGGTTTGAAAATTCAATATAAAGAGATGTAAAATAGTGGTACAGAAAAGAAAACTGAGCTGTACATATTTTTACATGTGCAGATGAATGTGATAAGGGTTTTTAGGTGTGTGGGTACATTTTCTGTGCAATCTTGCTGACATTTCAGTCTTATGTTTAGGACTTTAGATCTAAGATGGCTTATAATTTTCTGTCTCAGCTTCAAAGGCTCCCACTCCGGTCCCGTGATCTATCCACATCTTCCTTTGATGGGCTTTAAGAGACGGAAACTGTAGCTCTGAAATAACCCACACTGGCTGAGTGCACTGCTGAAGCTGCACATTTGACTGTTTGGTAAGCTAAAGATTAACGACCTTTTGGCTAAAGATGAGCAGAGAGTGTGTGCTTGTGTGCAACAAAGGAGGAAAGAGTGAGAGGCTGAGGAATGAGAGTGCTTGTGAGCGTGTACGCTCTGCACTCCTGTTAGGGAACCATTAAAGCCTTGACTGTGGTTTGCATCGCTTCTCTCTCGGTGAGTCATGTTCTTCATCTGCAGAGTTTCATTCAAATGCAAATGAGGTTTACCTCATTTCTCGCTCATTGCAGATGACAAGGTCAAAAATGACTCAGTTAGCCTAGCCTATCTGACACATGTATCAAACTGATGTGAACATTTTTGCAAGTTAAGTAAACTTTTTTCTACACATTGGCACAATGTTACTAATGGAGTTTAGCCTATGTTAATGGAAATTTACTATTTACATACATTATTATGTGTATTTCATGTGCAAATAATGAATTTGGGTTGAAATGAACACATGCAAATCAACAGAGATCAATATGAAAGGCAAATCTCAAGGTGTTAATGTTTTTAAAAATGAAACATTCATCCTTTCTCATCCCATTTTTGCCCTCCCAATCCAGCCTGGATGATGAACCCAGGCTAAATTAACCACATTTCCATATGAAACCAAACTTGTGGGGTTTACGTACCTAAAAGAATAGTATTTTTCAAAGAAAATACAATAGAGAGGGAGAGAAAGAGGGGGTGCAAAAACATTTGATTGACAAAATTATTAATCATATAATAACACAGAAATTATATACAGCCATATACAGGCGCATCGCACGACCAAGAGTGAGTTACAAACCGAAATAAATAATAAATAATTCAGCCAATCAGCAAGCATCAGATGCAGCATTGCGACCAATCAAAACAATCGTAGCACTCCCACATCAAACACATGAGACAAAGATGAGACAGGTTATGAGCAAGGGATGCAGGTGAGAAGAAAAAAGAGACAGAGCCAGTCCATATTCAAAAACAACAAAGTAAAAACGGGGGTGAAAAGTAACCAAACGGGGGGAAAAAAAAAAAAAAAACTAACATAAGCAACACAAATAAACTTATAATTACTGTTTAAAACAAAACAAAATATACCAAGGTGCATCATTCAAATAAAGCAATTAGATTTGGTGACCATTCTCCTGAAAATCTCATTATGTGTGGTGGGTTGAGAAACAAGAGCACCAAAGGATGGAGGGAACAGAGACAGAGAGATCCAGAGGGGGAGAGAAAGATACAGGAGTGAGAGAGAGAGAGAGAGAGGGGGGGGGGGGGGCGCCGTCCCCCCCCCCCCCCCCCCCCCCCCCCCCCCCCCCCCCCCCCCCCCCCCCCCCCCCCCCCCCCCCCCAGCAGTCCTCATTCCCAAAAAAGGAAAGAAACAAAATAAACATGAGACACTATGCCAGGCATTGAAACTGTGTCACAAACTAAGACCAGTTCACTACAACTACCACTACTAATACACAAGACAGTTCACTACAAGGAAACCAAACCAAAAGAAACAAAAAGAATGGCAGCATAATAACAGACCCCAAAACAGCGAGGTAAACCCCATATCGGTTTAGAAATGCATATGGTAACAAAGAACTGGCTGATGTGATGAGTGACTAGAACCCAGTTACACCAGCTGTTCTGCTATTGTTTTTGTAGGTTTTATTTAATTTTTTTTTTAGGTTTTTGAGGGGGATAAAATTCAAAGGGTTGCACCACAAATCTTCCTGCTTCTAAAGCTGACAATAAATAAATGGGCATGGCACCTACAGACTACTTTAACACACTTTTTAAAGCGTGATTTATAAATTTTAACATCAGGATTATGGTTTAACGTACTATACACCCCAATAAACTATGGTACTTTTTCCCTGTTTTTTTTTTTTTTTTTTTTTACCAAAAAAGGTGACAATTAACATCCCAGTTAGTTTCAGTGATCATAAACTATAAATGGCACTACCCAAAAAAGGATGTAAGTGCTTCAGCTGAGGACTTGAGGGCTCCTCCCTCTCACCAAAATATGTTCCCTGCTGTTTAAAGAAGGGAATATGGCCCAAGTAGTTGACTAAAAAAGGGGTGAAAGTACAGTTGCTGTGGCATTTATCTTTTTTATTTTTGTTTGAAATTAATAATCAGAAAATGCCCAGACATGCGTCATGCTGAACTTGTTATGCAACTTAGCTTCTTGCCAAAATTAACAATGGCTTAGCTGGCTTAACATCCATTATGTTCATGGATAATCATACATCCATTAACAATACCTGCTCCATCATTTATGACATGTGAACAGTAACAACAACCAGACAAGCCTATATTTAAATCTAGTGCCTCTATTGTGAAACCAAACAACCAAACTTGGATTTAAGCTTGGCAAAAAATCAAGTTAAGCACCCTGAAGGAACGATTAGATTTGGACGTATACTGGGCCACATGCAGACTGGTGATGGCTGTGTAAATGGTTTGATGTGCACTGGGCTGGTATGTCTACAACGGACACTAGAGGGCATAGGTGGTGCCATCATGAAAGGAGGAATGGTGGTATGAGGCAGTTTCTGAACAGTCAGTTGAAACAGGGAGTGAAGGACAGCAGACACAGAGGATGCCTCATAGACATGATGGACACCGTAAAGGCTGCATTGTGGGTTTACATGAGGAACTTACAGATTGGCACAATACACAAAGCCATCCGCATATGTTAGTCCAAAACAGACCATAACAAGGAAGGATCCTTGTATTGTGTACAAGACATTACAGAAGTCCATCACCTGCCATTTGGACACAGGTTGTGAACTCTTTACAGCACCCTGTCTTGATGACAGGGATCAAACAGACTGCAGGTTCATTGTCCCATGCATAGGCTGCCATTAACATCAGAACAGAGACAACTGAGTTTGAAGTAGTGCTGTAACCAGGATGCATGGTCTGATGAGTGGCATTGTACAATGTTAAGCATTGAATTTCTGTTCTGGTTTACCATAAATGACTATCATGTGTGCAAAAGGCAGTGCTGAGGAGAGACCAATCCTGCAAATGTTGTGGAGACGCATGCCCTTGTTAGTTCTGGTATAACGGAGGGGGGAGCTATAACGTCAGACTTCAGGTAAACTCTAGTGGTGATTTGGGTGGACGTGATGTCACAGACATCCTGCGTCCTCAACATGCCTTAGACTACTTGAAATAGTACTCTGGTAAAGTCGTTAAAAAAATAAAACACCCATCTGCACACAACGTGTCTATGGACTGCCTGTGCCATGTTGAGGACTCCCAGATCTTTTTCCATTCAAATATGTGAGAGATTAGCTCAGAAAACTCCATCCCAGTGCTGATCTTAAGGGCCAGTTACAATAACTGAGGGTCAGATTGCTGCAGAAAAGGCTACAATGGCTATACCACCCCATTCCACACCAAATCAGCACTTGTACCCAGGCCTGAGGGGATGCCACATCCTTCTGATCTGAAATTGTAGTGATTGTAACTCACATAAGCTTTCGACATGTGCAGTTTATTTTATTACTTAACTTTTTGTCAGTAAGTGCATTTGACCAATGCAAGGAAAAAAACCCTGAAGAAAAATCCATGCAAACGCAGCACTGACCAATGCAACAAATGGTTATGGAGCAAACAGTCTGTATATTGTAGAACAAACATGTTATAACATCAGTGATGCAACCCAGTTCTGATATTTGCAAGTCAGACATATTTAGGGATTTATTTAATCGGCCCTATGGTTCTTTGAACATTTTTAGTTTGAACACAAATAATTTTTAAAAACCCAGAATTACCAACTTCAAAATTGGTTTGAAAAGATGAGGCAGTTCTTATAACTTAAAACTTCTAAATTATTTTATTTAACTACAAAAACAAGTAGGAATAGTGTGACTGCCTGCAACAAGTTGTGCAAAGATACTGGCTGGACGTGCTGAGCATTGAAGCTGCATTAGTAGAACCCCACCTTTTAATCACTAATGCCATGACTTCTTCTTCTTCACAATGTGCTCAAAAGCCAGATATTTTAAATATTTATGGGAAAATCTATGGCAAAAGTAGGAAGGCTAGCGAAATCAAAAAAACGAGTGCAGTCCTGTGACTTTGCATTCATTCAAATAAATTACAGGCAGCAATTTCTGATGATTTGTGGTTAATCTCATGAGTACTACACATACAAAGTCAAATGGACAATCAATGTGTGATTGTGTGGAAGAAGGTGATTACATTCAGTCATTCCCAGTGAGGTGTTAAAAGATGTGGCATGTGGAGAAATTACTGCTAAAAGATGAAATATGCAGTGTCCATGTGTCTCTACTGTGTTGTGTGCCGTCAACTGATCTCAAATCAATAAGCTGCAGCCTCACTGTGGACTCTAGATAATGCCCCTTTATGGGTGGACGCCAAAGGATCAGTTCAGTGATGGATGGATGTACACAACTTACCGTTGCCGTAGAAACAGCGAGTGGTTACCGTGGAGACTGACAACAACACACAGAAGTCGTCAGGGAAACAGAAAAAATATAATAAATAAAGGAACAAATAATCCTAGGAACAAAAGAAACCTAAATGTCCCCCTCTTTGCCCATGTGAAGTAAAACACCTGAAAGCAGCAGTGTTACACACCGAAAGGAAGAGGAGGAAGAAGATGAAGAGAGAAAATGGGGAGGGGATGCTGGCTGTTGATGCTCAGACATCAATCTGAGCAAAGGGAAAAGGTATTTGGTGCTCCAGAGAACATAAGACATGTTAAAGAACGATGTCTCCTAGAACCCCGAAAACTATACTGATAACTTTGAGGGACAACTAAGAGAAGGAGACGCAAATTATAAATTCAGTCTCCATCAATATGGACAAATTGCAAAAAGTTGTTTTGCTTCTACTTGGATCTGTTCAGTTCTTCTGTGGTAAAGTTACACCACAAAGAGAAGAGTGTGTCTGAACACAGCGTGGGCACAGTGACGAAACTTTTCATTTGTTAACTTAACAGTCACCACAGAGCTAGATACTGAAGGACAGTCAAACAGAAAGTACTGAAATAAAACAACTTGGTGAAAATTGGATTATTTAAATGAAAATACAAAATGGCAGAAAAGAAACTTGACTGGCAAGAAAAGAAATGAAGGTAAATATGAAAGTCTGGGTCAACACACACAGAGACAGACGGCTGAAAAGGGCAAAGTTTGAACTCTTTCCTCCTTTTCTTATAACCTTTTCAATTTTAAACACACAGCAAACACAAAAAGATAAGCTCGCATATTGATTAAAAAGTTTTCAGGGGCAGGACATGCAGAAACAAAAAGTTACTGTAATCAAGCAGAATTGGCTAAACTCTAAACTGTAAGGAAGGTCTAAACGAGACAAGTAACAGGTAAGCCTTGAGCTCAATCAGTCGAAATGAAGAATAAAAAAGCAACAACATAGAAACATCGACCAGAAATGCAGGTTCACGCGAGCAGAGAGTCAACTGAGCGTCTACTTTGGTTGGACAGAACATCCATGATCAGGCATGCAGAACCACAGGCACAACTTCTTTTCATCCGTTCCACCACACACTCATGCAGTGATGACACTCCTGATGGACTCATCTCCCGCTCATTACTTTGCATGCAGAGCTGAGACGCTTACTGCACACACACACACACACACACACACACACACACACACACACACACACACACACACACACACACACACACACACACACCCCTTAGGTACTCTGCACTGTTGTGTTGCAATATCTGACTAAAACTCTGCGCCGCGGAGGAGCCATCATTTCCCCTAACGCTCCAGCAGCTCAGGTAAACCAGAAAGACGTCATCTTAGAGCAGGAGATGGTGGGTGTGGAGTCTGTGGGATCTTCTGAACCCATGTTATTTAGTCAAAGTTTATAATGGGACCAGTAAAGCTACCTGGTAGATAAACAAAAATAACAAATTAACTTGGAAAATCTTCTGATTTGGTGTTTGGTATAGTATTTCATTACTCTTGGTAATATGCAGTATGGAGGACAACCTTCACTTTATCACTTGTTAATAAATAAACAGGAAAACAAAACATGTTTTTTTTTGTGGATAAAATGGTCTCTGAACAGAAACTGTTCAGAACCGTTCTCAGAGACATAACATCTGCAAGAAAAGTTGGTACAAGTTGAACCGTATACCATTAAACTGCAGAGGCAAACACCTGGACAAACGATGCGTCATTTACTCAGCTGGTGACCAGAGTTGAATGATTTTCAGCTTGACTAGGCCTGTCAAGATAACAAATTTTGCTGGGCAAATGACGCAGAAATTATTGCAATAAACGACAGCATTGTTTGAAATTTTACGATAATTGTCAAATTTTAGAAGAAATGTTGGTTTGTTTGGAGTGTAGTAGCTTTTTTGACCACATGATGGCAGTATAAGACTGTTTGAACCAAAGGATGGATAGTTGAGCAGTGTCTTTTTAAGAAAGGGGGAGGGCCCCGCCTTGACGTGACATGGTAACATGGCGGACGCTCATGGTTTGAGCTCTTTAGCAGTTTTCACACAAAGCTTTAAATTAAATTTTAAAAAATAATCAGTAAACAAGTTCTCAGCTTCTTATTGCAGAGAAAAACAACTTTTTACTCAAAGACACAGGTTTCAATCATGAATTTTGGAGCTTCAAAAGACGGAGGTTTATTACCAAGGTCGGCCTGTTAGCTTAGCTCGTAGTGTAGCATCTCAGCTTAGCTGCTTTTAAACAATCCAAAAACGTGATTTTGGATGGCTTGAATGGATTTTAAAAGAAAGGGAGGGGTTAGTGAAGAGCACCTGAATTGAGCCGTGTTTTCTGTATAAAGAGAGACACGAAGAAACGATAAAGCCGGTAAATGAAAATGAGGCAGATAATTTTCATTCATCATGCGATTAATTGATTTATTGTTTATCATGACAGGCCTAAGCTTGACTGGACAAACTGACCTGATGCACCAGAAACAATGTCTTTAAAGTGGATGGTTTTAGAGAGCAAAGAGTGATTTTTAATTATGTAGGTCTTTAAAAATAGACTAACCACAAGATGTAAAAGAGGTCATTAAAGCTAAAATAAATTGTCTATTAAAGTATATCTGCTGTTCATTTTACAGAACATTGACATAAAGTAACAAAGTGACATTTTCCTTTATAATGTCTCCTTCCACTAAAACTGGCAACATATTTGGATTCTGCTTTCTTTGAGACATTTAACAGTTTAATTGCTATGGTTATCTAGATGTAACGTGACACCATACAATAAAATAAATGATTTAACAGTTTAACGAGTCAGATTTTACTACCCAAAAATTATGTTGAACATGGGTGCAGTTCATTTTTTAAATAAGGGTCATGAACAAAACAAGGGTTTGCCTTTTGATCTAAGTATACTTTATGATAAAATATGTGGAGTATACAGTATATATATTTTTAAACAATATATTTTTTATATTTGATATATTATATTTAATACAGTATATTTGTATATTTTTAAACAATATATATTTTAAACTTTTATGCTCACTGCAAAAAACAACTCAGACATGTTCCTGTTTTTAGTATTTTACATCCCTTTATAATGTAGCAGTTTTTATTTTGTTTTTATATCATTTCTTTTATTTACTTTTCATTTGATATGCTTTTATATGATTGTCTATTGTTGTCTGTACCTCATCTGTGTTCTTCATTAAAATCAGGTCTCTATTGTAAATGAGTCCTCGAGGCTCAATGAGACTAACCTGTATAAATAAAGGTTGAATTAAAAAAAAAAAAAAAAAAAGTTTATGGAGTTTTATTTGGATAACCTTTGTACCAGTAATTTGAAGGATGATACATGTGTACTTCCTGTGGCGTAAAACCTCTTTAGTGAAAGTTTTTAGTTTTTTGGGTTGTTTTTTTTTAAACAGCAAACTATGTTACGTAAACAGTCAAAGTTTCAACTTGACTAGAAAAACTATGTATAATAATAATAATTATATATATAAAAACAATGAAATGTATTAATGTTCTTGAAGCTAATTTGGAACTGGTAAGCCAAAGTTATACAAAAATTGGAAAAACAGAACCGGACTAGAAAATCTGGAACAGATGCATCCCTAACAGAGATACCCGGTGATGCTCTTTGTGTAACAAAATATTTGACAATAACATATGACTCTCTTTCTTGAAAAAACAAAAAATGAAAATGTCAACAAAGACTAAAGTGTTACTGTCTTTAGCAGACAGATGCTACAGTATGATGAGTAAGGAATGGTGTATATCAGGCATACACAGTAACAAAGACAGTCGTGGATGATGGGTGAAGATGCATGAACTGTGTACGTATATGTGTGCATACTGACACACTGTCACACTTATATATATATATATATATATATAGGTCTGCAGGACTCTATATATAGAGTAAAGAATGGTGAGGTGGGATGAGAGAGAAGCAGGTAGGAGACAAAGTGAACTGTAGTTGGGCCACTTACATGGAAACATTGGCAGTGTACAGGAAACTGACTTCTTCATAGCGCAGAGTTTTATCCCAGACAAAGAAAAGTACAGTGTAACTTTAGGTACAACAAATCTCTTTCTAATTTATTGTTTATATAAGCTACGACACATGCACACACTATAAGCAACTACTTAGTACAAAAATAACAGCTAGGAAACTTCCACTTTCATGCACCAAAGGAAACAAAAAAAAATCACCAGTACTCAGTTTACCTTCAACATTCTTTTAAAGGATATATATTTTAATAAAGAAATATGTCGTTAAGCCTCTTTCAGGACCATAAAGCCCTCAGGAGCTATTGGTTTCATGCTCACTACAAAAAGAAACTAAATGTAATGTGCCATCACCAAAAATAATCCAACAACACAGTCATAAAAACATGCCAGAACAGAGACAACCTGTTTGTATTTCAGTCTTTGTTAAGCAACAACTATCCAAATTTAAAAATAAACCATGCACACTAAGGATTCATTAGCTAAACCCATGCCAGTGGATGGTAATAAACTGCAGAGTCGTACTCAGCAGTAGCTAAAACTTCATTTAAAGAGTGAGCTTGGATTTCAGAGCTTCTGAATTGTAATGAACACGGCACACTTCAACAAACTCTGAAATCTGAAAATGAAGTAACATCTGCAAGATGCGCTCCAAACAGAAAACATCCAGCGTTCTTCCCTTGGTTGAAAGAATGTATAAACACAAAGTTTGTCCCGCGCCAGCCTTATGTCTCTTCAAGCTCATGCACCATAAACAATAGAAAGAGAGAGACACTCCACAGACTCCTGCTGCTCGACCATCATGCTGCTGACGCTCGACTCACTGCAGACCATCAGCACTACTGGAGCACGACTCATGCAACATGACAACTGAAAACAAAGATGAACCTCTCACTGCTTTGAGAAAAAGTGACTGATATCATGCACAACTTGAGAGAACTGAGCCGCGTTAAAGCAATACCAGGGACAAACAGTTGACTGCATGAATGGGTGGCACTGATGCAGGGGAAAGCTGGCTGCATCAGTACCCACTGAGCTTGCTGGCTGACTGAACGTGAAGGTGATGTAGGGAGATATGGTGTAACAGTGGATGCAGGCGTCTGTCTCTCACTCTCAACCACACCGAGGCAGAAGTGAGAGTAAAAGAACTAAAAAGCATCCAGCCTCATTCATCATGCAGGAACTGACTCGCTTAGACTCACACACCCACAATAAAAAGAAATCACTGGAGAAAGCCCATGCACAAATCCTGGCTTAAAGTGGCTTCAGTCAAGTGATCGACTATGAATAACTGGCTCACCCCCCCCCCCCCCAATTAACATAAAAATCCACTTTCAATCACTCAACACATGCTTCAATTAAACAACATGTATTTTAAATCAAAATAATCAACCTCAAAGCATAAATACAAACATAAAAACTCAAAGACTCACTGGACAGAATCCAGACTTCCATAAAGTGAGCATGCATCAGTACTGCTGTGAATCCCCGCATGCTGCTGTGGCACCAGGAGCCACCAGCTGACACTACCACAGCACCGGGAGAGGGGGAGCACAAAGAAATTTCCACACACTAAAGAAGAAAATGAGGGGCGTCTGGCAGCATTCAGCCATGCATCATCCTCTCACAGGGCTCCCCTCATGCACTCCAGTGCCAGCTACACAAACATCATTCCAACTGTTGCACGAGAAAGTTATAAAATCAGTGTGGCTACACATTGTGCATCGTTGGAAAAAAAAAAAAAAAAAAAAAAAGAAAGAAACTGAGGAGGCAACAGGTTAATATGAAAAATAATGCTGCAGATGATAAGTAACAAGCATGCTTTAATTTTTGTGTTTTTGCACCACCCTCAACTCATTCCCACCACAAACAAAAACCATAAAAAGAAGGCTCGCTGGATTAAAGAAAATAAGACAAGGAACATTTTGCAGAGGACTGGGGAGTGGGATACTAGTGGGCTGCATCAGAGCATATCACATAAGGGAGGATGGGATGGATCTAGTTAGCAGTCGGCGATCAGGCAGAGTTGATGAGAGAACAGAGGGAAGACAGAAAAGAGAAGAAAGGCGAGAGAAAGAGGGAGAGAAAGGGAGAATGGAAAATTACCTCAATCTTCCGACCTTCCACCAGCGTGCCGTGGAGCTTTTCCCTGGCTTTCTCTGCGTCTGCGCTGGTTTCAAATGTCACAAAGCCAAAACCCTGTGGAACACAGCAGAGAAGGATGGAGCCTCAGGGCCACGTCATCAAGGACTGGATGGTGTAGAAAAGAATCTACTAGTTATCAGCGCTTTTTAGATTTGAGGTGGCTGAGTGGTTAGAGCAGTCATCCTCCAATGCAAGAGTTGGGGGTTCAATTCCACCAGCAGTCACATGCCAAAGTGTCCCTGGGCAAGATACTGAACCCTCACTGCCTCCAATGTGTGTCCCATCATGTATGAATGTGATAAAGCTCTGATTAGTCTTTGTATAGATCTAGTAGAGTGCTGCATGAATGGGTAAATGAGGGCACAGATTGTAGTGTAAAGAGCTTTGAGTACATTGATACAATAGAAAAGTGCTGTATAAGTGCAGTCTACCATTTAGCTTTCATTAGAGCAAGGTCCACATGTCCACCTACCTTTGAACCCCTCTCATTGAAAATAATCTCTACATCCAGAATCTTCCCAAATTGCTGCAAAAAACATTAAAGCAAAGAAATTAGAGAACATAGATACACATAAGAGAGTAATTTACATGTTTAAATCTTATATTTTGTTCTGAAGCTTGACTGGAACTATGAAGATTGCAGCTACTGCCCACTAGGGGTCACTATTACACCAAAAACTAATTCCAGCCTTTTTTTAAAACCCTTTCTTGACTTGAACTCTGCCCTGTCCTATTGGTTTCCTCCTACATTGTCTATTACATTAACACACTGACATACATAAAAACTGTCCCTGAGCGCATAAAGAACAACACACACAAATGTTTTTTACTCTTTTGTCAGTCTTCACACTCCAACAGAAAGGCGAGCCTTCAGCAGTGACAAATTTATTGACGTGCTTAAAATGGCCCCGCCATATTCAGAGATTCTTACCCCGAACATCTGCCTGAGGTCTGGGTCCCGAAAGCGGAATGGGATGTTGGAGACGTGGAGGCGTTTGGGGGTCCCTTTGGCCTCTGTGGAGTCTCCTGCAGAACCTGCTGCTACTGCACCTCCTGCACCACACTGTGCAACCAGCTCAACCTGAGACGTCTCCTCTGCCTTTAACTGTGGTTGTTTTCGAGTGGGATGATAAAAAGAAGAACAAACGTTAATATTTTAATGGAAATATTTTGTCTGCTTCACCTTCAATCACATTTTTATGTTTTTGAAATTTTGTAAAATAATTCATGATGATGAACTTAAACCATCAAGTAGGAATGTTCCATTTGTTTTGTTAGCAACATGTAATCAGTACACTGTAGTTAAACTTTAGATCTTTTTCTAGAACATGTATGATGTTCCTGCAGAGCTTAGTCTAATAAATATATTCCTGCAACAGTTCTTGGGTACAGCGCAAAGGCAAAGTCGATAACTTGTTCAGACAACAGAGCAGACTAAAATACAGTACTTGCATCCCTTTTTTCTTTAGACAGCTGACTTTTTGACAAGGTTTAAATTTTTTCTGTGTAGATCAGAGATAATGCTCGGCTGCAATAGCAGCTTCATGAGCCCAAAATGAAGAGCTTTAAACTATTTGTTTGTGTCAGCATGTTCACATGCTCCAAAATATGATGCTGACATCATGCATCCCCCCCCCCCCCCACAACCCCGTTGCTTTATTTCATCAGCTGTTATCGTTCTAACATTTGTAAAAAATTATCAATGGGTAACACTTTTGAGCTGCCGTTATCAGATTTGCAGATTGGTCATAAAAATAAAATAACAGTGAAAGTCAACCTAAAGCAGAAACGCAAATCATGACAAATAAGCTGACGTCTGACTACAAACTGTGGACCTGGTATTAATGTTAGTGGATAAATAAATAAAAATCTTGCAATTTTTTGAAAGTGTGCCAAGGCAACTACTTAAAACTCAACATACATGAACTTTATTCTAAAAATCCTAAAGTAATTTAGGACTTACTGTGAGAAAATGTTTGTGTGTTGGGTATAAACTGTATAACAAGTGTGAAGAAAGCCAAGATGAGTAAAATAAAGCTGCAGCCAGTGGCTCATTAGGGTCACCATGGTAACTATACACTTGTCTCTCACTCCCTGACAGAACACTTAATAAGATAGATGTCCAGCAACAAAGAGTGGAAATAAGCTCCAAATAAAGAGTTCCTGTGCAAAAAAAGTATAAGCATCAGGTCATCAGATGTATATGTTCGTCTCCATTTAAAGTTTAAAGAAAACAAATCTTATCTCAGAAACAATATAGGTCTGAGAGTTTGGATGTGCAAACCCTGCCTGCTCTGAGGGGATTTACGTGAAACATCATAACATTAACGTAGGAAAACACACACCGGGTAAAAGTAGGAAAAAATGTCGACACTAATGCATAAAACTGCAGAGGAAGTGTAAAGTTTGCATTAATAAGGAAAGTTTGTAATTTTATTTAACAGCTCAAAATCTAAAGAGTGTGACCTCACTCAGTTTCATTTTGTGGTAAAATCTCTACAAATCTTAGAAACTAAACCGTCACTTTGTAAAAACCTTAAAAGAGATTAAAGGTCCACTGACATGATATTTGAACTTTGCATAAAATGGCACAACATATATATGTTGTATAATTCAACTATGT
>JARVGQ010000474.1:10931500-10941840 GCA_031762355.1 Hypsolebias martinsi | reverse complement strand
AGCCAAAAATGGGTCTAAAAACATGGGGGAAAATCCATAAATAAGTCGCACTGCTGTATAAGTCGCAGGACATGAAATAAGTAAAAAAAAACTGCGACTTATACACCGGAAAATACGGTACTTGTTGTAGTTAGTACAAGTTACAAGTTAGAGTACAACCATGGACTGAGAAAAATGTTGAGGTTTAGACTGCAGCTTGAGAACGATGCTTTCACAGACTGGGAAAAAATAAATATATCTGATTTCTGAGTTTCAGATCAGTCCATCACAGATTTCAGCCGGTCATCCAGTTACAATCACCAACTGATTGTTTGGTAAGTCCCCAGTGGATATATTTAATATTGTTTTGTTAAGACACAAGCAACATTAATAAAACTATTACAAAACCTGAGGTCTCCATAAGTACTTTAACTCTGACAGAAAACATGTGTATCAGTTTCCATGGCGACTGGTTGGTCTGAAAGTGAGGAGGAGGTAAAGACAGGAAGTGACAGGAGTGTAGGAGCTCTGAATTCCCCAAGAAATCAGTCGAAGCATCAGCAAACAAAAAGCAGCTCATGCAGAATAAGAGTCTGTGAAAAGTACAAATAAACCTACAACAGCAAATCAAAGAGACAATGCTCAAAAATGATAAAAAAGTCAAACATAATCTCAAGTCAAGTAGACAAAACCTTTGGTTTGGAGCTTGAATCGGTGGCGTACTCCTACTCTGGTTTTAGGGTCTAAATATAATTCTGATGTGACACTTGCAATAAAGCAAACATGTCTGCTGCAGTCTGCTTTGCAGTACGGGCTTCTGGAGCCAGGTTAATAGGCGGAAAGATTAAATAAAAATACTGTACACTTCAATGAAGCACTGCATCTATTAAATCGTCCATTTACTGTAAATAAACAATTATTACAGTACTCCCTCACCACGTCGCGGTTCGACTTTCGTGGTTTTTCAACGTAAGATTGTATACGACAACACGATTTTCAACTTTAATGTTACTCACGTGACTGGGACGGTATGGGACAAAAAGTTAATGAAAAAATTTGG
This sequence comes from Hypsolebias martinsi, assembly GCA_031762355.1. Lineage (NCBI taxonomy): Eukaryota > Metazoa > Chordata > Actinopteri > Cyprinodontiformes > Rivulidae > Hypsolebias > Hypsolebias martinsi. Next base: position 10,940,801 of record JARVGQ010000474.1, on the reverse strand, counting down.
ACAGGCGCTGCCATTTTGTAGTTTTCTTTCAATAAGCCTTCACTGTAACTCCAGACTAAAGAACTACACTACCCAGAAGCCAACAGTGCCTCCAGCTGCTGCTTTCTGCCGAAACGGAGGGAAAGTTTTGTAATGTGAAGTCAGAAGTAACGATCTATCAATTAAGCTCACAGCACTGGCAGGAAAGTCACAAATAATCCAGCAGCTCAATTATCCACGTGCACGTCAACCTGCACGAGGTAGTGGGCTTTGTTGCGGCAGGATAGTTTGGTAGAACCGAACCTGACCAGAACCGATCGGCTGTTCTGCAGAGCTGGTGAGTAAAATGTTGCAGAACTGTACAGTACAAATACATATGTTGTTAAAATGATGTAGGTTTAAGAGTTTAGAACATTGCAAAAGTGTGGGAAGTGTTTATAAAGCCTTAAATTATAAATACTAAAATAAATATAGTGTTCCTACTTTGTGGTTTTTCACCTATCGCGGTGGTGTCTGGAACATAACCCCTGTGATAATTGAGGGACTGTTGTATTACAAAAGGAACAGATCAGCATTAACTTACAGCTCCCAGACTCTGGTGTCTCCTCCTCCTCACAGTTTCTCTCAGCTTCTCTCTGACTGCTCCACAAACACTGGCTTTGCAGGTTGAACGCTCTGGGTAAACTGAACGAACAGAAAAGATAAGACGAGCGAAAAGGAGGCTTAGGCAGGAAATTGTTATTGAGAGAAATCAGACACAAAAAGAGCTAAAGTGATCATTTTTGTCCAACTAGGCAGAGAAAAACGCACCTTTCCTTCTTCACCTTGTGCTTCGGACACCTCAGTGAGAAATTATCTTCGTTCAGAGAACAATCTGGCAAAAGGACACCAATAATTAACATTAGATTGTAAGAAAGCAGGTGCACTTCAAGCCCCCCTCTTCTCACCTGCTTCAATCGCACATAGGTAGTGGTAGCGAAGTGTGCAGCCTTTACTGTAGCAGCCCAGGGTTGAACCAATCATCTCACAGCATGAGCAGCTCTGATGAGAAAACAGAAACGTTTAACCAAAGCCGTTAACTTTAATATAAACTGTTTAATGCACTCAGTTAGTCTCTCAAATTTAAAAGCAAAGCGGGTGAATACAGCTGACACTCACTGTTTCTCTGGCGCCATCTAGTGCCTCCTGCAGGCCGTACAGTTTTCCATTGACGAGGTACACTCCACTGGTCCACACTATGCATCCTTCATGCACCCATAGCTCTTCTGGGTCCATGGGCATCTGCGGCAGCTGTGCAAGCTGTGCCAAGGGTCCAAGGGAATCCAAGGCAGGAGGAGGGGGCTGAAAAGGCAGGGACGCCTTACTGTTGGACGGCACCATTCTGGGAGAATCCTCACTAGACTTGTGCCTCCTTTTAAAGCGGGGATGTGAAGTCAACTTCCTGTGCTGAGGTCGCTGCAGAGCATCGTCCGCCGGCTGTTTCGGCGCCTGCTGTCGGTCGCTTTCAAGGTCCGCCTCTTGTTTAAGCTCAGGGATAGAATGGAGGGCTTGGTCCAAGTCCCAGCTCAGAGGTGGTTTAATGTCGGTGGAGGAGGAAGATGAGGTGCTGCTGCTGCTGAGAGGCTCCTTCTTGCCAGAGACGGATCTGACTGTAGCGGCGACAGGTGTTGGGTTTGGATCGGTGTTGATGGCACAGTCACTCTCTGCTGAGGCCTTGAGGAACTGTTGGCTTTGTGTGTCTTGGATGATACTCAAAGGGTTTGAACTCGTCTCAGAAGTTAGCGCGGTTTTGTTTGTGCCTGCGGTGGTCTGACCCTGTCTGATCTGAGGCTGGTTCTTGGGGAGCTTCGCAGCATATTCAGCAGGATAGAAAGGCCCGTAAAGATCTCCAAGGTGTTTGTAGTTGGCCCACTTCTGACACAAGCAGCAGAGCAGACGGCCCGAGTGACTGGTTTCTGTTACCACAGGACCAGAAACAACATGACCAGATGAAGGAAGCGCCTTTCCTGACTGAAGCGTAGTTTCCACTTCATCCGTCTCCCTCTTTTCTGCTTCTTTGTCTTTCCTCGATAACGGGGTGCAAAATGCAGAGAGGAGCGAATCTGCTCCAACGGCTTTTCCTCCGACTGCAGTGCGCTCCCCTTTCTTCTCCTCCTCAGCGTTCACAATAGTACACACTGCCCCAATCTCAGGGATTTTTTTCTCCACGTGTATGTGAGGGATGAAAAGGCCTTTTCTGTTTGGATCCAGGAAAGCTCTGTTTGTTGCGACGCCCCCTCCAGCCTCTACAGGTGTATCTGGGTCACCTTTGGCTATTGACGGCGCCACCGGCACTGCCCCTCGCCTCCTTCTCCTCTGGCGCCCCCGCGCTTCATGTGACCCATCTTCATCTTTTGCTCCTCTGCGTCGGCGTCGAGCTGGCTTCATGTCGATCTCTGGCGGCGTGTCCTCACTCTCAACATCTGCTTTTAACACCTGGGTTAAAATGGGCGGGGCTAGCGGCAAAGTGCTTGTATTTTCAGTTGGCGTGGGCTCTGTTGGGGCTGGCGTGGTGCTGTTAGTCTCTGCTATTGGTGGGGTTGAAGCAGCTGCTGGGGTTGGAGTGGGCGGGGCTGAGGGAGCACTAAGAGACAAGCATGGAGTCTGGACTTGAGCCTGGGCCTGTGGTTGAACTTGGTTCTGAGCCCGCTTTTGCTTGTTCACACTCCCTACTGGTCTGCCCTTTTTCTTGCCAGATGGGAAATAACCTTTAGGTACAACATTCTCTAGTGGCTTTGAATCTTGGGGCGACAGGCTGGACCTTCCAGAGGACATGTGATGCTGCCTGTTCAGCATGTGTCCTTGATGGGGCGGGGTGGTCCCGTAGTAGTCACTACCGGGGTAATCGTCAAACCCCATGCCAGTTTCTTGAAGTTTTTGTCGGAGGAGGTTCGCAGCAGACTGCTCGCCCTTTCGAGTCTCGAGCTGCTGGTAAGTGTTGGTGAAGTGCTGAATGTCTGATAGAGCAGACGAAGAAGGAGGGGGGGAAGCCTGGACGGGGCGGGGAAGAGGTGGAGGAGGGGGTAAGGGCCCGAGCAAAGTGAAGTCTTCCTTGTCACCGGATGCTGATGACACACCAGCCCCTAAACCAAAATCAAAATCTTGTTGTTTGATTTGCGATGTCTGATTGGAATCACAAGTATAAACAGGTGGGGGTAAAGGTCCGGATTCATCTACTCCTCTGAAGGGAATCATATCGTTCAATGAGTGACCGTCGTCCATGTAAATATCCTCCCCCGCTGCAACTCTGGGAAAATGTGCCAAGTCTTGGTCCTGTGAGTCGTTGAATCTTGGGATTTCCGCATGTGAGAAGGCAGAAAAATGATTGGACTCGTCGTCGAGGTTGTCCGTTGGCTTTTTAATATTGGGGGTGATCTTTTGCACTATGGCCTCTAGCTTCAAACCTCGTCCTTTTCGAGCAGACAGAACCTTCGCGTTACCACTTGGTGGAGACAGAGGTTGTAGAAAAGTGCTCTCTCCTGGCAGAGGGGATGAAAGTCTGGGACATGCCATGTCTGAACTGGACGAGTCATCATCGTTGTGATGATGGCTGGACTCAGAGTGAGCCCCGGGGGAGTGATGAGAATTAGTGGCAGCTCTCTGCTGGGATGGGTCTTGGTGTAGCCGTTTGGCGGGGATGGGAGAAATGAACGAGCGAACCCTCCTTCTTAACATCAGCGGATTCGTGTCTCCTGAAGCTCCAGATTTTGTTGGCCGCTGTAGCTGAGAGGCGTTTATGTCAGCGGGAGGTTTAGCGGCGCTGGAGGCAGGAGGCGGGCAGGGATGTTTGACCTCTTCTGTGACTCCTCTGGAGACGTCAGGTTCATTTGGACCATGAACCACATGCGATGGAGCGTGTGAAACCACAGGAGCTGGAGAAGGCTGCGTTCTATGGCGGGCGTCTCCCTCCATTATTCGAGCCCCCTCTCTTCCTTGGTGTGTCGAGTCCCACATCTTCATATCAAAGTAAGCACTTTGATGATGAAGTGACTGAGTTTTGCTCGTGTGCTGCTCACTTGGCACGTCACTCTGGGAGACACCTCTCTGCTTCTGCTCCGATTGGCTGCCTTTGTGTCTTCCAGGAGAAGAGCTGTGCTGCATCATCATCATCTCCTTGGAAGGTCTGCTCATCGCTTTCACCCAGTCGCTCATGTCGTGGGGAGGATGCGGGGGGCCACGAGGATACATCTGAAGCTTATTTGTGCTTTGAGCCTGAGGGGGTAAATGGTGGTACGGGTGATGAGAGGGAAAACTGCGAGACATCATGCTTCCCTCTCTTGTTTCTCCGTATCGATATCCAGGAAATGAAGCGCCACTTCCAGCTGACAGATCAACGCCGTGAAGATATGAATGATGCCTCGGTGGTGAAGATAAAGTGTTTGCACTCAGCGGATGAGAGGCCATGGGGATGATATCCATGCTGCCTCGCCTGTAGGGGTCGTGGGAAGGCTTTGAGAAAAACTCTGCGTCTGCTTCACTCACCCCCCTCACGCCATGATCACGCTCTGTTTGTAGATTTACAGGACCCGCTCCGGCATCTTTGGATGCAATTTCCATTTTCACCACAAGCTTTCCTCCCGCATCTCTTTTACTCAGATCGCTGGGTGCTGCGGTAGAGGAAAACGACTGCTGAATCACAGAGGTGCCACTTTGACTTTTCTCACGCTCCACCTCTCTGCCCCCGTCTGGTGTGCCGCTTCGGTTCGGCGACACGTCGCAGATGACAGAGCGCCGCTCCGACGGGGCCAACACGGCGCACGATTTCTGAGGCTTGCTTTGGCCAGTGGCGCCCGATAACGGCTCCGGCTCTTGCAGTAGCAGCTCCTGCACAGCAGACGACGCGCTCGTCACGCTAGACGTTGTTTTTCTTTGTGGCAGGGAGTAATCAGATAGGTTGATGTGTTTCGCAGGGGGCTGCTGAGCCTCTGCAGCTTGTAGTAAATGTCTCTGGGACACACCCACATCAGTTCTGGTAGCATTTTGAAGAATTTTAGAACTGGACATTTCAGATTTAACTAAAGACTGGGCATCCATGGAAAAATCTGGATCATTTCTATTTTTGTGATTCAGGGGCTTTCCAGAGCTGCTCAACTGAGCAGAACAAGCTGAACGCTCGCCGTGCATTTCTGCACTCTCAGCCATGTCAAAAGTATGTCTGGCTGAAAACTGCTGCTGAGCTTGATGATGTGCAGAAAATGCCTGTTCTGGTCTCACATAGCGTCTGTCTAAATTGTAACCTTGAAGAACTTCTTGCAAAAGGCTTGGGAACGGCTGCATCTGTGAATTCTCCTCCTGGGATTTAGAGCCCGCTCCCTGCTGACCTCTTTTTGCCAAAGCCTTGGCCCTCGAACCAGCGTCTTTTGGATGCGCCGGACCATAACCAGTTTGTGAGTGCTGGTACGATAAATATCTGGGGTTTGTTTCCATTACACCCATTGAGCCAGCCCTCACTCTGTTCTTCATGGACAAATCTGAGCCACATGTTGATTCTGGGTAGCTGTATTTCTGTGAAGCAGACAGTGGGGGATTCTGTGACCTTCCACAGTTTGATTTCTGATGATGGGAGGAATTCAGACTCAGATCGACACCTTCCTCTCCGTTATGGCTGCTCGACTCTTTTAAATAAAAGTTTAACTGTTTTTCGTCTGCGCAGTTGTCTTGGGGACGTCTGCTTCTTTCTGCGTGACTTTCCTCAGAGCGAGCTGAAACAATCACACCAACACTGCTCGCATTCTGCTGTCCCTCTGATGCATGCTTCTCCTCTCTCTTATTATTGTGTGATTTGTATTCAGAGTGCAACACGTTCTCCTTGTCCTGGCCATTTTTTGTTCTCATTTCTCCATCTTGCTGCGTTTGCCTGCTGAGCTTCTGGGTTTTCTCCGCTGCAGCTTCACTTTCAGTCTTGATCTCCCCACCTCTGTGGTCACCATGCAGCAGACCAGAATCTGGAACACAATTGTGCATCATGGCAGGAGGAATACTGGAGGTGGACGACGGGGATGAGGAAACAGGAGGTGTTGATGGAGATGATGATGATGAAGGAATGTGTCTTTTTTTTGTTTTTGATTCTGTGACACGTGCTTCCACTGATTGTGAGTCGGAGGAAACAGTTTTTGACGCGTGTCCAGTCTGTGTTTGATTATAGCCTGTTGCTTCTGACCCACTGCTCGCGCCACTCATCTGCCTCACTCTAGCATGCTCTGCCTCAGAGAACTGCTCCTCTTGCTCCTCCTTGGTCCCCAGTGAGCCTACAACAGGCATAACTGAGGAGTCTTCGTCAAGACCAGCGTCTGAGCTCGCGCCATCACCAGTCCTTGTGACGCTGCCATCTTTAGCGCTCGAGGCTGCGCTTGCATTCCGACTCCTCGGTTGTAACTGGGGCATGCTGGACGCCGCCTGTTGCCCCCCATCTTTTTTTCTGTGTGAGAACACCGTGTCAGTGAGGAGCATGTGCTGAACTGTGTTTGGCAAGTTGGCTACTTGTGAGCTCAAGGCATTAAGACTGTTCAGGCCGGCATCCTGGATCTTGTCGAACGACGAAGCTGAATAAACGGAGGGGGCTTCTTCTCGAGATTTCACTCCAGTACCTTGACCCATTTTGATGCGACCCGTTGGAGGAAGAACGCTCCCGCCGACTGCACTCAGGCTGTGAGCTTTAAGACTGCTGCTGCTACCACAACTACTGATGCTGCTGTTTGAGTTGGGTGTGGGACTTAACTGAGGCGCAGTGTGTAGCAAACGAACGTGGCTGTGGCTGCTACGGGCGTTTGATGAAGGAGCGTGTGAAGGACCGTGACCTGAGGGGTTTCCATGAGCCTCTGAGACACCCATCAAAGGGGAGGGAGAGGAGCTACATGTAGGAGAATGCACAGCAGATGCAGCTGGGGAAGGGTTGGAGATCGGGCTAAAGTTTTGATTCATCTGTTGTGCGTTAGGATGCATCGGGGATTTGGCTATTTCTTGAGATGCTGCTTGGGTTATACTGGGATTGGGGGCTGGATGATGTTTAGCATAAACCGAACCAGGAGACGGACCCTGATTGGGCATCTTGAGGGAGCTGTCGTAACCTACGACTAAGCTGTGCTGTGAGTTACGATGCTGTAGTGTGGCTTGCTTGTGAAGTGAATGAGACTGTGGGGAATATCCAGGATAATTTGAAGCATGGTAACTCTGCTGAACATTTTCCACCGGCCCCACGCTATTAGCAGCAACTGAAGTAGAGACTGAATTTGAACCAATGTTGACGTTGGGAGAGCTGTTGACCTTTGGATCAAATCCAGTGTTCGCAGCTCCATCGAGATATCTTTGCAGAGGGGGGCTGTACATTCCTGATGACCCCGTGGATGCTCCTCCCGGTGGGGAGAAATGCGGGTACTGTGGGGTCATCCTGTGCCCAGAGTGTGAATAGCTCCTATGCTGCTGTCCAGGGTGGACAACTGGAAAGGTCTGCCCATGCTGGCGCTGTTGCATCTGAGAGGCCGGCACTGACTGCAATGCAGCGTTCTGATTGATATTGTACTGATGAGAAGGAGAGAAAGCTCCAGCACCTCCACCTGAAGCAGCACCAGAACCGTAGTCCACTGTATATGGAGACATCAGACCAGATGATGGGACAGAACTAGGTCCAGGATGCTGGTACTGATGAGGTATATGTCCATCAATATTAGGGTATCCAAAGCCTCCCCCAAAACTCATACCCCCTCTTCTGTGTCTGTCTTTTCCACTCATGGAAAAATAATAATCCATAGCATCCTTCCTGTAGGGGTTGTTATTGCTGCCACTGTGAATGCTACCCTGCGCTGGTGGCTCCAACGCTCCTCGGTTTCTTGAACCGTACACGAGCATGTGGCTGGCTTGACTTGGGTGGTGAAGGCCTCTGTGCAGGCTTTGCTGCTGCAGTCCAATGTAATCATCTGTCATCCTGGGAGAGATCTGGGGCTCTGCTGGCTGAGGAGGATACAGAGGTCCGCCCACACTCCTCCCGCTGAAACCAGCGGGGATGGGGGGTGGAGCTGGACTGTTAGAGAAATTCTGCATTTTTTTTAATTTTTTTAATTTGGATTAAAAAAAATGTAAAAAGATAAATAAATCTGTCAGAGTCTCTATCAGGGAATGATGTTGATGGAAAACTGGAAGGCTGATGGCAGTCTCTTTGAAGAGTCCACAGCCTGGCAGTAAAATAAGTGAGCTGCAGATAAAAAATATATATTACATATGCTAAAAAGACTTTTTCTAAAATGATGACTTGGTGAAAATCTTAATTATGGAAAAGGCTAATTTTAAAAAGAATATTCTAAATGTAAGTTGCTTTTTTGGGGGGACGGGGAGGGAAAGAGGTATGGGCCAATTTCTATTTCAGAAAAATGTGAAAATAAAAATAAGCAGTCATTTCCACAAAACAGTTTGGCACTGAAGGCAATGAGCTCATGAATGACTGCCGCATCACTTCTGTAGATTTTCAACTGTAAATGTCTCTACGTGGATGCACTCTGTGTATTACAACAGCTCAGGCAGGCAGGGCTGTTTCAGGAATAAACGAAGGTGCGATCCAATTTTAGAAAACTGCAAAACAACGCCCCAAAAATATAGCAAAAACACCGATCTTTGTTACAGGCATCCTTCAGTTTTTCAACTTGTGCAGGTTTCTCTGGATCTGACTCACAGCTGCATTAAGCAAAACCTCCAGTAACAGAATCCAACAGTTTGAACGCAGATCAGGCAAACACTCTGTAGATGTTCTCATCAGCTCTAGGCGCAGAGGCAAACCCACTTTCCGAGTGAATGATTTTTGGCCTGTAGAAGGATTTGGTCCCCACTTCAGTAATGTTCTTGATTTGATGAAGTCCAGGTTCCTCAGCTTTTTCAGCATTTAGTTGTATTACCCATTGTTCTTTTTGGTCGACCACCATTTAATTTCAAACAGTTCCATGGCAAAGAAAGAAGATCCAATGTAAGGATAATCCATTTATTTGACTTCAGGTTCCATCAACTCCAGCTCCACTTTTCAGATCCTCTTGAGGAATTCCATGTCTATGAAGTCCATTACTCCACGAGCTGCAGGCCAAACAGTTTCTCTGGAAGAACAAAAAGACAAATTAGATGTCATTAGTAAGAGCCTGTTGCAATAAATAATTCGAAAAACAGTTTTATTACAAGATAATCATTACCATTTCCATCAAGGGACTATAGTAATAATCATTAACAACAATAATAAACACTGCAGTTTCAATAGGACTTCTCAGTACCTTGGATGGTCAGGCGTAATAATACACCGGAGTAATTT
>JARVGQ010000474.1:10919784-10931152 GCA_031762355.1 Hypsolebias martinsi | reverse complement strand
ATGACGTCACTGGGGCAGAAGCTGTAAACGCGAAACGGCTGGTAACCGAGTCGGCTGTAAACCGAGGACTACCTGTATACATATATATATATATATATACTGTATATGATAATGTACGTAATGTGTTTACCTACAACTATTCCCAACTGTGCAGCTCCTTAAGGCTCAATGGGATTAACCTGTCTAAATAAAGGTTGAATGAAAACATAAGTTATTAAAGAAGTAGTCATATGACTCATGAAGTGATGTTTTGTCAAATGGTTATCAATATTTAAATGTAGTAGGCCATCAGTGGTGACTTTAGTCACAGAGTATGGAGAAAAAGGAAGAAGTCTTCATTCAGGCTATGCTGATGAGTAACCAACCCAGGGGCTAATTTTATATAATTTTTTCATGCTTATAAAACAACTCTTTCTCAGAAATGTCATACAGTTGTGAAATAATGCTAAATTATTAGACAAGTTTTAAAAAGCTTCACAAATAAAAATAGATAAGCATATGTTTTTTAATTTTTGAATTTAAATGAAAAGCAGCACAGTTGTAGGTCAGTCAGCATTTTCATACTTTGTATGACTAGAATAATTTGATATGAAGTATTTTGTGTTTTTGACCTGCTGTGGAGACTCCTAAAAAAGTGCAGCTAAAAAAAGTTTTTGTGTTGTACATAACTCTAATCAAGTCTATACAGCAGCAGGATGGTAATTACATGAGTATAAAATGCAACTCCCTAATTAACCAAAGGCAACAGCTAAGTACACAATATGGGTATGATGAAGTGCTATTACTAGTACTACTAATGGTTTTCAGAAATAGCATCATTTAGTCTAATATTTGACAATCATTCCTTTTTTTTATATGTGTACAATGCTGGCAGCACAGTAGCTCAGTTGGTAGAGCTGTTGCCTCTCTGTGAGAAGGTTGCCGGTTCAAATCCCGGTCCGGGGGCCTTCCTGGGTGGAGTCTGCATGTTCCCTCCATGCTGTGTGGGTTTTCTCCGGGTACACCGGTTTCCTCCCGCACACCAAAAACATGCATGTTAGACTGACTGGTAACTCTAAATTGTCCCTATGTGAGTGAGAGTGAATTGTTGTTTGTCTCGTTTGTGTCTGTGTGTCCCTGTGATGGACTGGAGACCTGTCCAGGCGTGTTCTTCACCTCTTGCACAGTGACTGCTGGATATGGGCTCCAGTGACCCCCGTGACCCGAAAAGGAAGTAGCAGGTAAAAGATAATGGATGGATGTGTACATTGCATTTAGTAAAAAAAAAAAAAAAAAAGTGCAATGCAACAACACATGTATAAAGTATTTATCAAAACAATGATGTAAGATTACTATGTGTGGCTTATATGACCCATTTAATTCTTTAATGTCTCTTTCTGTATTTTTAAATGGGAGGGCTACTTCATGCTGTTGGTCACATTTTAACAATCAGGCCCATAAAAACAACTTTGTTTAAGTAAAAAAAGCAGCTACTCTTCCTTACAGGACAACAAACAGCTCTGAAGAGCCAAGACAAAAGAAGTCCACATCTAATTTAAAATAACTTGACTAAGTACAGTTGACTTTCATGAGTCAAACTTGTTTTTAATGCGACCTAAGCAGCACGAGAGGAACTGTAACGAGTCTGGATCAGCTTTATGGGGTCAGTATGGGTAATTACCATCTGCGGCACAAGCCTCTATTATCTGTTTCAGTTAGACTGTAAACTGGTTAATAGCTCTAAAACAACTGTGGGTGGCTTCTCTAACAAAAGGCCACGCAAGTAATCACAGTGAAAGTGGTGATGGCAAAACCTGGACAAAACAAACCGATCCAATCAATCGAGCTGTTCTGAATAATAACATTCACGTTGCACTTTAGGCTTGAACAAACTCACATTGGAATCGTTTCATCAGTCTGCCTCTTCCTGGATCACCAATTAATCACTGCATCTCAGTCTGCACGACCAGGCAGGGGCGTTCATTATCCATAAACATGGGGGGGCAATTATTAATTAAAGAAAAAAGAAAGTGTCTCAGTCTGTCAGCAAGTCCATCAAACTGCAGAGCTGCCTAATAGCTAAAACATACCTGTTTTGTTTGTGGGGTCTGTCATATCGCCATCAACACGACACAGTGGAGTTTTGTACCGCAGCTCCAGCAGCTACATTATCCCACGGCGAATGTATATACGCATTACAATTAGCTTGTAGCCATGTTAGCATTCGGTAAAAACCCCTCGTTAAATACGAGCGCTGGCCACGTAAACTGCGCGAGCTAAGCTAACGCTCGTTAGCATCTTGTCGAGCCTGCTTGTTTGTTATTTTTTTTATTACATCGCTACAAACGGCTATATCGACAGCTAGCGCGGGCTACATGTACAGGCAGGGCGAGCAGCGGTTAGCTTCAGGAGAGAGAGGTGATTAGGTGCAGATGTTCGCCCCCCCCACACACACACAGCTGAAAGCGACTACATGCTAGCATGAATAAGGTTTTGTATGAGGAGAGAGCCCTGCCGTTACAAAAGCACGCGCTGACATTTCTCATAAACACGGCGAGCTGCGCGGGGACACGTCGTTTTCAGAGACGAGCTAGCTAAAGCGGCTGAGCGCGTACCTGAAAACGTAGCCAGGCGGAGAGCAGGCCCCGCGGAGAGGCACGGGCTTTCTGTGGCAGGAAACCCCAGCCTGGAGTCGAGCGCTCCGCCGCCTTCCCACTCAGCCTGTCCGCTCCAGACAGCCCCGACCAGCGGCGGCCAAGTCCGGGGGGGCCCCCCGTCACGACACTCACTGATCCCGGGGCCTTTCTTCCAGATTTCTCCCCCTCTCTCTCTCGCTTCCCCCCTTTTGTCTTCACCTCCGGGAGAGAGGAAAAAAAAAAAAGGGATGAGAGCGGAGCACAATCGGGGTGCCTGCCTGTGTGGGTCCCAGCGAGGCCCCCTCCTGTTCCCTGTCTCCCCCCCGCTCTCTCTCTCTCTCTCACACACACACACCGCTGAGGTGATTATCTTGAACTAAAATTAAACCTTCTTGTCTCCCGAGCCTCCTCCAGACTCGTCTTTTCCCTCTCTCTTCTCATTAAACTGCATTTCCATCCCTTCATCAGCAGCTTTTCCTCCACTCTGTGTGTTTTATTTGTAACAGAAAGACCGCCTTGAAAAAGCACTCATATTCCTTCACCCTCCCTCATCTCTCCACCACACCCCTCCCTCTCTCACTCCGTCCTTATTTTTTTATTTATCGAGCTTTTTACAGTGACTTTGGCGGATTTCTGCCATGAACATCTATGATTGCACTGATGAGGCAAATGTTTCATGCTGCTTCTGCTTCTTTGTTCCTGGTCTCATTTCTCGCAACACTGAATTTAGCCTGATGCTGATGATACTGATGATGATGGTGATGAAGACATCAGGGTACAAAGGAGAGGAGGCAGAAAGGCTGTGATGAACCACAGACCTGGCAGTCCTTGATGAAATGCATGTCGCCCGCCTGCCTTTCCTGCTTGAGATCATCTTCTGTTGAGAAATGAAGGAGTTGTAGCCATCAAAAGCTCAAGCTCAGATGAGATAAGAATAAATGTTGTGGATGACTCTCAGCTACTACCACATCAGATTTCAGTTCAATATCTGTTAAAATGACCGAGTTTTAGCCTTTTTTATGAATCACTTAGCTGTGGCAGCCATCTTGAATTGGATTGACACCAATTGGTAATCAGCTGCAGAAGCACATTTAATGATTAAGTCTCTTAAAGGTTTTATAAAAATCAGTCCAGTGGTTCAAGAGATATTTTGCTAACAGACGGGCTGAGTCGACTCCAAATGGTTAATGGCAAAATTTTCAGCACTGATCTTAGACAATCTGTCATTTGTCGGAATCAGTGTTGGGATTAATTCTAAGCTTCCATCACACCAAATTTTAGGTCAATATGAGTAAAATTGACTGATTTATTGTTGTTTTATGTTTTTTTTAAGGTTATGTGGCTGTGGCAGCCATCTTGAATGAAGCTGACTCTAATAGGGAATCAGATGTACATCCGATGACTACAATATGAATGTTTTATTAAAATTTACCCAATAATTCAAGAGATATTTTGATGACAGAAACAGGCAACCAGTCTTGTCCGCCTTCACCGTTTGTCAGGGGGCGATAAAGTTAATCAGTGCCCGCATTAGAAAAATATTGAAGCGGATAACAGAATCCTTTTTTTTTTTTTAAATCCATTAAATTTATTGTGTTGTCTCAGCCTTGGCTTATCTGCTCTCACATGGGGTCCAGAGAATGTCGCACAGACCCACTCACACTCTCCAGCCATTGTAATGATGTGCCCTATGTGTCCCCTATTCACCGTGCCGCACTTTTAATATACTGCAGCGTGCCATACATGCGGCCCTCTCTACAAACACACACACTTTCCACAAGATGGACAGTCCCAGAATTCAGCCACTCACTTAACCCGTCAATCACAGGCTAGCCTCTCTCTGTTTCCAACCAACAGTTCAATACATTTCATTCCCTTGCAGATCCACGTCTATTTCTATCATAGTTGCCATAGCAACTGCATCACCGTGCCTTAACTGAGGATAATTTTTCAGGCTATGTATCTCCCATTTGCTTTTTCATTATAGTTGCTTTCATTGACAATATTGTGCCGACTGCACTGTTGCTCGTTGATTGCAACGTTCGAGAAAGCCTCGAAGCCCTGACGACTGAGCAGCTCGCCACCGAGAGTCGAAGTGAAGCAGCTTTGGGAGGCAGGATGTAAAAAAGAGCATGATACTCCGGGCCGGGCAAAGTCAGGCAGCCAGGCCCATCCAATCAACAGGAGCGCCTGCTGGGAAACACTCAGACTCTCTACATTATGGACAAGGTCACAAAATCTTCCACAGAGGAGCTTCAAAGCACAGAGATTGGAACGTAAAACCACACGTTTTATCCACAAACACAGCAGGGGAGGGGATGTGCTGGCTTTCATGGCTTACTGAAGCTAACACCTCAAAATTACTTCTATTGCACATTGATTGAAACTGAGCAGTACCTGTTTTAGTTGTTTGCGTATTTTTCAGCATTTTAAATGACGAGAATTTAATTTTCCTTGACTGCATTTCCTTCGCAAAGCTGGGATCAGTTGTCTCTTTTAGGGGTTCCAATGTGAAACTTGTCCCGCTGCTTGGAAATATTATATGCAAAGTATACAGTATTCCCTCGATACTTCGCAGTTCGACTTTCGCAGACTCACTCTTTTGTAGGTTTACAACGTTGTACATGAAACACAATTGGCGATGAGAAAGACCTACCTCAACCCTGCCCCTCCTTTCTCTTTCTGAGGCTGTCTGGTGTCTCTGAGCAAGACACCCAATCCCCATTTGCTCCCTGAGCACTTACATAGTTGCCCACTGCTCCACCTGGGTGTATCCCAGGTACAATGGGTTAATTGCAGAGAACCAATTTTGCCATTGTATGGGAACATACAATGATGACAACACAGCACTTTACTTTGTCCCTAGAAAGCCTCAGAAAGAGAAAGGAGGGGCCTGGATGGGGTCTGTCTTTCCCCGTTGCTACTGCTCAGGGAGCAGGGATGAACAGATCAGATGAATACATTTAGAATATCAGAGAAAATGCTTAGGTGAAAAAATAAGAGTGACTCACTTTTAAAAAAGAGAAAGAGTGGCTGATTATGACTGAGCGCAGCTCACTCAGGTATAAGACAGACCCCGCCCCCTCCTTTCTCTTTCTGAAGCTGTCTGTCACAAGCGGGCACGCAACAGACAGCCTCGGAAAAAGAAAGGAGGGGGCAGGGGGCGTCTGTCTTATACTTGAGTGAGCCACTGGAGTATGGAAGCAGAACCTGAATTGTTTAATTAAAATAATCAAACGCGACCCGAACTGAGCCTTTAGTCCCCCTCAGTGGTCACTGAGTGGGCCAGGCCAATGGGAAATGTGCTCCCAATGGCCAGTCCACCCTTGGACGCTGATTGTCTCAGTAACCGTAGCATCAGTCCATCTGTGCTCTTTCACTGTGCATTTTTAGAGCATTTAGAGAGTTTAGAACATTGTTAAGAACATTGCAAGAGTGTGGGAAGGGTTTATAAAGCCTTGACAGATAAATCCTAAAATAAATATAATGTCCCTACTTCACAGATTTTCACCTATCGTGGGGGTGTCTGGAACGTAACCCCCACGATAAGTGAGAGATTACTCTACACTAAAATGTGTGACTCGATTAGAAATAATATGCTCTTACGTTTGGTAGAGGGACATTGTACAGGCAGAATTGACCAAACACACAAAACAAAACAAAACAAAACAAAACAAAAAAAAAAAATACTGGGATGTTGACAAAAATCATGCAAAATCCTATAATTTTCTACTTTGTATATCTGGCTTATCATTTTTACAAAGTGACGGCTTGTGTGAGGCTTACTTTTCAGTCTTTGTTTTTGTCTCCCTCTCAATAACTTGGCAGTCAGGGAGTGAGAATCACAGGTCTGTGGTTACTATGGTGACCAAAATGAAGCACTAGCAGCAGCGTTAACATTTCTTTTGAGCTTGGTTCTCTTTACACTCCTTACATCAAAATGTAGACAATGTTCCTTCTGATCTTAGATCATTACAAAGTTATTGTATTTAGGGCAGCACTGCCAACCTTCAGAATTTCTTCATAAATTTCCTCATTACTAGTTCATACCATTGTGTGTAGGGGGCTCTCGTTTTCCATGACAGAACAGAATATTTATTATAATTTCCACCATTTCCATTTTACACTATCATGCTTATTAAAGGTGTTAAATTTGAGCCTAAAAACCAAAATAAAATAATTTTTGCTTGCCAAGACCAATGTAAATATGCTCATTCATGCAGCTTTCTCTCCCACCACACACCAGAATGTGTTACTGGAGGGGTATCCTCACACAATCAGGGAGGCAGGCCTTTGAATGGTGCATTGATCCCAGGTTGTACAGTTCCTCTCCTCTTTAGTTATGGCATCCATGGTTTCCAAAAACAAAACTGTTCCACTTTGCCTCAGTCTGTTTAAATGAGCTATGGCCCAGTGAGGTTCTGGGTGGTCTTCACATGAGGCTTCTTCTTTGCATAACAGAGCTTTAACTAGCATTTGTGGATCTGTGTTGAGAGAAAATGATGTGTGGAAGTGTTCCTGGGCCCATGCATCGCAACAGAATCAGACATGTTTTATTGCAGTATCACCTGAGGACCTGAAGATGTAAAAAAAACAATTTTATCCCAGACAACATCAGCATGCTGCACTGTGCAGTATACAATGGTAGTAATGTGTAATTTGTGCAACAGCCACGTGGAGTCAGAGTTGCACAGCAAATATGCAGTTCTCATACTGGCCTTCTGATACACATCAGGCTGAATGAGATGGAAAAACAGCCTTCATAATGTTTAGTTTGAAATCCCAGCCCATCAACCTCTTTGAAGTCTATGCTTCTTAAGCTATTTGCTACAATTTCACCATCTTTGATCCTCCTTCCTCCAGAGTGTCTCATAATATCATGATTAGTGTCCTGCAGACATTAAATGTTCTGTCACTTCAACAGGGGCTCCTTTGATAATAAATGGCTGGAACCATATGGGCGCTTCAAAACCAAATGAGTTGTGAAGTGTTGATTGTTGCAAGGTGCAGTGACCCTCTCTCCCAGTCTCACTGAAACTCCTTCAGACCAAAGAATACAAGACAGCTCACTACAGGAAGTCGCTCACCCCGTGACCTAAACACAGACTGATGGTGTAAAAGGTGAAACGACGCCATCAGTCTTTCTGCCCTCCACCAGTTTGAACAGCTCCCATCGAATGATTAATACATTAACAATCTTACCTGGCGAGCTTGAAACCAGATTTTTAAAGCATCTCCATCAGGTTTGAACACACAAACACAAACGCACTTACCTTTGTTTGATCATTTGCGTGCTCATCGATGCTGAGAGGTGGTTTAAGGCATTTCACAGATCCATGGCAGTGCAGGTGAGTGCCGAGCAGCAACCAAAAGGAGGCGCTCTCTCCTAATCTCCCTCATAGAAGTATCTCTCACACTCACTCTGGGGCCTGCTGCCACACTTTCCTCGTCTCCTAGCAACCTGTCAACCCTGCCTCCAGTCACTACGGATACGGGAAGGGATGGAGGGGAGTGTGAAAGAGGGAGAATAGCAAGAGGCTTGGTTGGCATCTGAAGCAGAGTTGATCACATGTGAACTCGGAGGCGAGAGGCGGGTGCAAAGTTTGGTTTTAAGGATGTTCATGAAGGGCTGAGGAGGTGACGTGAATCGCAGAGGTTCTTGGGGCCACATATAATTCAAAACGGTGATATGAAATAATGTGGGGTGGAGAAGAATGATCGCCTCAATTAAGCTAGTTTGTCTTGGGGGTCTCCTTGGCCTCAGCATCTCCTCCTCTTCTACTTTCACCTACAAACTCCTGCCCATTAAATTTGATGGCACCATCAACATCAACTGTACTGTCCTTGTGACTCATGGCAGGCCTCTGTGTTTTATGACTCCACTCCTGCTTGGGGGTCCATACTCATGCCCCACCTTCCCACCTCTTCCACAGTGATATATGCCACTATCTCACATAGGCATTTGTGTGCAGAAATAAGAACAGATCGTGTGACATCACTCATTTGCCACATACATGTCACAGCGTTAATCTAGAAATCAGTCAATGTCATTTCTTGAAGGAATGCACGTCGTCCTCTGCTTTTAATGCCAGAGTTTTAGACAAAGATCTTTATACGTTGAGAAATGTCTTAGTTGTAGTCGTTTTGGTCAAATCTAGAAAAATGCATTACGTTATACCGCAAGATGCCATGCACAGAGTATGATGTGAATACCATATCACACCACACCACGCCACACCATACCATACCACACCATACCGTACCGTACCACACCAAACCAAACCGTACCACACCACACCATGCCATACCACACCACACCACACCACACCACACCACACCACACCACACCACACCACACCACACCACACCACACCACACCACACCATACACCATACCATACCATACCATACCATACCATACCATACCATACCATACCATGCCATGCCATACCATACCATGCCATGCCATGCCATGCCATACCATACCATCTTTATTCATAACACTTTAAACAAAACTTAGGACCAAAGTGTTGTAAAGTTGCTGTCAATAAAACCAACAGTAGTCACAAGACAAAATGAGAACATCAAATCAAACCAAAAACAAACTTATACCAAACAAAAACAAATAGATCAATCAGTTAAATTAAATTGGTTAAAATAAACTAAAACTGAGCTAAAAATCAACAAATGAGGTGGTGTCAAAAGCTAAGGAGAATATATAAGTCTTAAGGAGTAATTTAAAAACAGTCAGGGAGAATGCCTGTCTGATGCTCGTTGCTCCACATGAGCAGCAGCAGGGAAAGCACAATATCCTTGAAGCTTTCATTTAGTTTGGGGGGGCTCTCAGGAACAGCTGGTCTGACGTGAGAACGGGAGGGCGTGTAGGGGTGTAGCAGTTTGGTTAGATAAGGCGGGGCAAGATCATTTAAAGCTTTAAAAACAAAGAAGCTAAATTAAAAATGAATGCTAAAATGTACAGACAGCTAATGCAGTAAGGCTAAAACAAGCGACGTAGTTACATTTTATTTCTGCCAATTAAAAGACATACAACAGCATTTTGGACCCTCTGGAGATAAGCAATAGAGGAAGCATTGATTCTTATATAAAGTGCATTACAGTAATCCAGTCTAGTGGTGATGAAGGGGATTACTGCCTCATAGTGCTGTCTAGTAAGAACTGGCTTGAATGTAGCTAGCTGCCCTAACTGGAAAAAAAAAGCTTGTTTTAACCACTGCCCACATTTGATTATCATATTTAAGAACCACTTTGCCCCCAGGTTTGTGATTACATGCTTAGTATATTGAACCAATGAATGTGGCAATGGATGTTCCCAAAAAAAACAAACAAACAAAAAAAAAAAAAAACAACCTCAGTTGTCATCTTATACAAATGCAAGAGGTTTAGAGCATCCAAGTTTTGATGTCCTTCATCCATTTCAACAATGCCTCAGATGAAAATCAGTCCTTCTCAAGGGGAACATAAACCTGACAATCATCTGCATACAAATAAAATAAATTTTGTGCTTTAAAAAAATGGACCCAAGCAAAAGTAAATAAAATCAAAAGAGAAGGAGGCCTAAAACAGTACCCTGTGTGACACCACAAAAGAGAGGAGCAGAGGAGTACACGTTCACCATGACTGACAGAGAAGGGATGGAGGGATAAATAGATGAACAAACAGTATGTTTGCTGGATGGTGTAAGTAAGACGTTCTAATTATCGTCAACTACCAAAAGAAAGCAAAAGTGCATGTTTTCTTTTATCTGTTGTGTTACCAAAATATCTGTTTAACCAATGGACAGAGTCCAAAAAAGCTAAGTCTGGTCCTCTGGACATGAATGTCCAGAGGACCAGACTTAGCTTTTTTGGATTTTTATACCTGGATTACTGAGCATGCATCACGGTGCAATGGACAGAGCTTAATTAAACTTAACTAAACTATTGAAAAAAGACTGAATTTGCATCTACAATTAACTAACTTGTTGATCCAACTGAAGATGGTCAATTAAATAAAGAAAAAATATACAATAGTGGTTATAATCCAGGCAAAATTATGGCTATTGAGTTCGAATTTGGTGTGGTTGGAAGCTGAGAGTCATCCCCAAATCACAATTCAAGCCTTACTGTGCAATCTTTCCTAAAATGTGGGCACTGACTATTGAAGTTGACCCTGTCTTTCCATTTGCAAAATACATTATGAACCACGATACAGATTTTAATAAAACTCTTAGAAAGAAACCATCTATGACTGATTAACTTTTGGAGTCAGTCTAATACAAAATGGCTGCCACAGCTCATTGAACTTAACCAACACAAAACTGGCTACAACTTAAGTCTACAGAGGTTACTTTAAAATTTGTTGTGGTAGTAGCTGAGATTCTTCCTCAAAACAGCCCAAGCACTAACAGATTGTGCTAAATTTTACAACATTGTAAGAAACCTCACATTTTCTTTTTCTGCTGTCGTTTCTCATCATAATGCAATCTTAGTTTAAACACAAGTATGAAAAGTGTTTTGGGTTGATATATAATTTTTCAACAAATGGGTGAACTTTAATTTAAAATATTCATTTTTTTATTCAAACCTTTAAATGTATGTAACTCAAACTGTCTGTGGAGGTAAAAATCCTTCTGTGGTTGGAGTGATTCGAGCTCATAAAGCACATGTATCATGTAATGATGGGGAATAAATAGGCATGGGGCTGAAATCTAAAAATATAAGCTAATACTAAGAAGAAAAAAAAAAGCTGTTACTA
>JARVGQ010000474.1:10880554-10893468 GCA_031762355.1 Hypsolebias martinsi | reverse complement strand
AATTACCATTGGAGTCCAAGTCCCCCACCCCAAAAAAAAAAAAAAAAAAAAATGTAAAGGGCAACATGAAACACAAACGCCTCCAAAGTTTTAAACAAGAACGGCTGCTTAAAAATGAAGGATCACAATACACTGCCTCTATATGCAAATATCACCTCTGTATACATGTAATATTGTACCACATAAATGTGTAGATAAGTGAATCGATCTCAAAAACGCGTGGAGAATAGCTTATTTTATAAAGAGAGGATCTAACACAATTCAAGGGGAACTTAACAAAGACTCGTAAAACTAAACTTTCCCCCCGATTAACCACTAAACGTCTACACCTACAGCAAATTCTCCTTAACTCCCAACAATTTAGCAAAATTAAGGGGGGAAAAAAGCATAAGTCTTAACATAATCTTGTATACTGGTTGGTAAAACCATTATAATTAAGTAAACATGAGCTTGAAAGAAAAAGAGGTTCAGTTACTTGTGATTAGTAATACTTCTCTTAACTATAGTTTGCATATTTTTCTGTGTTTTTCAGTTTTTACAAGTTTTTTGTCATCGTTTTGTGTTTCTTAAATTGCAAAACATATTGAAAGTTACATCCTTGTCTGTCTGTTTACTGTACAAAGTGAAAAGAGTTGTTTAAATAGATTATTTACAAGATAAAAGATTGAACATAGTAATGCTGACACAGATTGATGCCCACCGTAGTCGTTTTTTTTTTCTTCCAGGTTGTAGCCTCCCATTAGTTCTTTTCTTCAGATGCCTCGATCACGATGGTTCACCTGAACTTTCCACGTGTTTGTATAAAAATTCCAGAGATCTCAGGTTATTTATTACGAACGTGAAGGGCGTGTGTGGGAGGGTGGATGACTCTGATTTAAGGCTAACTCAGTCATTCTTGTTCTGACAGCGTTATTTGTGGTGCTCAGGAGAGCAGACTGTTGAATTCATAAATAGTGGAAAACAGCAGATTTTTACTAAAATAAGCATGGGCCGGTAAACGATTCTGACTGGATAACCTGAAGCAAAAACACTGTGATTTAATTAATAATTGTAATAATATTTATATGTTTTATTGATGGGTATTAATTTTGATGCAGATAGATTTACAAAGAGGTTCAGTTTTTAAATATGTGTACACAACAGTAGAAAATATAAATAAAAATATTGAATTAATATCTGATAAATTTGTTTTTGTACTGTGATAAAATGTCGGTTTTATCAGTCATTATGCTCTTTGTAAAATAACTTGGGCTGTCTGATAATTTGATATTAGCTACCAAATTAGCCAGATTATTAGTCCTTTCAGTGAGCTTTTTTTTTTCCACAGCTACATGGGCTAATTCTTGTAACTTGTGATAAACGTTTTAAAACAGCATTACTCTAAAGCAATAGAGCAAACTTTATTTATAAATTGGGTTAAATTTTGATTCAGGTACATTTACAAAGAGGTTCTTTTTTTAATACGCGTACACAACAGTAGAAAAATCTAAACAAAAAATTTGAATATCAGATAAATTTGGTTGTATGACAAAAGTAAAAGTGCTTTGATAAAATGTTGGTTTTATCAGTCATTATGCTCTTTGTAAAATAACTTGGTCAGTCTGATAATTTGATGTAAGCTACTAAATTAGCCAGATTATTAGTCTCTTCAGTGAGCTCCTTTTTTCACCGCTACATGTGCTAATTTTTGTAACTTGTGGTAAACGTTTTAAAACAGCATTACTCTAAAGCAATAGATCATACTTTGTTTATAAATTGGGTTAAATTTTGATTCAGGTGCATTTACAAAGAGGTTAATTTTTTTTTTAAATTGTCTACACATAACTTGAATATCAGATAAATTTGGTTGTATGACAAAAGTAAAAGTACTTTGATAAAATGTTGGTTTTATCAGTCATTATGCTCTTTGTAAAATAACTTGTTCAGTCTGATAATTTGATGTAAACTACTAAACTGGCCAGATTATTAGCCTCTTCAGTGAGACTTTCTTTTTTTTTTTTTTTTTAAACCACTACACTTCTTGTAGCTTGTGGTAAACATTTTAAAACAGCATTACTCTAAAGCAATAGGTCAAACTTTGTTTATAAACTGGGTTCTGATGAATGGTTATAAATATATAATATCTTACCTGTTGTAGATACCTCTTTGGAAAATTACACTTAGAAAAATAGTTTATAATTTTGACCAGATTGATGAACTAGTCCAAGCTGTGGCAAGATCAAACTAAATTGTTGCAGTCTTAAAAAAAAACAACAAACAAAAAAAACCTAGTGTAATTTATTTCATTTGCAGTTCACGCAAAACTTTTGTTATAAACCTTTCCAACACCATCAACTTCACATTACATTATTTACACATATTTTTGAGCTTACTGGTAAGTGAAATAATCACCATCAGCTAACTTCAGCACTTCTGGTGCAGCTTCTGACATTAATATCCAAATATTAATTAATTAAAGATGCTTAAATGTTTATAGAAAGTGTTTGCATAAATTGTTACCAAATTTAAAGATTAAAAAGCACCAGCATTCCAGTTTAACCTTGCTTGGACTAGCTTGCCAATAATTAATGTGTATTTTTTTCAAACTGAGATTGTTCGAAGAGCTATCTACAACAGGTAGGATATTGTTTGTAATGTCTTTCTAATGTAATTTCTTTAATTCTAACCAGGCTGATTCTGGCAGATCCTGATAATCCTCTCCATGATGAGCTCAGGTTGCTTCAATCTGGACACAGGTATCTGCTGCCCAGATGTAGAAGGAACAGACTGAAAAACTCATTCATGCCTGTAGAGATCAGGCTTCTCAACGAACACTGATTATTTCTGTACTGTTACTTTAATGTCTTGTCTAGTATGAATGTTTTACGTGCCTACTGACTGTGAAACAAATTGCCCCTTGGGGATAATAAAGATTCTTGAACTTGAACTAATGAATCCAAGATGTGTACTAAGTGTCTTAATAGCAATGGGTGCTGCTGCTTCAGTTGCCAAGTCATAACAGCTGTTTATTTGTTGCTGCAAAACGTGAGACAAGCAGAGAAAACCTTCTGCTGTCCCTGGCATTTCATTAGAAAGAGTCTAAATCACAGACAGGTAATAACTGGATTTCCTTTGTAGATTTTAAATCATGGTATCCCTTCCTTTTAATAAGAAACCAGCCCATGCCTATTGACTAGCAAATATCTTCTGTCCATGAGCACAGACATACCAACGTTCAGCAGGGGTGAGTTTGTTTCGGGGTATAATCAGCAAAGACAAACATCTTTTTCCACATTCTGACAGGTCTACTCTGTGGCCAGCACTCCAGCACAATCTCCTTCAGCCCTTGAACTTGTAAAACCAACTAATCAAAGGTGAAACCTTCAAATCGCTAAGAGGCCTCTGTAAGTCTGTTCATGATGAGTCATCACGAGACAGCTTGAGGGACGGGTCAGGGGTGATGAGACGATAAGGCATGTCTACTGAGTGCCCGAACCTACATGAGTAAAAGGTCCTGTGCAATAAATGAGGCCTCTTCAGTTAAACAGACTATATACAACAGTCCAAGTAGTAATAATAATAATAATAATAATAATAATAACTTTTACAAGGTAACCACATTCCTGAAGCCTCTACCTGTGTTTAAGAAGCTTCCGTAGCTCAGCTTTTCACTGTGTTCGTATAGCAACGCTTCGCCTTCACGTTTTATCGAGCATTTCTCCTACATAAGTGACAGTGCATAAAATTAACCTTACACAATGTCAGAACAAAGCTTTCTGTAAGAGCCTCTCAGCTCCTTATGAGAATTCAAATGAATGCTTTCAATAGAAAACTAGAGAGGCTGAATAAAGGAAGTGCATGATGGGTGTTCTTGTGTAAAGTGAGGGAGAAGGCTTCCATCAGTCCTGTTCATAACAGTGGGACATCCTGAATACACTTGGTTCAGAAAACACTCCCCATACCTGACGTATTAAATGTTTTTACGAAGATATAAAAGATCCTAAACAGCGTCTTGGATTGAAACCAGCAGCAGCCCGCTGTTGATTTCTACTGCGGTTTTGGCTCAATTGTGAGAAGAACACGGACCGGCGTGAAAGCCCCACTGGTCCATCCTCTTGCCGCCGCTTGTGAACTGGAGGACACTTCCACTGGAGACCACTAAGGCACGTCCTTCCTTTCAGCAGCTTCAGCTTCTGTTGTTCACAGTAACACAAGTTCAGACTGACCAAAAAAAAAAAAAACTGGGTGTGTTTAAATACGTACGTGTGCGCTTGGTTTCGAATGTCTTTCAACATTTCTCAGCTTCGAGTGTGTCTTTAAGATCCAGCGTTTTGAAAAGAAGCAAATAAATGAACGCGTATGGAGTAATATGTTGAACGGAAAAACAGACTCAGTCTTTCTGGCCTGTAGGATAACAACAAAAACAACTGTCCTGCTGCCATCGACACGTATACAACTACAGATACTTAAAAAGTAGTCAAATATTATACCAACGGAATATGAAACAAGAAAAAAACTTACTGATGCCATAAACAGTAGTACCATAATCAGTGTAAATGTCTTTGTTATTCATGTTATTGTTGTTCTTATACCCTGTTTTTCTATTAGAATATCTTATTATCATTCATGATTGTATTTCTCATAACAAACAGCTCTTTAGGTGTCAGGAATGAGGAGGAGGAGGAGCGGGGGCTGAGAAGAAGAAGATGGTGAAGAGTGGTGCACAGGCTCGGCTGTGTTGTGGCTCAGGCAAATGTGGAAACGTCTACTTTCTGCAGAAACACAGGGTCAGATGGACAGTTCGCTCCTGTCTCCACTCTTGCTGTACTTCCTCACATGCGCTCAGCGGGAGCCTTCGACCGCCATCCCCTCGCGCCACACGGACGGTGTTGCATCATTAACATGCCAACCAAGTACAGTGACTTGTAACGCACTGGTGAAGGACATGATGGGACTTATTATCTGGAATGTTGAGGGGAATATTTATTGACTGTATGATGTAGAGTAGCTTTGGCCATTTTATCAGAGAAGGTTAGCGTTCCCAAACCTCCTCAAGATGTCCTGATATTTTTCACCAATTTCCCTCGTTCTAATTAATAAACACAACCTTCAAGCATTTGCCCCTCACACATCTTTCTGTCTCCACATGGACTTGGGCTGTTTTGTGTCTGCAGTGTTTAAAGAATTAGCCCTGATCTCCTATTGCTGTCCTCCTCCGTCCAGTTTGTCTTTTACACGTCAGACTCGATACTGGAGAGTTTTTCGTACACATGGCCATTGCTTCCATTGAAGGGACGTGGGGGGCCAACCCCTAGCATTGAGCCATGATGGTTCATCCCACCAAGACTGAGTTCTTTCGAGAACCGAGGGGTCACACTGGACATCACCCCGGCCGTGGCAGACGCTGGCAGATATGATCCCGCACTCATCTGACCCCTGAAGTCACTTCGGCTGTTTGTGGCAATTTGTTGCTGCTGCTGTTGTTTCGTCATGTAATATTGTTTGGCTCCATGCATCAAACACTGGTCATCACCAAAGGTGGGAATAAAGGGGTTGTGGTTTACCCTGTCTGGGTAAAGAGATTTGGATAAAGAGAATCCTGCCCCACCTCCTCCTTCCATCAAAGATCTGTCTCTCATGTCTCGTTCTCCAATGGAGCGGCGATGGAGGCCCTCACCACCTCTGAACAGACCAAATGGTGAGCCAGGTCTTTTCTGGCTCTCACCTCCATAAAACAACGGGTCTCTGTCCCGTTCTCTTTCCCTCTCTGAGCCCCCATGGCGCTCAAATATGTGTGCAAAGGGGCTGTTACCTTCCATGTAGCGTTCTTTCTCCTTCAAGCTAATACTCCTTGGTGGAGGCAGCATTCCTCCCAAACCGGGACCGCTCATCCCTCCACCTCCTCCCAAACCTCCCATCAAACTTCCCATCCCTGATTCCTCTTTCTGAAGGTCCACAAATGTGTCATATGAATGCTGCCGCCTTAGCTGCTTCCCCAATCCTCCGCTCTTTCTCCTCTGCTGGACCTGAGATTGAGTCTGGGGGCCTGGGGCAATTCCACCTACCACTCCTCCATTCCCTCCCCCCATATGTTCCAAGGAGTGGTTGTTGTCCTCACTGATATCATACAAATTTCCTGTCTTTTTACACCCGTCGCAGCGCATGCAGGTTGCAGAGCTGGGCCGGCTGTTCCCTCCACCTCCTGAGGACCCACAGCTCATACCACCAGCGTAGCCACCACCTCCATGAATGGACATCTGTTTGCCCCCACCTACCACACTAGCCCGACAGTTTCTACACTCCCACTCTCCCCCTGCCAGCCCAGATCCTCCCCCACTCTTTGAATCAGACTTTTTGGGCTTACTCTTAAGAAAGTCATCCACAGGTACCAAGGAGGTGCAGGTAGATACTGCCCCATCTCTGCCTACTGGACCTTCTGTCAAGTCCACATGTTCCCACTGAGGGACGCCCTCTTTAGGCCGAAACTGGTCCAAATAAAAGTCCCTAACACTCTCCTTTTCTCTGAAAAGATATGAACTCCCATTATTGTTTCCTCCTCCACCCCCTCCACCGCCTCTCTTGCGTTCAGAGGGTAGAAGAGGTGGGGAGGCAGAGCGTTGGCTGTGGTAGTGGTGGTGGCTGATGTGGTAGGGTTTTCTCCTGTAGCCCAGCTCAATCTCGTCCAGCTCCCGTCTGGACTTTGCAGAGGCTGGCCTCTTTTTCAAGCTGTCTCGGTACTGTTTGCGCTTCTTGGCGTTACCCTCCAGGTTTCCGTAGGTAACCGTGTGTGTGGAAATATCTGAGACATCTGAACGTATGTTCCCATCTTCCTCTCCTCTTCCTGCACAGTAACTTTGTCCAGGGATGTAGGTGGAGCTTCCTCCCTTAAAGGAAAACTTTCCGTACAAGTCTGGGAGACCTCCCTTGAAGCTTTGGCCCGAAGGAGGAGTCTGTCCGGACAACAGGTCAAACTTGCTCATGTTCCTGTGCGTCAGTGCTGAGCAGGGCTGGGTGGTAAAGATAGGTGCAACGCCGCCACCAAGGCTGTCACAATCAAACATGCCCCCCTCCAGGGAACTACCACTGCCCAAACTGTGAGGCCTGTTGGGAGGAGGCCCACTGAGTCCTAGGGTTGAGCCGTGGTGGTGTAGGTAGTGGTCCTGGTACAGATTACTGTCCTTCATGTGAATGTTGCCGAACGTCCTTTCCACCTCACTGATGTAGTCGCTGAACATGTTGTCCTCTGGCATGTATGGAGGTTTGCAGTCCGAGTGGCCTGCCAAGCTGCGGCGGTGCTCGGAGATATCGTAAACAGAAGATTCTCGGCGAATGAAGTCCAGGGCGCTGTGAGGTGAGCCGTTCACCCCCGACAGAGAGGCCATGTTCTTGGCGGTGCGTAAGAGGCGCATTATGTTGGAATGGGTGTTGTTCATGGTGGCTGATGGGGAGTTCAACGCAGAGCTGCTCTTCTCTTCGATCTGCACCCCATGAATGCAGCTGTATATCCCCTGTGTGGCACAAAAACAGATACGGAGCAGCATTAATTCATTCATTCAACCTTTATTTAGGCAGGTTAATCTCATTGAGCCTCGAGGACTCATTTACGAGAGACCTGGAAATGAAGGAACATTATGAACTCTTTGTTTCACATGTATTGCACATACGATGCTATAGGTAACTTTGGTTTATTAATCAATTTAAACCAGATATTAGAATGTTAAAGCAGCTTTTGTAAAGGGAAAACAAATCTAGATGTTATAGACTTAAACATGATACTGTATATTGAATATTGTGGGAGTACAGAGTACGAGAGAGCAAACAGTGTGAACATTTAGAGAATCGTGTAGATTTATACAACCACAGTGGCTGTAAAAACTCCCTCAGATCCACTTGTCAATACCTTCAATCAATGTGATTAGAACTCAGCTGAACAGCTTCCTCTGGCAGTTATTAAAACCCTCAGTTTCACGAGCCCTCAGCGCCACTGGCCACAACACGGATCTCACCATAAAGAAGCGGCCATGCCAAGGAGACGCGAGTGACAGAGTGATAAACTACTTCATTTACATTCAGTGATGTACGATACGATATTCAGATAAAAATGGATGTTCAGCAGAGAGTGAACCAAGCATGACAGATGAGGCCCCTGAAGGATCAGATCCGTTCCTAAAAATGGATTTTACTCAAGTTTTTCAGGGCGTTTGTAGATGGTTGTAGAAACTAAATCATGCTATATGAAATCAATGGGTCAAAGGTCATGCGGTGGTCTGTTGGGTTTTCTCCTCCAGTTGAGTATAACCTGTACTACCTTCTTCTTTTATCCACTGACAAGACTATCTGAACCTTTCCCTGGACTCTCATTCTCTTAATTAATTACCCCGCTTCATAGTAGCACAAAGGTTTTATCCCTTTCATTTTATAGATAATGTTACTGCCACTTTTAGCTCCAGTCTGTTATTGCACAGCCAAAGTGCTGAAACAAGAGAGGCAAACATAAAAAATATAGATATTCAAGAAGGACTCGTGTGGTGTAGGACAAACCTATAACCTTAGCTTGATGACATTTGAATATTTTTGCCATCTAGAACCATCCGTCATTGTTTATCTGGCACTTCTCTGTCTAATCTGAGTCATCTGTCTTTTACATGATTTGCCATCATTTAATTTATTCAACGCTGATAACCTCATTCACTACTAAACCTGTCCTATCCTCCCTCCTAGGACATTTATAACAATTACTTTAAATTTTCAGATTCATTTACCTTTATTTTAGGACTAGAGGTTGACTTATTGAAGTTTTTCAGTGTCTGACTGCAGTCATTAGAAATCGGTGCAGGTGATCAATGGTTAACTTGCTAATGTATTGAAAACAAAACAACCAACTAAACAAAAATCTGTAACTGAATAAATTTGGGGCTATGTTTAGAGTAGGATCTGTAATGGCAACACTAAAGCCCTTTAAAGCATCTTTTAGGTGTATGAACTCCCCTGCTTGTGCTATAATTGATTTAAAAGCTTGTCAGAAATTGTGTTCTTGATATAAAGTTGTCCATATTTTATTTCTAAAATAAATGTTTCTTATACAGGTGGTCCCCGAGTTACGAACGGGTTCCGTTCCTACGGCCCGTTCGCAACTCGATGTGCCGTAACTCGGAGCGCCGGCCACATGGCAGCCGTAACGTCTTTTTAAACACATTTTTTTCAATGTAAAACAACAACAGCGTACTTTGAACGCCGTTTTAATGCGTTTCCAAGCAGTTAGCTAACAAAATACCCTCAAAAAATTTTTAAAAACATAAAATGCTTAATAAAAAAGACAACGTAAGGAGTGATAACAGCACTGGGGGGCGGCGCCTTAAGTCAGAGTTGCCGTAAGTCGATGGCGCCGTAAGTCGGTGATCACCTGTAAATATAGCAATAGCACTGATTTATCACAGAGCCCAATGGAATAACCTGGAGGCTAAGCACTAGCATGCTAGCTCCAGACACAAACAAACAAACAAACTCGCCAGTTCCCACTTTTACAATACACCGTCAGCTGAAGGTTTTCTTTCACAAACAGAGATATCTAAAAGTTGAGGGACATATCAGTCAGAAATGGCAACATAGGCATTAGATAAAGGACTTTCAATGGCTTAAAGCCTTCCTGCAACATAGCCTGGTTGTGAGTGTCACAACATGATCTGTGCCCAGACCAATAAATAAATAAATAAATAAATAAATAAATAAATAAATAAATAATCTGTTCCAGGACTGGAAGCACGATATGTACCATGCGACCGTATTCTAGGCGCTGGAGTGGTGCGCCCAGAATCTTCCTACCCCTTGTAATCAAGAGGAGCTAACTTCAAATGTACAACTTTTCACGAGAGTATACGGGCAAAGATTCTTGTGCCCCCAGGGCGGAAATATGTCACCAATCAGAGCCAACATTTTTGAAAGAAACAGCTTTACTCATCATTAACTATAAAATACAGTATTTATCTTACACAACTTAAAAAGTATATATAGATATACAGGTAGTCCTCGGGTTACGACGGTCTCGTCTTACGACATTTCTACGTTACGACGCATCTCCCTTATTCACGTTACACGGTTACGTCGTTTTTACCTCGGTTTTACAACGTTAAACGTCGTAACGCGGCTGCGCAGCGGCGATACGTACCTGTACGTAATTGTTTTCAGGTGGTTATCTTGTTAAATTTTGAAGAAATGCACAGCGAGTCGTCCCTCTGCGCGCTCCTGCTTCCCCGAATCGGCTATTGAAATTCAGCTGATTTGACCGTCAAAGTACATTTATTTTTATCAACTGAGACATCTTTACTATAATTTTGAGCAAACAAATAACTGTTTTTAAGTGTTAATCTTGTTAAATTCTTGTTAAAGTCCTCTCGTGCATGATCCCATGGCTGCCATTTGGAAGCCAATCGATTTTTGGCACATTACCAGCCCACATTTCCGGGTTGTCAGCAGTGACGCGTAAAAAAAACGCTACATGTCAGGGGTGACGCATATTTGATGTGACTTAAATGGCGAAGCAATGTATTTATGTTTTTTTTTTTTTTTTTTACACTTTATTAGACATTTTTGGACTGATGTGACTTATACAGCAGTGCAACATGTACAGCGGCAAGTACAGTAGTAGTTTTGTTCAGGATATCTACTCTTCAGCCAATTTTTAATCAGAATTGCTAATTTTATGGCATCGTCAAAGTCCTTTGTTTCATCTCAAGAGGGAAGTTGGCCCTTAAAAGAGTTGGAAAGAAAATCATTAAATAAACTTTTTAAAGATTGCCCATTCAACCTGGTCTCTTTTGCGATAATGCGGAAGTGGGTGAATACCTTGACGAAGTTCCAAAAGTTATTTGGCCACGTCATCCTCCTGGAGCAGATGGTCAAATATTTTTCTAAATTCAGAGAGAAACACATAATAAGATGTGGTGTAGAAGGTTAGGCAGGCTTCAGACGACTTCAGAGATTTATTTTGTCCATACCAGATGTATTTGACACTGCTGCCCGTACAAATGTAAGATCAGACTTAAAGATATAACCTCTAGCGGTCTGGCTCACCTTTGTGATATATTGTTCAGTGGCGCTTTTCAGAGTCTGTTGGGTTCTGGCATAATTGTAATTGGGTTCTGTCACTTTTGGCAAGTTTTGAGCTCAAATCAGAACCCTGAATGTGGAACACTGCAGTACTCATTGAAATCAGTCCGGTGGCTCATGAGATATTTTGCTAACAGACATATAAAGAAACACACAGACATAGGTAAAAACGTTATTGCCCTCATTGTCGTTTTATTGCCACAAATCTAATCTTTGTTTTATTTCTTCAAACATTGAATATAACTTGACAGACTGGTAATGGAATGTGTTATTTAATTAATTATTACAGGTTTTACTCATTATCTCCACGGTTACAAGTGGGACTTCACTTGTTGGAGGCATGAACATATTAATTAGTCCATGGGTTAAAAACGGCAAAGATAATTTGTACTGTGACAGCCATTTTTAATAATTAATTCTCCCACTTTGACTCGACTGTCTCCTGCAGATTTAAAGCGGAGGACCTCAGTTTTTAAAGAGCCAACAAAAGAAGCAGACCCTATGTGGCCTCCTCCCCCCAGGCACAAACACTCAGCTGTTGTCACGTCGGAGCCTCTCCTTTGCATGTCACACATAACTCTGATTCACTCTGATAACTGGCTGCTCCACACCTCCTCAGAGAGCTCCCCAGGAACCGCTGCTCAAGTCCAAAACTTGTCAGAGGAGGAGCGAAATGAACGTGTCGCCACAGGAGGTTGTTCACTGGGAGGAGCAGATTTGGTTTTTTGGCTCTCAACTGGTGGTCTTGTGCCAAGAGTGAACATTTACTCCTCTAATCTGGTTTTATAATCCCATTTTGTGCTGCTCTGTAAGAACAAGTGGTATTCTTTTTTTTTTTTTGTTTAATGTAAAGAATATATATATATATATATATATATATTTTTTTTTTTTTTTTTTTTTTTAAGATGGCATCTGCAGACTAATGACGTCACCAAGAAATGAACTCCAGTTTGGCTTAAACAAAAGTTCCTATGCTGCCTGGATGCTGTTTACACCTCCTTACTGTGCTCACTTCACCTCCCATAGTATTGCATAAATCAACCAGGCAGCATCAGTTGGAGCAAAGGGTTAAAAAGTCCTGATGGTTTATTTTTAGAGACAACCTGTGGCCTCGTCTGAAAATAAGTAAAAACAAAGCTAAAGTGCAAATTCAAAGACAGAAAACAACCAAAACTAGGAACAAAAATCATCACAAACTGGCCCCAAACGCAACAGTCCAGATTCCTAATGTGACAAAACAATTTGATCCCAAGAAAATTGCTTTTTTATTATTGATTGAATATCCCAATATATTTTCTGTTCTTGTCTGCACATGTGTTTTTTGTAAAAAAAAATAAATAAAAAAATAAAAATCTCCCTCACCCCACCCCAACATACAACATAAGCTCTCACCTATCAAGGTCTAATATGATGTCGCCATTCAAAGTGCATACATGAAATTGTACAGTATGTGACATTTTATTTGATATGTTCTGACTTGATGCTTATCTTTCAATGTACACAAAGAAAAAAAAATATTATTCCAGGATATTGTTTAAAAAAAGTATTTTAATGGAAAACTAAGACCTCCAGCAGTGTGTTACATGAAGAAAACATTCATATTCAAGCAGGCTTTCAGCTTTTTTAATGGTCTTTTTACAGACATATTAATAATCATCACATGGAGAAACACACATAAAGAAGAATAAACAATAAAATACAGGTCCTTCTAAAAAAAATTAGCATATTGTGATAAAGGTCATTATTTTCCACAATGTAATGATAAAAATGAAACTTTCATATATTTCAGATTCATTGCACACCAACTGAAATATGTCAGGTCTTTAATT
>JARVGQ010000474.1:10838218-10853615 GCA_031762355.1 Hypsolebias martinsi | reverse complement strand
TGAAGCCCTCTGGAGTGAGGGTGAAACGTTTCTACTAAAAAGAAACTGTCCAGATGACCTGATTGAGAGTTATCAAACTTGGATTAAACTGAGTCAATTTGATTTTTTAGAATGTTCAAACACTTCTTGTATGTAATATTGGATAATTTTCCTCAATAAATAAATGGCAAAGCATAATATTGTTGTCTCATTTGTTTAACTGGGTTCTCTTTATTTTAGGATTTGTGTGAAAATATGATGATGTTTTAGTTCACATTTATGCAGAAATATAGAAACTTATAAAGGCTTCACCATCATTTTTCATCACCACTGTATATATGACACATGCACGTTATTCACCTGTCAATAACATGCTTATCCAAACAATCCCTCTGCCAATAATCGCTTGTGCTAACATAATTTTAACACTTGGAGGAAATAAATCTGACAAATTGTAACAGTATTCGGACAAGTGACAAGATGGAGGAGGATGACTCGCTGTGGCAACCCCTAAAGAGGGAAAAGATGCAAGCATAAGAAACAGGACAGATGGAAATTAACAAATGTCACTTCTAAAGTGAACACTGGATGTTCATGTGAAATTTAAAAGAAAGCACGTCAACAGTATAATGACTGAAAAGACCTTTGTCTTGCAATACCCTGACAAGGATAATACTTGACATGATATTCAAGTCAGTTTTGTGTCTGGGTAACAGACAGCTATTATGAGTTGGGAATTAATCATTACATGAAGCACTTTCCTTAAAATGGTCCCTTGGTTCATAGGACAACACCTTTTTATGACACTTTCTCAAGAACCAAACCCATCAGGGTTTATATACACTGGAATCATCTTTAGTGGGGACATTCTAGTATCAATAACACTAAAAGCCACATCAGTATGTTCACATTGTGCTTCAAACAGAATGCAAAACATTTGTCTATAAACCTTTAATAAACAGACAGGAGAAGCCTATCAAACCTATAACGATTGTGCATGATCCACTCTTGCACTCACGCTATATCTGCCTCTTCTATAAGACTATGTTTTGATGTAGGAAAAATTATTTTTGACTATCAAGGATTGTGTGGAACAACAACTCTACACTGATCTCTTTCCCAAAAGCAAACCTTATTACCCTGTACAGTACTTAAGAGTGAGTCAAGTCACTGTATGGAGCAAACTTCTTGTATAGTTATTTACTGTAGCTTAAAACCTTGGGTGAGGCCTGAATCATATATTTTCTGGTAAATCAACAACTATGGCTTCACCACAACAAACCAGTGCAGTTTCTGCTTGTTGTCCCAATGGCCAGTCTGCTCTTCAGCCACTCACGAACAAGATCACAAAACATTTAAACTTCTCCACTTCTGACAGCTTACTGCCAAAGCAGAGGTGGAACTCTACCCTGTTCCAGTTTTGGACCATGCCCCAACCTGAAGGTTCTGATCTGCCTCCTGGCTGCTTCACACCCTCCTGCAAACTGCACAAGTGCCTACCAAAGGTCCAAGCTAAATAAAGCTAACAGGAGCACACTATCAGCAAAAAGTAAACAATATCACATCAAAATCTTCTTGAGCTGGAGACCATCCACACCTTGGCTGCACCAAGAATTTCTGCTCATAAAAGTTATGAAGTTGTAGTGGATGTACCCCCATGTCCATCTTGTCCCAAAAGACCTTCTGAAAGGACAGAACTTGTAATTCCATTAATTTTAATTCAGAACTCAAATTATCTCATCGAGACTTTTTAATTTAGTTCTAAGTCAAATAATCAAAGAACAATCTTGATTTACTTTATTTCATATTTTGATAATCAAAGACTCTAATCAAAAGTCATTTATAAGGACACTATGACGTTTTGAATGATCAAGTGAGAAAAGAAAAAAGAAACAACTTGACTTGTGTAATTTTTCTTGTTTGAATTATGTTTTATTGCATATCATTTTTAATGTTTGAGGCTAATCATGCATTCAAATAACTGTATAACGGTGTTATTAATTATTTTTGAATTTCTACACACAGGTTAAATGTTTGACTGAAAGTAACTTCATTTCTCTATTCTGTCAAATTGTATGACTTAAGCATTCAGACTGTGTAAAAGACCAAGGTTATGTTCTGTGAGTTACAGACGTTGTTTTTAAAGTGTTTTGAGTCAGTAACTCCGTTCTAGACATAACTGGCTGACTTGATTTTTTTTCTTTCTCAAAACAATTTCCTCTAACTGTGAAAACAAATTTTCACTCCTTCCACCTGCAGAAAAACTTCAGTCTTGATCGAACTCTGAGGATGCAGAGTTGATCATGTCACTGCGTGAGTGCAGCTACAGCGTGCACTCTCGGGACATTATTACCTGCAGTGTTCCGTCAGTGAAATCTGAGCTTGGCAAAAGAGCCTTCTCCTACTCCGCTCCTGCTTCCTGGAATATCTTACAAAAAGATCTGAAGCTCTCAACCTTGACCTCTTTGAGTGGCTTCAAACATCTGTTAGTTCATTGCAAAAACTAATGCAGACACATTCCTGTTTTTAGTATTTTACGTGGCTTTATAATGTAGCAGTTTTTGTTTTTTAAACATAATTTTCTTCCATTTTATATGCCTTCTTTTAAGCTTGTCTACTGTTGTCATCATTCTTTGTTTAAACCAGGTCTCTCTTGTAAACACGTCCTGGAGGCTCAATGAGACTAATCTGAATAAACAAAGGTTGAATTGTAAGTGTAGTGATCTAACCCCTTGTCTCCTACATAAGGAAATAGATGCACTGAAAAATGTATCCAACAACTTGAACTTGATGTGAACAATATGTGTTAGAGTCAACTCTTCCCACACATGACCCCAAACCTAAAAGGACAAAACACTTACTCTTGACCTCCTCATTATCATCTACATAACATGTTGGAGAATAAGGAACCCGATTAGCTGTCATAACATACTATGAGATATAAAGGAAGCAATATTTGGCATAGAGAAACACCTTAAGAGAAATAAGAAATGCTAAAAAAACATTCAAAACCTGCAAATTAAAAAAACAGGCTCTTTCACAAAAGACATGACGTGGTCTGGTCGCCACATTGAATTTTCTGATTGGACAGAGGTGGTGATGGGAGGTCAAAGTCAGTGTGGTGTGTCTCTGTGCTGGCTACAGAGTTGTGCTGGCTGACGTGAAAACGCTGAATACGCATGCAATGTGATATACTGATGACAATAGTAAGAAGCAGCCTGCTATTTCATCATGTATTGTAATTGATACGAGGTAGATGTCCAGCGCACATGCTTAATGTTTCGCGCTCCATTTCAGCCCAGCTGAGTTCTGCTCCACACCTCTTTTGTTTCTGCTCTGCCCGCTTCATTTCTGAACGCTCACGTCGGTGCGGGAAGTGGCCGGCTTCATCTGTGACTCATGAATGGCCAGAGGTATTTTAAAGACAGACAGACTGTGCATAAGACTTTATGTCTTATGAAAGAGCCTAAAGCCAGGAATGAAAATGTAGACAAAAAAGACAGAGTATGGCAGGTGGCGTCTGGAGGCCAACACACTTGTCGCCCAAAAGCTTTGGAAGTGGACACTCGTGATGCTTATCAGGAGACAGAAACAGGGAGAAAGATGGAACGAGAGGAAAAGAAAGTGGGTTATCACAGTGGGTCATGGCTGCTTGAAATAACCGGCCCAAAGCTTCCTCTACCTGCACCTCCCTCCCTTCAGCACAGGTGGTATATTTAGCCCCACATTTTATAGCCTTAAAGCATCGGGGTAAAGTGGGACGAGATGATCCCTGTGAGTTAATAAGTTGAGTGTGCCAGTGCGAATCAAAGCAGGAGTGTGTGAGTGAGTCATAAAGGGAGACAGGAATGAGAGCGAACCTTTGTTCCCTACCTGTGAAGTGAACCTTTACAGGCAGAAGCAACATTGTGCATCTGCTTTGCACATTATCAGCAGGTTTTTGTTTAAGTGTCTGTGAGCGAGCTTTGTTTGTTTGTGTGAATGAATGCATTTGTAATGTTCAAGTCATGTTTATCCTGCCAGCATGTATGTTAGGATGTATATGTGGGCTTGTGTATGAGTGCCTGAATGTGCAAACACCCTCCCAGAGGACGAGAGCGAGCGG
This sequence comes from Hypsolebias martinsi, assembly GCA_031762355.1. NCBI lineage: Eukaryota > Metazoa > Chordata > Actinopteri > Cyprinodontiformes > Rivulidae > Hypsolebias > Hypsolebias martinsi. The sequence goes on along the minus strand of JARVGQ010000474.1, from coordinate 10,849,531 downwards.
ATCCAGCAGTGCGCTCACTTCCCCTCTCACCATTTCACTCTCTCTCCATCTCCCTCCTACGACTTGTTCTCTCCGTGTTATGAAAGTGACCCATGTGGGTGTTATTGAGAATGATTGAGCGAGGATCTGTGTTTGTGTGTTATTTTGTGTCTTGGCTAGTGTTTGTGTGTCTTTACGTGTCTCTCCAAGCGAGGCTGAATTCAAAGTATATTGCCTTTATCATTTTAGATTAGGAGCTTTAGGGAGGAGCACTAATCAGTGCGAGATGACAGTTGGTCGTGACATGGAGCACATCACGATTTGAGCGAGGGGATACCTGAAGTAACTATAGTCCCATTCATGCTGTTTTGGTTAACATCTGTATGTTGTGAGTTCATGATGTGACTAGAGAAGATACTGATGTGGTTTCCTGTTGCATTCTCCAGTTGCAGTGCCTTTACAAGACGATGATCCAACCCATAGATCTATTTGGGATTTATCTGCCTAGCATCTAGCACTCCAGTCATGAGACAAGATGTGTGGCATGACTGAAGTACTATCCACCACCTGCATTCCATGGCTTCCTCCCATTCCCCAATGACACAAGTGGTACGCCGATGTCCCTCGTCGCTGAAGGATTTGAGTAGTGAATAGTTGACATTTTTTAGATGAGTGTTTTTCTGGACTGGAATTGAAAAGGGTATATAAGTAAACATTAATGTTTTTGGTGTAAGATATCTAAGTGCTGTGGCGGCTGGCCAACAGAGGGTGCTAGGGCGCCACCCCACCACTCACACCACTTACCACATTACCTTGAAGACATAAATAAAATAAAATAAAAATGAAATTATGAAATAAAAATATTCTGAAATGTATATATATTTTTGTTGTGTAAGACAAACATTTTATAATTAATTATGAGTTTCTGGGCACAACTCTCCTGCGCCCAGAGTACGGGCACACGGTACGGATCATATTTCTGGTCCCAGAACAGATCGTTCAGTGACATCCACAACCAGGCTATGTGTGAGGCGAGATGCTGCAGATAGACTTTAAACCATTGAAAGTCCTGTGTGTGTCTATTTTGGAGTTATAGCCCCATCCCTTGGAGAAAACTCCACCGGCCGCCACTGTCCAAATGTCTATGAGTTACTTGTGTATAAGAACAGAGGAAAGTTTTATTTTTCTCTTTTTACTTGTCTGAGGTGGTGCATAGGGATGGATCTTGGCAAGAGGAAGAAACAAAGTGGTGGTCAATGGTCAGCCACCTCATTGCTCCCCTCCCCACTCCCCACTTACAATCATTTGAGGGAACTTTAAATTTGAGCAGTTTACAAAACTAGAAAGCATAATTCTCAACTAGTGGGGGTGGCCAGTTTACATACAAATGAAAGTGGCCATCTTGGATTTTGACAAGGACACCCATTTTCTTTCTTTTTTTTATTTTTTATTTTTTCCAGAGGCCTTTCTTATTCCTATATGCCGCCACACACTAAAATGAAAGTCGGTAACTCAATTATTTTTCGAGTTATCCAGCTTACTTACAAGTTCACTGACAGATGGATGAAAAAATTCAAAATTTCCTCTTTGCTATGCAACGGGGGACAAAAAGGACTCCCAAGGTTTTATGGTGTTGTCAGACTCATCAGTTGCAGAATGGGTTTTGGTTATCTGAGTAAATTTTATAGAAGTTAGGTGGGACATCCTATCTCCACACACAAACTCATGACTTTGCCTGGATACAGTTTACTATCATACCCTCCCAGGATGTTTGGCAGGGGTCGGTGGAATGTTTGGTTTTACAAGGTACATTTGAAGGTAAATGGGTATGAGCAAGACAACGAGCAAACGTTTTAGACAGATTTAAAATTCTGCACAATGCAAACTCTAACACTGATGTTATCAACTGGACAGGGGATAGTCATCATTAGTAAATGGTAAATGGACTGTACTTATATAGTGCCTTTCTATCTCATGGAGATACTCAAAGCGCTTTACAACACAATCTGTGTCCTCATTTACCCATTCATACAGGATTCTACTAGATCTCTACAAAACTAATTGAACAAATCATTCTAAAGAGACTAATCAGAGCTTTATCACATTCATACACCGATGGGACACACATTGGAGGCAACGAGGAGTTCAGTGTCTTGCCCAGGAACACTTGGGCATGTGACTGCTGGTGGAACCCCCAACTCTTGCATTGGAGGACAACTGCTCTAACCACTCAGCCACAGGTGCCTTGGGAGCTCTTGACCACCAATGTGTGTAGAAACACGTTTGGCACCTAGCAAGCATGAAAGCAAACTAACCCGTGCAGCTCTTGAAGACAAACACTCACTTCTGGAGAAGAGTTTGGACCAAAATTAAACCATCTCAAAGTACTCAGAAGTTTCCTTTATTACTTTTTCATATTTTGTCAAGGTAAAACCTAAAAATAATCTCTGTGTGTGTTGAGTCAACGGTTGACAAAGGGTTTGGGACCTTTTATAACCTATCATAAATTTAACAAGCCACTGAGGAGTTGATAACACTGTTTCTAATCAATACAACAATTTTTAACAAGTAAGCAATAAGCTCAATGCATGTCAGCACATATTCTTACTTGTGCTACAGATGACTAAAGGCTTGGTATAAATGTCATACCAAGTGTAAAGTTGTCCATATTTTCTCTTGAAAAATAAAATTACCAATTTAACCAAATGAATATACCAGTACAAGACTTTGAAATGTGGCAGCACGGTGGCGTGGTTGGTAGAGCTGATGGCTCTCGGCGAGCTGGTCACCCTAGTTCAAATCCCAGTCGGGGCCTTTCTGGGTGGTGTTTACATGTTCTCTCTGTGCATGCGTTGGTTTTCTCCGAGTACTCCAGTTTCCTCCCACAGACCAAAAACATGCATGTTAGACTGATTGGTGACTCTACATTGTCCCTAAGTGTGAGTGAGAGAGTGAATGGTTGTTTGACTTGTTTGTCTCTACAGTATTTGTCCCTGTGATGGACTGGAGACCTGTCCAGGGTGACCCCCACCTCTCGCACAGTGATTGCTGGATATGGACACCAGTGAGTCCCGCGACCCAAAAAGGAAGAAGATAAAAGATAATGAATGGATGGACTTTGAACAGTGTGAATTAAGTAATCACAAATTTTCCTAATAAGGAGTTATTCTTGTAAAAGTTAGCGTAATATTCTGGCCAACTTCCTTTGAGTCATGCTGATTATGAAACAATTGCAAAGTTCAGCCTGATTAACTGGCTGACTAATTAATCTGTCAATGTCAAGTCAAAACTTTAACAAACTGTGTTTGAGACAGAAAGAGTGCTGAATAGACATAATAAGAGCCTTCACTGTACATGAGTGTGTGTCGATGTGCACACATGCAGCTGGTTTCTGTGCTATTTCATGCATAAATGTCCTTTGTCTGCGCGTGTGTGTGTGAAAACACACACAGACACACAGACAAATGAATGCAGCCTTTTTGCTTCTTAATGACCATTCATCTGTGGAGGTAAGAGGGACAAGAAGCATTACCTCGCTCTTACTCCGACTGATAGTTTAATACAGGTGACCACATTTGCAGCTCCAGACTCTGTAAAGACGCGACAGGACGATGGTAATGGCTTTATGTAACACATGAAATGAGGCAGTTTGATTTAAACTCGAGCAGCAAAAGTTTCATCGAGGATGTAAAAGTGGACACGTGATCTTGGCTGTGACATCTGAAGGTTATAGGTGGAAGCATTTGCACAAAGAGCCACTCAGCACGTTCCCAACCGTGGACCTTTAGGGAACTTATTGATCTGTTTGCCTCGGCCCACATTAACAAAACGCCAAGATCAGTCAGCAGGAGCACAGCTGGTTCCTACAAGTCGAAACGTGAACTGACCGCAGCCTTGACTCTGACGTCAATCATTGTTAAGGCAGCTTGAACCATTTCTGCTGTGAGACAAAGCGGCCTTTGCCTCTATTCAAAATTCAAATATAAAAATACAGTTTATGCCTGAATACAAGGACTGTTAAAGAAAAAGCTAAAAAAAAAATTCTTCTTTCGGCTGCTCCCTTCTTCAGGGGTCGCCACAGCGAACTAACTCACACAAAGACTTGGTGATAGTTTTTTTCCTGACACAACCACAGACCACTGAGCTACCACAGCCCTCCATGTGGAGCAGAGAGCTGTTATCTATGGCACCAGGGGGAGTAGATGATGGGGATTATAAGGACCTTGCTCAAGGGCCCAGAGTTGGGTAAATGAGGTTGGAGGCAGGTGTCGGTGTTTCACCTTTCCCACCCACATTTTGATGTTGTCGGTCCGGGGAGTTGAACCGGCAACCTTGCGATCACAGGCTCACCTCCTCTAACCACTGCCCCACCACTCCCCTTTTAAATTAAATGTTTTAATTTAATGCAATATAATGAAAAAGCTTCATTGTATTGCATTAAATTAAAACCTCCTAATTGTCGTACCTTGTTGGTAAAATCCCCAAAAGTCCAAACCAAATTATTTTGTTGTTTCTGCAACTATTAGACCAGGAACCACTTCAACACACGCAGGCACACACACACACACACACACCCACACCCACACACACACCCACACCCACACACACACCCACACACCTTTGTGTACCAAAGTGTGTCCTGTAACGAAACACTTCCTGTTCTGACCTCAAACGTTTCGCAGCCTCTCTCTCGCTCCTAATTAATCAGACGGCCAAATACTCTACTGTCTTCCTGCAAAGTTCACTCTGATTGCTCAGATTCTTAACAACACGCACCTTTTAAGCGTCGGTGGCCTAAATAATGGTGTCACACAGTGTGAATTAGGTGCAATCTTCATTTCCAAGCTTAGCCAACAAATAATAATACTGACAGCCGTATAATTTACACTTGCTTGACTTCGGGAAACACAAACAGGCTTTTTATTTGTTGACCTGTGAAATCTGGCAAATTTGCGCCGACTAAACATTGAAAAGCCAGCGCACAACAAGGGGAAGTAAACACTGATGAGTGACACGGAGAGGTGAATAAAGAATATGAAAATGAGATGCAAACACAGACTCCTCACCTCTCCCACCATGCCGTTCCAGGTTCCATTGATTTTCTTGCCATGTTTTCCATTAGTGACCAGATAAAGGTCATACGTAAATTTGACTGACTTGGCGATCTTCTTCAAGATGTCGATGCAGAAGCCCTTGCAGCAGCGCTTGATGTAGATCCCCGACTCCTTCGTCTGATTGCTGAACAAAGACAGATGAATAATATTCAAACCAGGATGTACGTGTCTGAAGTGACGTTTACGATCAAGAATGCCATGTTTTTCTCTCCATTTGTCCTTTAGACACTTTCTTTGGTAGATCTGTTTACTTATGGACAAACATGTACACTGTAAAAAATGTAATTATATCAATCTTTTTCTGTTTTTTTTCCTTACAGATTTTTCCTGCACTTTGAAGTCCAACACAAGACTAATACAGGTGCATCTCAAAAAATAACAATTTAGTGAAAAAGTTAAATTTTCTTGTCACTCATTAAAGAAAGTGAAACTCTCATATTATACAGATTCATTACACAGAGTGAACTATTTCAAGCCTTTATTGCTTTTAATTTTGATTATTAATTTAGATTTTTCATTATCTGTAAGCCATAATCATCAAAATTACAATAAATAAAGGCTTGAAATATTTCACTATGTGTAATGAATCTAAATGCAAGTTAAAGTTCAAGTAAACTTTATTGTCATCATTATCATCTCATGTGATACATGTACAGGGTCCCAGTTACACCCAAAAATAGCAAAATATAAAGTTTAAAAAGAAACAGTAAATAAGGATCTAACATACACACTAAGATATATGCTAAACTATGCTAAACGATCTAAGATATAAGCTAGACACTAATAATGCAAAATTATACGGTATATTAAACAGTAGCCTGAACATGAGTCTATAGTGAGCACATAGGAATGAATGAATACAGCAGTATAAGATAATCAGCAGCATGAGATCAGCAGCAGGAATAATCAGCAGCATGAGATAATCAGCAGCATGAGATCAGCAGTATGGATAATCAGCAGCATAGATAAGTCGCAAATCATCATTACAATGATTTTTCTTTTTCTTACTCTATGTAATTTTTACTTTATGCAATACAGTTTCACTTTAGGAAGTAATTAACAAATTAGAACTTTTTGACAATACTGTATTTAAATTTTTTTAGATGCATCTGTATTTTCACTAACATTTGTTAATAACTTAATAGTAAATTAATTATTTTTAATGTGTGCATTTAAAGTCATGTTAAATAAAAAGGAATTACTTATGCTTTTATATAGGTTTGTTTGTTATCATATAAATATTTTTGCTTTAATTTTTCCTCCATTTCTAATTGACATCTTTATGCTGTTGCTCCACAGCAAGAAGATCCTGGTTTGAAATCCCGTCCGGGGTCTCTCTATGTTACGTTTACATGTTCTCCTCATGCACATGTGGCTTTTCTTCTGATACCACAGTTTCCTCCTCCGGTCCAAAAACATGGATTCTAGGACAACTGAATAATCCAAATTACATGCACAATTGTTCATCTCGTGTTTCTGTGCTGGCCTCGTGATACACTGGTGACCTGTCCAGGGTGCACACCACTTCATGACCTTTGACCCCTAAAGGTTGGGACCAGCTTCCTGAGATTTTGAACATAACAAAGAGAGTATAAAACATGGACGGGTGAATAAATCTTAATTTTTACTGGCAAAATTATATTTTGTTGCACTAAATGTTGATTAATATGCAGTTTTAACGAGATATTTGTTATAACATTAATACTAAACAAATATTTTATGTAGCTTTTGTAGTATACTGACCATATACGTTGGTAATTTCAGTCTCATACATCTGAAAACATTCAGCGTTAGAAAAATGACCAATTTAAATAAAATTTAAACTAAAAGCTTATTGTATTTTTACGACATGGCTAATATATACTGTATCTTTATTTTTGGTGCACCAGCTGCAGGAATATTTCTGTTTTATATGAACTTTATGTTACGTTTTGTTAATAGTTTCATGTCAAGCTGTAATGTAGGAATATTTTTTGGCTTAATCTGAAATTAGAGGCTCACACTGATTTGATTTGTTTCCGACAGGGTACAGTGTTCCTCATGCAGGTGCCGCTGAGCGGATCCACGTCTTCCACAATGACGAACGGAGCCTCCTCCAATGTCACGATGGACAGGTGGTCATCTTCCTTGCTAGCTGCCCCCCCATACAGCTCATGGCGAGGCCACACATGGTATTTCATGGACAAGGATCCATTCTCCCACTTACCCACCTGCAGAGACATGCAAAAACAACAACAGAAAAGAAAAAAAAAACAAAAAACGATAGATCACCTTCAAATTAAAAGAACAAACCCAATATTTCATTGAATCCACTCGTCTTGTACTGTATTTATTTTCACCCGTTTCATTGCAGTTAATAAGAATAATTGTCTTTATGTAGATATTTCAGTGACTGAGCCTGCAAGCGCTATAATATAGGGAAATAAAATGCATCACCTAGATGGAATCAAAGTGAAAAACGGAAGCAGATTATATTTCACACAACAACGACTTCAGTCCATTAAAGGAAAGAACTGCTGCTCAGTTGCTGCAACAGCTCTGAAGTGCATCATCAAACACGAATAAAGAACTTTGTCTTTTAGAGAATCACACTCTTTTAAAAGCATCATTATGTGCAGTTTTTTTTTTTACATATAATTGCTGCTGCGCTACATGTCAATTTAATTCCAATGTGGCAATGATCATTTATTTCGATGGAAACGTCATGAAAGGAGAAGAGACACAAGCAGTGGTGGTTTATGTTTGGAGAAAGAGCGGAGAGGAGAGACAAGGACTGGGACCCAAAGCAGAAAAATGAGAACAAGGTTATCGTGAAGGACGGCGCTGATACAGAGGGTAGAGCAGAATTTAGATCACGAGGAGGAGGGAAGCCAAGAGAAGGTAGACAAAGAGGCACAGAAAAGTGAATCAAGAAATGAACTAAAATTGAAGATGTGAAAACTGATTCATTAGCAGCAAGAAAGTGGAACTAAATAAAAGGAAGGAGAAAAGCAGAAATCGAGCTCATTCAAATGCAAAACTCTGGTTCTTCTGAAGAAGATGGTCCAGCTGGATGTGTAGAGGACCCTCTAACCCCCGTGGCTCTACTCGACTGAACAAGCATCACCAATTAGTGAGTTTTCACCCCTGATCTCTCTCTGGAACCCCACCTGGATGTTTCAGTCACTTTCATCAAGACATGGTCAGAAGTGACAATTGAACACACTACAAGAGGCCCGGCGGGACAGGGAGCTGTGCATTTTGAGGATGTAAAGTCCAGTTTGCACTCATTAAATATGCAAATGTGTTCAAACACATTGAGCTCCAGGGAGCACAAAGTTGGCAGCAAGGCTTGGAATGGATAAACCGAGGCTGTGTATCCCCGGAGCACAATGCAGTTTTTTTTATATCTCTCTCTCTCGGCAGAACAAAAATTGGGTGAAAGAGGGAAAGTCACAAAAAAACAGAGATGGAGAAAACTTTGTGTTTGGATGTGGAGGGGCAACAAAGAGAACTGGCCATTAACAGAGTCTTTACTTCTGAAGTGCAGAGGGGAGAAGAATAGTTGAAGGAGCTGGGAGTCGTTAGAAACCAAGAAAAGTTTAAATCAAATTAAACACGACAAGTGAGAGAGAAAGTGGGAGGTTAAAGTGGAGGTGAGGGAAGGGGTGGTGCAGGCCACAGATAGGAAGAAAAGGAGGGAGACTGGAGACAAGCGACTAACCTTGCTCTCCGATCAGAGGACAGAATATAAATTAGACAGGGAGAGGAAAGAGGGGAATACTGAGAATAAAGGACGGGGGGAGACGGCAGGACATAGATAGAGGTGGAGCAGCCGTGTGTGCATGCTGGGGGGGAAGACAGGTCCACTTCAGGTTCTGGGTATTAAGGTTGCCATTTGCACAAGTCCATCTTCTTTCTTTCTCATACTCTTGACATTCTTTGATCAATTTTTTTTAACAGAAAATATATTTTCAAATGTTATCTGTGTGAAAAATACAAGACATGTAAATGCATAATGTTTATTCAGGTGTGCAGAGGATCAGCAGCAACAACATCAACAATAAAACAAGACGGACGTCACCATATCGAGGTCACAGGTCAAACTAGTCAAATTGATAGACAGGACTTTTCTAATGATAAGCAAATCCCATTAGTTAAATTTGCTTTCAACTCTCAACCAAAGGAAATGGTCCTGTTTGTATCATGTTGGACAGAAAAGCTTATTGTGCACTATTAATAAAGAAAAATCGCTTAAATGAGATTTACTTACTTTACAAGCCTTAACAAATAAAATGCACTAGTTTTTACACAAAAAAAACTTGATAAATGACCCAAACTTAAAGGCAACAAGACAGCAAAATATCAAAAAGACTGAGGTAAAATTTTTAAAACACCTTGAGACAAGTAAAGGTGCAGTCCTGTCACTTTGAAAGGGATGTTCTGTCAAATAGTTGTCAATAATACTTTATCGACCATGACATCAATCAGAGAGACCACAGTATTTATTGAAAAAAGGGCTTTAACGGCCTCAATGACCAAACTGTCCTCTCAAAATGCAAAAAGTCTTAGTATGACTGCCTTCAGTGAACTTAAACACTCTCTCAAGTTACAAGCTCTGATGTTTGCTGACTAACCCCAAGACCATTAAATCTTCTTAAAAGATGAAGTTTCTGTGAACATTTCTTAAATATATCTACTCACTGTTTTCAGCAAAGGTGAGCTGACTGTCCAGGAATGACCCTAGGTATTTAAAAATTGCCACAGTTTCAACAAGTTGGCCATCGAGTGAGACTGGCTTCACTTTAAGGTCTTGTTTATGGCATGTAATTAATTCCTTTGTCTTGGCTACATTAATATCTAGCTTACTCTGATGGCACCATGTCTCCAGGTCCTTTATGTAAGATAAATAAGACGCTTCACCTGTGGGATTGTTTTCCGTTAGTAGTCCAGCCAGAGCCATGTCAGAGTCAGAGTCAGTTTATTATTGCCATTGTCAATGAACAGGATTCACAGACTAGGAACTTGCTTCGGCATAAAGGTGCAAATAAAATATAAAAGATAAAAAAAATAAAAAAAATAAAAAACCCATATGTACACCAATACAATACTTTTGGATGAAAGACGAAACGTTTCTATAAATTTTTTTGTTGTTGTCGTTTGCTTGTTTTTTGAACGTCCAGAGGACCGGACTTAATTTTTTTAGATTTTTCTACCTGGATTATTGAGAATGCATCAGGTTACAGAAGTCATTCTTTGTCCTGTTTATATAAAAAACATTGGCTTAATGGAACGATTTGACTAATCTTAAATTGGATTCTGAAGCTGTTTTAAGACAGCAGAACTAACCATTTCAACTCGTGACTTAGCTCCATACAGTCTTTCAAAGAGGAATGCTGCTGTCTTAAAACACAACAAATCTTCAACTCCGTCGGCCTTTGAAAAGCATTAAGTCAGTGAATGGATTTATAACAATTCAAGTCCTAAAGTGCATTAAAAGAATCTCAGTGGCATCAAATATTATTAGTTTTCAAGGAAAAGAAGATGAGATGAGCCAGTTTGGAACGTGCTCATAACTTGCTGTGACTTACGTTAATGTAACATGCGGGAACCATTTTAGTAATTGTTTTGAGCCGGTCAGTGTTGGATTTATCTGTATAAAAATCATTATCTGTGATTTTACATATTGGCTGTTTTGTTACTATTTCATGTGTTCTCTTGAACTCCTGACTTTGTCTTAGGTTACTCTTAAAACTATTGATGTGCCATTCCCATGCACGGTAAACTCAAAAACTATTTGTGGGTAAAATAACTTTTTCATCTTATATTGTTGCTTGGAAAATGTTAATATGATAACAGTACATTTTTATTTGATTAGTTTCAAGCCTGGAAAAGTCAACAAATTCACATAATCTTCTGCAGAAACTTGTCACAGTGAAAAATCACCCCTGTGTTTCCTCCCAGTCATTTTATAGTGAAGTGGACAGAATGAGCTTTTAAAATTATTAGTTGTCATACAGGCGCTCTGCTCTCTGGACCTTGTCTCAGTTGAAACTTGAGCTGAATCTTAATTAGGCTTCCAAAGTGGTTTTGAAACAGCTTTTTTCTTCTTCTTCTTCTTCTTTTTCTTTCGGCTTTTCCCTTTTCAGGGGTCGCCACAGCGGGTCATCCTCCTCCACCTCACTCTGTCCTCTGCATCCTCTGTCTTCACTCCAACGACCTCCATGTCCTCTCTAACTGC
>JARVGQ010000474.1:10811997-10822450 GCA_031762355.1 Hypsolebias martinsi | reverse complement strand
GCCATCTCCACATCATTGCATTCAGTTTTTATTCACAATTTGTTTAGTGTCCCAACTTTTTTGGAGTCTGGTTTGTAGACAAGTATAATATTGTTTTCTCGTTAGTTTAACTGGGTTCTCTTTATCTACTTTTAGGATTTGTATGAAAATCTGATGATTTTATGCAGAAATACAGCAAATTCTAATGGGTTCACAAACTTTCAAGCACCACTGTGTATGTGATGCTTGTCTCTCTTACAGGGTTTGTAAAAGTACAACCTCAAATTATTTAATTATCACCCTTTCAGCTGCGTTAGTCGTGAAACTGTGGCTCTGGAAGTGCAACAAAATTACTGAAGCCGACTCCAAAACAATGTTCACGGTGCAGCAGATTCCTTTTTCATTTTGGAACATTCCCCTGAGGTTCAGTATTGTGATGGATCTGTTTCTGCACAGCTGTCAACGCGTCAGTATTTGTGTGTTTGTGTTAAAGCCAGGTCACATGAGCAAGTGATTTGTGTGGAAGCATTGCAGCAAGAGGCAACATCATCCCTCCTGCTTATTAGCATGCTGCAGTATGGAGACAACTGCTACCTGATCAGGGGAAGCCTCTGAGATAAACCAAAATAAAATCATTTATAGGCAAAAAGCTGAAGCAGAAATGGGAAGTTTTTAGAAGCAATGGCTAAAGAAAATTACAAACTCAAGTTTACCATGTCAGCAAGCCTGAAATTCATATTCAGTGAGTGATTCAGCTTTTACCAGAAACAACTTCTAAACAGAAAAAACAAAATCATTTTTAGATATTTGCATTGAGACAATGTACACTTTATTATATTGTGCCCTAAAAATAATGCCATATTTTCATTATAAAAACTAATACAGATACAAAATCCTCGCTTTACTTTGTGTGACGTGGCTCACTGAAACATATGATGGCATGTGTGTTTGTGTGTCTGAAGTGTGAGTGTAAACTATATGTGTGATGTATAGTGAGCCAGGAAAAGAGAGATGTTAAAGGATCTTTTTTTGCCTGTGCCAGCAGTTTCAGAGGGAGGAGACGGGAGAGAGGGGAGACCAAGAGAGGCAGAGCGATACCAGTAAACAGGTGCTGGCTCCATTAACACCTCTTTTCTTATATGATCTTTTTTTATATGTGTACCAAACCACCAAAGTGTTTAACATGTAAAACACAAACATTGGTTTTTCTTTGCCTCTGCTGTAAAAAAACAGAGCAGATGATTTGCTGAAAGTCAGACAAGGATCATAAAGAGATAAAGAAGTAAAGGTTTTACTGATTTTTAAGGTTTTACAAATGGGAGTAAAAGCAAAAGGTGCTGCTCCCAGTCTCGCTCCGTCATAAACATGCATACTGCACCAACATCCTTGCACTCGTACCAGTCCTGTCTGCTGCAGCGCCTGATCAGAAGCGAGGGAGGAGGGAGCCAAGCGAATGGGGAGCGTAAACGAGTAGCAGCTTTTCCCCCCCTCATGCATGTTTTAGATTTTTTTATTTCCTCTGGTATCCTTGTGCGTGTGAGAGAGAGAGAGTGACTAGTGATGACGGGATCCCACCAATCCTACACAGATGGACACACAGCAGGTTTATGAGACACTGGGAAATTAAATACAGGGAAAAGGAAACAAAATCAATGCAGTGAGAGGAGGGAGAGCTGACTTAGATTTAAAGCTGCTCAAGCTATTTCTCAGCTGTCACTTCATTCTTTTGCAATCTCTGTTGATGGGGAGGGTGGTGGGAAGATCGAAGCCATTGCACAGCATCACAAGCAATGAGGGGAATAGAGGTGTAGGGAACTGTTAAAAAAAGGGGGCAAACCTGTTTGTGCATGGTTGTTTCTCCTCTTGTCTTCAGTACAGTGAATGAGGGAGACCGGAGAGGCAAGCAGGAGAAAAAAATCTGAACACAGAAAGTGAGATGGGGAGAAAGTGCAAACCTTGATGAGAGAGGGAGGGAGGGACAGAAAGGAATCTGCGCTGCAGTAGCATCCCACAGCAGACGGCTGAGGACCGCCGGTGTGTGTGTGTGTGTGTGTGACTGCACTGCTGAAGAGGAGGAGGAGGAGGAGGAGAGGGTGAGCACGCTCACAGACTCTGCAGGGCCACAGAGGATCACACAGCAGCAAGAGCTAGTGTTGGCCCCCATCCGGCAGAAGTCTGCACCGCCACCCCACAGACCACCCTTATCAGAACTGGACCTGCCAACCCTGCCGAGACCCCCGCCACCACCGACACCATGGCACAAGCGGCCAAACATCTCCGCAAAAACAAGGATTTAGAAGCCCAGTTGGAGAAGGAGGAGAAAGAGAAGGAGGAGGAGAGGTTAAAAAAGAGGAGTCGTTCACGGGATAAAAAGCGAAAGGTACTGGGACCATTCACAGGTGGGGGTGGGGGGTAGCCAGGGGTGCAGTGGTGGGTCAGGAGGGAGGGGTGGCAGGATGGTTAAGTCGACCCCCTCCCCCCCTCTTCTTCTCTGTCATGCTATGTACTGGGTGCCAGGGCACACATGGAAACACGGTCCAGAGTGTTCCCACTGTGTGTACGCATGCACGTCCTGTGCAGTCAGACACGGGGAGACGGTGCAACGCTGCATGCTTTCCCTCCGACAGCTTACTGTCCTGTCTGCTCAGGCAGTGGAGTACTCTACCTCTTCGTGCCTCTGTCCTTTGTGTCTTGTGCCCCCTCTCTCTTTCTTTTCCACATTGCAGTATTCACTCCATGGGGACAGTGAGCCTGCTTGTCTCTGCAACAAACCGCTCTCTTCTCCCATGAGTTCTTTTCTATTTCCCATTTTTGTGAGGAAATGTAAAGACCGCAGAGCGAAACCTGCAGGTTTCTGTCTGACTGGGAAGTACCAGAGCTGGTACAAGGTTGGTTGTAAACAAAAACATCTCTGGTCTGCATTCCTCTGGATGCTCGTTGCCATTCACACAAACTCCTTATGAAAACGAGTCAAGCTGGTCTTCTGAAACCGTCTGCTCTGTGCCAGGCCAGCTGTAAAACAATCTGACGCTGATGCAGTAGAGACTGTGTTATGGACCGAAGCACAGGATGGCTTCGACTTACCCACAGAGTGAAGGCAAGGCAGGAAGACCAGCAGAAGAGGGCTTAATGGGTGTACTTTAGCAAAACCTTGAAAAGGCACAACAAGGTAGAATGTCTCAAACACCTGGTTAGACTTTTGTCTGCAGAGATTAGCCAAAAGTTGTCATCACAGAGACACATGCCATCACTCATGTCTGCGATGACTGACACGAGTCATTGATTCCCAGGTCAAACTTTCATCATATTCTTGAGCTTTTTAAGAGTCATACCTTATCAACCTTTAATCTGTTGTCAAATGGTCAGGGAGTGAAAGCTTGTGCAGTGATGACTGTGTGCATAATGCATGTGTGAGAGTGCAGTCTGTGCAAACCTGACAGACGAGGCTGAAGTAGAGAAAGCCTGCCACTGTAACAATATGAATGAGGGAAGGTGCTGCTGAGGGTGCTAATGCAGTCCAACTTTGATGGAAAGTGTATGTTATTTGAGGATCCCATATCAGTTATGTAACCGTGCAGTTTAAAACCCCTCCCCCTCCGGAGCTCCCTCCTAACCGCTGCTTCCTTCTTTAACACCGGCTGACATCCATTTCTGGGAGCAGGTCTAAACACTGGGGGGGAAATATGTCCATCTTTCATTGTTTACTGTCTGATGTCTTCAGCGCTTGAAGGGGTTAAATGTAGCAGACTGTTGCTCACCGTTTGAATCCCTGTCTGCACATTCATCTGACTGTCAGCAGACCTGTTCTGATACCAGGCTGTTTTATCTGTCAGTCCACGCCAGACTTTGGATCTTTACCTGAAAAGAATCCATGTCCACAGGTTTAGTCTCAGCAAGGCCAACGTTTTTTTCATTTTTAACACAAGACTTGTTTTTAGTCATAAACTTGCTAACTTGTCCCTTCATTGCTTTGGTGTCTTTCTCATTATTTATCATGAATGATGAAGGTGAGTTTGGGCCACATGACAAATCACAAAGCATCTTTTATTGACACGTTGTGGTGACTTAGTTGTTCTTGGGTGCTTTTGATAAAAAAAAAAGAAATTGTTTGTCTTGTGGGTCAGCTGGGTCTAATCATTGTCTGTTGTGTACGCCACCTTAGCATTTAGAATCCACAGCCTCATATTTTCAACTTTCCTTGGAAATCAGAACTTGGTTTGCACCCTCTGGGATTTGCTGGAAGGTTATTTTTCTGCTATAATTGTTTAATGTAAAACTGACAGCAACACAAAAGTTTATAAAATAGTATCCGCATGAACCACCGAGAAATATTTGAGACCAAAGTTCAAGACTAGACAGCAGCAATCCATTTTGGTCCATGATTAGCTAATCAGACTGGTTTAAACTCTACTTCTCCAAATGGAGATAATTCAAAGAGCTATCCACAACAGGTAAGACATTAATTGTTCGTCTTTCTACTGGCATTTAAAAAAAGATTTGAGCTATTCTTTCATCAAATCTTGTTTTTGTGTCAAAATATTTTGGTGTGATGGAATTTGACTGTCATTCATTTAGGACTTATATAATGTCCTTGTTAGAATCTGGACCTTTGCAGTTATTTTAGGGGTTTTGTTATTTATTATTTTGTTAATGTGTTTCTAAGTTGCGTTGCTCCTTGTGTTTAACTTTGTGACTTCTTGTGTTCAGTTTAATTGTGTGAACGCTTATGAAGCATTCACACTATTGTCATCCATTTTGCTTCAGTACGTTTTTTTGGTGCAATTCTCGTTGCACAGTTTTCAAGATATTTCAGTAAATCAAATATCAGAACGTTCAACTTTTTCAGGACAATTCTGCTATGAGTTTTGGTATTGGTACAACTTTAGCTTTTTGAAATATTTAGCCTTTTTTGCCACTTTTTTCCTCAGAAAACGAACAGAGCTTATTTTACATCCTTCAAATCTTTAGATCTGTTTACAAACTTTTACTGCTCCTTTCACATTTTGTTCTGGTTCAGCTTCTTCCAGCTTCTTTGTGCAAATGTAAACAATTTTTCAGCTACTTGCGGGTAATTTCAGCAGTTTTTTTCAGCTGTTTTGTAATCCTTGCAGATTCATTTTTCTGAACACAACATTTTGGTGCTTCTTCTAACTTCTTTCTGCTAATTTCAGCTTCTTATACTCCTTTCAGCTTACTGGTAGTTCTGCAGGTTTCGACTTTTTCTACTATTTCAACTATTTTTTTAGCTGTTTTATGCTAACAAACTTTTTCAGCTAATTCCACATTTTTTGCACTCATTTCAACTTTTTTCAGCCTAATTCTTCAGCAAAAATGTGCTCTCTCCACTTCCATCTTGTAACTGCAGGTTCTTTCTGCTTTTTTAGCTACTTTTCAGCTGTTTTGTTGCTAATTTCAGTTTTTTTCTTATCTTCATCTTTGATCAGATAGAAAGGTGATATATATTTACCATTTTAAGATAATTTCCACTTTTTTGTGCTCATTCATACTTCTTTCAGCAAAATAATTATTTCTGTGTTCTGCTAATTTAAACTTGTTCTACCTTTCAGCTACTTTTTAGCCTTTTTTTTAGCTAATTCCATCTGTTTTCAGATAAATTCAAGTTTTCCATGGTACTTTCTAAAACTTTCAGCCTAATTAATTTCTTTCTGCTAATTTCAGCTTGTTATGCTCCTTTCAGCTTTTTTGTTGCTAGTTTCAGATTTTTCTGCTAGTTTAGCTTTTGTGCTAAATTTAGCTTTATCAGCCAATCCCACTTTTTTTAGCTCATTTCAGTTCCATCGACTTCTTTCCAGTAGTTTAAGCTTCTTTCTGACTTATCAGTTACTTTTCAGCAATGTTTTTTGGCCAATTTCAGCTTGTTTTTTTGTGTGTTATTTTCTTATTTTTGTTCTAATTTTTTTTTAATTTAAACCCAATTCTGCACAAATGTGTTCTTTCTTATTTCTTCTGCTAACATAGGCTTATTCTTCCATTTCAGCTACATTTCAGCATGTTTTTAGCTAATTTTAGCTGTTTAACAGCAAGTTCAGCAATAAGCATTCACACTGTACTTTCGCAGGAAATGCAATATAGTTATTAACAGTGATGCTTAAATTCCCACCCCCCTCCATGTTTTCAAATTGGGTCTACAAAAAAATAAATAAATAAAAGAAAGAAAGAAATAGGCCAAGCTGTTTTTGGCGGCACACTTATTATTTACAGGTAAATAGTCATTTATACAAATGAAAAGTCAAATACTTATCTAAACTAGAGATCCCCCAACAGCGGTGGCTTCACCAAGTGGGTCTGCTGCTGCCAGGAGCGATTTGAACATAGAAGTAGCTCCAGTGATCTGAAAATGTCGGATCTATGGCACCATAAAAAACACAACCTCTTAAGAGTGTGAAAACATGTTAGTGGTGTAGTTTGGAACAAGTGATGGATGGGTGCACATCTGTTCAGTCTTACAGTGAAACAGATGTTGTTGGTAGGAGTCCTTTAAGATCTGTAAAATCATGTATGAAAGGTGTGTTTAAAATATATCAGAGCTGTGTGATAAAAGAAAAGGTTTATTAATATTGTTGAATGTGAAGACAACATCAGTTTTCCTTTTGTCTGTTCTGTCCTCATGACGATCACCAAAGTTCACTTTGTGATTTGGCATCTTGGCTGCTCTTATCTAAACTGTGTGTGGGCATCAGAGCCCATCTGATTGGTCAGACAGATTACTTGCATGCAGAATGTAAATGCTTGACACCTACAGTATAATTACCTGTCATTTATTTCAGTCCAGCAGTCCTTTGCAGTGATGGTTTTGTGCACATAGATTTTATGATGATAAAATGTCAAAATCGGTTGCGTTTACACCCCCGAGTTGCCAAGGGAGGCAGTCACAGAGCTCTTACATAAATCACACCAGGGCCGTATGAAAGGTCTAAGACCTGGATTTTGTTTAAGGGTCAAACGTAATCAGTCAGATCAGGTACCAGGCAATCACATTTTCACCATGTCAGTGACACTAAGATGAGCATATCAGAGTATTTCACTGTGTTTGGGCTTAAATCACCATTTAACTATTTATATTTTTATAGTCACAATTTACAGTATTTGAAAATCAAGCGTTCATTTCTAACTCTGTAAAGGAACTTAAATAGCTCTCACCTTACTTGATCTGTGTGACGCTCACATGCACCGGCATGGTTGTTGAGAATTGGATGCTCAGGCTATGACCCTATTACAGCCTGATTATGCAGCACTGTGCAGCACTCTGAGTAAGTCTTTGTAAGAGTGGCTGCTGTGATCATCGCATCTCACTGTCACTTCAATAGGAACGC
Organism: Hypsolebias martinsi; assembly: GCA_031762355.1. NCBI lineage: Eukaryota > Metazoa > Chordata > Actinopteri > Cyprinodontiformes > Rivulidae > Hypsolebias > Hypsolebias martinsi. The sequence continues at coordinate 10,815,137 of JARVGQ010000474.1, read as the reverse complement.
CCGGCGCTCTCACCGCGGGGCTGCATGACCAATCCTCACTTTCCAAGAGCAAATAAATACAATCTCACACAGCTATCCTTCATATCCTTTAAACAGGAGACACTTGTACTCATTATGGATGTGTCTGAGATTCTGCAGTGTAGTGTCAGGTAGCGTCAAGTTAGTGTGAGGGGATCTTCCAGCACAGAGTTAGACCCTAACACAGTTTAAAACAGTCCAGCTAGGGCAGAGATGGTGAAACTTTCAATTTCATAATGGGAGTCCTCTGCTGATGGAAAGTGTGGTCTTGAGGAAACAGCAGGAAAAAACTACGGATGAATAATTTGAAGTACTAAGAGTGTAGCGTTGTCATAATTTCCTTCTAAGTGATGGAAGATTTCTATCCAACAATGGTCAGTCAGGTCATCTGGACAGTTTCTTTTTTTGTTGAGAGACATTTCGCCCTCACTCCGAAGGGCTTCAACAGTCTGCGGAGTCCCAAGCAAACTGTTTTCCCCACTAAGCAGTACACTCCTATGGACCAACCAGTTTGCTGGTGATAGGTTTCTGGGGGCTGTCCTTTCCCTCGTCGACTCCTCCCAGGCCGGCAGCCACAGCCAAAGTGGTTCAAGACATCAAAGTTCATGCTCAATCATCCAGGTTAAAAAAAAACAAAAAACTTTAGATTTTTTAAGAAGATTTCTATATTTGCAGCGATCCAGCTAAGATTGTTTGTGTAAGTGGTGGATAGTGCAGCAGAGTCTTCATCCAGTGTGAACAGGGCTTTAACACCACTACGAGTAGAGTACACCATTTATCAAATAATTTGAACTCCAAGCGCTAAACCAGTGACTTGAACTTGCTGATGCATGTTTTACTTTGAGGATCTTTAAAAAAAAGTCAAATAAAACTGGAATAAAGGTTTTTCTGCCCACCAAAAGAAATTAAGTGGTTTTCTGCTTGTAAATGTGTCCATTAGTTAATGGACTTAGTTGTGACCTGAACAAGAGACAGAGCATCTTTCCAGTCACCTAAGCCATGCAACTATTCAGTTCATTCAGTTTCCTGTACATAGAGTCTAGACCAATTGCTAATCTCTTGATTGAGCACTTGAAGACAAAGGTTATCACCAAACAAATTTAGTTAAGGCAGCAAGGGGCGAAGGATCTCAGCATCGCTCGCAGCTGATCTAATCAGCTACACAGCTAAGTTGATTATAAAACCGTGGGTCTGAAGTGCAGTGAATGACTGGGGAGGAGCGAAACAGTGGAGATGAGAGGAGAAATCACGAGGAGAAGAGCGGACAGTAGGCATGTGGGCTGTAAAAAAAAAAAAAAGAGCAGCCCTCTTCAGAAGAGAAGAGACAAAGCAGGAAGATGTGTTTTTAAAAAAATGGAGCGTGGAACTTGGGGATGTTCGGACAAAGGTGACCAGAGCTGCACAAGAAAGAGCAAAAAAAAGAGTTGGAATGAATGGTGCAGTTTATACATACAACTTCTATACAAACAGAACAGGGGGTTCATTCAGGGGCAACAGCAGCTGCCATGAAGTCCGCTACTGTTTTAAAGCAAAGAGTGGTGAAACAAAAGCAACATCTGGGAAAGGAAGGAGCCACGATTGTCTGAAGAGCACACTGGAACATTAAACAAAACTTGAGTGAAGGCTGCCAGTAAGGCTGGGGCTCAAGAGAAGAACAAGCCATAAAGGTGAGCTTTCCTGCAGCTTCTGGAGGCAGAAAGATTGATATACCGTAATTTCTGGACTATTAGACGCTACTTTTTTCACACGCTTTGAACACTGCAGTTTATACAATGCTGTGGCTAATTTATGGATTGTTTTGTTTTTGATGGACTAACAAGCTTCATGCCACCAAAACATTTAGCTTTGTCACACCCAGGTGCTCACATAACGCTCGATACACGTTAGAGCTGTCATTTTTAACCTGAACCCGGAGCCCGGCCCCACCCAACCCGGATTCGGACCGTGCTGGGCCATAATAGTGTGCTTAATGTGTGGGCTGGGCCGGTGTCAGGCTTTTTATTGCGTCAGGGATGTGCACAGCCGATGATCCAATATATGCAAACATGGCCTGCAGGATTGTATACCTAGATTATTGAACATGGACTTTGTTGATGGCTTGCCATACTACACCTGCACGCAGCCATTTGACCGTGCGCTGACCAGCCAGTTGAAAGAGGAAAAAAGTTCAGTTAAGCTTCAGATGGACTACTGCCAGCGATCCATCAGCCCAAATGGACATTCATTCAACCGCTGCACTCAGACGCACGCGGCAGATGACCCAAACAGGTGAGATCACAAAATATCTGACATGTGAGAGCAGGATGCAGGCAGAAGAAGGAGAAGCATTTAATGCGCTTTGACGGCTCCTCAGCTCTGATCTTCTGCCCCCTCAGCCACGCGCATCTGCTGACCATTAATAATAGTCGGTGGTACAAGCAGGCAAAGCTTAAGTAAAAATGTCAGGGGTGTTTTCAGTTTCAGACTAGTAATTACTGTTAATTTGTCGGTGTGGGTGGGGTTCGGAGATGATGGCTGCGGGTTGGGGCCGGGTCGGTTCGGATTATTTGGACCTGAGTGCATCTCTAATACACATCTTTCTTGGGGGGTAGCAATCATGACTTCCTGGTAGACTACTGCTTTTTTTTTTTAGCCATATTAGAAAAAAACTGTTCACTGTTCAGAAAAAAAACCCCAAAACAAACATTTAATGTATTTGTGCATGTTACCGGTATGTATTTAGTTAAAAGTAAAAAAAATAAAAAATAAAAATCTGTGTAAATATCTCATGTTACAATGTGAACATCCGCGGCTTATAGACAAGTGCGGCCCATATACTGTATTTTCCGGCGTATAAGTCACCGTTTTTTTTTCTAATTTGCATGTCCTGCGACTTATACGGTGAAGCAACATATTTATGGATTTTTCCCATATTTTTAAACCAATTGTTGGCTGAGATATGACCGTTTCAATTCATTCTGATGGAAAAAATGGTGCAGTACCACTTTCGGCCGCTATGGGCGCTAAAGGGCCCTCTAGGCTTTTGACAACTACTGGTGTACTTGCATGTGTACGGATATTTTAGAGCAAAAAAAGTCCTGCTGATGGACAGCGTGTGCGCGCACATCATGCTGCAATTTAAA
>JARVGQ010000474.1:10692130-10703451 GCA_031762355.1 Hypsolebias martinsi | reverse complement strand
AGGACTTCATCAGTCCGAGGAACCAAAAAAAAAAAAAAAAAAACTCAGTGCCACAAGCAGCACACTCCCATAGTGGACCAACCCGTTTGCGGGTGTTAAGATGGTTTCTGGTCGACTCCTCTGAGGCAGCCCTAGCCAAAGTGGTTCAAAACATTAAAGTTCATGCCCAGTAATCCAACTGGATTACTGAGCATGAACTTTGAAGAACTAGACTTTATTTCTGATTGTCTAGCTTGGGTCTTGGCATACGTGTGTTCAGTTGAACATATTATGTTTTCAGTCTCCAGGTCCAGTGCGAGTACGAAGAATCGGATCTTAAACTTGCAAAAACCCTGAGGTCACTGTATACAATGACCAATCCACCGTCGGTGGTCGCGCAGGGAACCATCAAGGTGCAGATGAGGATAGCTACAGGTATTAAACCTTTCTTTGTGCTTCCTGATCACTTAAGCTCTGCATCTGATATGTGTTCTTTCTTCCTTTTTAGATGACTCATTTTCATCTTTTGTTCCTGAGGACAAGCTGCCGCTGACCTTACCGCTGCGTGAAACGGTAAATGTGGAGGTTTCTATCGCGGAGCCTTCCCCAGATCCCAGCCTTTCCCTGCGTGTACGGGACTGCTTTGCCTATCCCGTGTCTAAACACTCCGTGTGGACGCTTCTCCATGATGGGTAAAAGCAACTTCCTTAACAAGTTGCGAAAGGGATGCTAGAACGCAGGACACACTTAGTAGATCTTTAACTCTATTTTATTTTTAACCCTGGATAGATGTCCTAACCCTCAAGATGATATGAAAAGCTCTGTTCCATTGAGCAGCCAGGGGAATACCACCACCCTGTCTCAGTTTAGGAGGTTTGATGTGAAGACATTTGCCTTTTTGGACCCCAAAACGGGCCATCCTAGCAATGAAGAAGTAAGATTGTCAAATTAAAACATGTCAAAGTTACAGGCATGTCTAATTATACAGTCATATTTATGTGTAATTTGTCTCTTTAGATGTATTTTTACTGCTGGGTGGAAATCTGCATAAATGATGTTGACTGTGCACAAAGCTGCACCATCATATGTGAGTATGATTTAGATTGTGTTGATTAGACGTTTAAATTGTCTCTTTGGCGTGAATGTTGTTAATGTTTGGGGGCTTATTATGATCCGAAATTTTTTTTTGGGGGGGTAGATAGCTTGCGTGGCATGCACATTCAACAACATTTAAAGATTTTTTTTAATTATTCTTTAATATGCACAGAGTGAGAATAACATACAAATTCAAATAAAACATACATTTGTCTAAATTTAAGCAGTGTTGAAAGATCTAGTTTTTTTTTTGTTTGTTTTTTTGACTTGACCAAGTCCAAGGCAAATGAACTTTGTCAGTGATCATGACTGACTGCAGCTGGCAGCTTCTGTTGTAGGATGTGTTTGACAGAACAATGTGAAAATTGAGATATTCAGGAAGCACCAAGGCTCAAGCCGGCCATGAACTGGAAACTGTTGGAGCACCCCGCGTGTCAGGTTTACGTCACCAAACACTGAGAAGGTGCTGAACAAGAAAAAAAAGCCCCTTCTTCTTCACACTAGATTAATATTTACAGCTACTTGCTTCTAGAGAAAACCTTGTTTCATGAGGTTGGCAAGATGATGTTTATGAATCAAGGTGAGGCTTTTAAACTTAAGGTCTTAGTACTATCAAGCATGGTAGCAGTATCATGCAGGGGTATGGTGCATTGCACAAAGTGGATAGAGTAATGAAGCAGGAGGACTACCTGTGAATTTGTGAACTTTGTCTCAAATCAACAGGTCAAAACTTGGACACATTTGGATGTTCTGACAGGATTCAAACACACAACAGAGCTGGTTTCTAAATGGGTGGAGCAGGCTAACAACAAGCTACTGGAATGGCCTACACAGAGCCCTCAACCTCTGGAAAAACTGTAAATTTGTGCATCTGTGCCAAAAAAAAAAAGAAAATCAACCAGTTCAAACGAACTTCTCCAGTTCAGCAAAGAAAAGTAGTCCAGAATTATGCAGGACACTTGAAAGGTACAAAAAGACTGGGAAGGGCACCTTGATAGGGGTCACCAAATACTACACGGAATAAATTTGTGTTTATATTGGAGTGCATATATATAATTGTGACCATGTGCAGAAAAACTAAAATCAACAAACGTGTGCAATCAGTTGTTAAACATCTTAAATCAATCATTAAAATCCCCAAATGAATGTCCCTCAGCCCCCTGATGAGTGGATGTCAACTTTATGACCACAGCTGTACGTGTTTTACACGTTGTGCCATGAAGTTCTAGTGTCTTTGTTATTTTCCTTTGGCAGCGTCAGAAGATGAAAGACAGAGAAGAGATGTCCTCCCTGTGTCACACCAGCTCCAGCTGGTCTCCGTGGGGCCACTTAGACTGGTCCAAAACACCACTGAACTATTGGACCGTTCGTCTGAGAAGCAGAAACCGAGTAAATGCTGCTAAATGTGACAGTCACTGTGTTTATGTCTCATGGTAATACTTAGTGGGCATGTGCTCTGTCTTGCAGTGTTTCGGGTGATGGTGTATGTTGTCTCCAGTGTCGGGGCCGTCCTGATGCTCGTCCTGCTCTTTGTTCTGTGGACAGGCATCAAGTGTCTGAGGACAAAAGGCCAGCAAGTGTCTGACACACAAGTTCATGGTGAACAAGCTGATTAAAATTCATTTTTTTCATAAAACTGTATGTGCACATTATTGTATTATTAGAATCTTTGATAGATTGATCAATGAATATCCAACAGATACATCCTGAAGGTTTCCTTCAAATTTGTTCAGCCATTCATGGGATATTTCAGTTTACGGTTGATGGCAAAGTTTTCAACATGGCTCGTGTGGTTAATTACCTGCTTAGAATCAAAGGATCAATCTCAGCTACTACCACACTAAATTTTAACTTTATCTGTAAAATTGACTAAATTGTAGCCATTTTTTTTTTTTTACAACTGTCGAAAGGCAGAAGAATTATGGTATAGTCTCCATCTGTAAACTTTTTTTGTCCCTCCCATAAGCTGATCCGCTCAAGATAATTTAACAAAACTTTATGTGCATGAATGATTAGCAGATTGTCACATTCTTTATCACTCCAGGTTTAAGGTCAAATGTTATAAAGGTCTTTGCTTATCCAGGCCGTAGTATAGAATGATATATTGTGCCGTATTCTGCAGTACTGTTTGTCAAGACTCCCTGGTGGTGACGGCCATCTTAAATCACAGTAACTCCAGAAGTTCAGTTGTCCGTTTATAATCGATTACTTTCTAAAAGTTTCATTTAATTCAGTGATTCAAACAGACACACACAGGCAAAAACATTACAGCCCCACATTTGTCTAAAGACTGTAATTATTGTTTGATATGTAAACGCACCAAAATCTTTTGTGGCACAACTCCAAGAAAAATTTTTTTTTTTTTTTTTTAAATAAGGGATAAGACAGGGCACAGCATGTAGTCTATCTACATTATCATACTTGTTTAGAACCACAACTCTTCAAGTCTGCACTAATGTCCTCAGAAGACGACAGGTCTCAGCTTCAATCCATTCATTTTTCTAACACTTGTTCTGAAGTCGGGTCGTGGGGGCAGCAGCTTGAGCAGGGACCCCTGACATCTCTTTCCACAGCCCTGACATCTCTTTCCACAGCCACCTCTTCTGGGAGGACTCCAAGGTGTTCCCAGGTCAACCGAGACATGGGCTCTCCAGCGTGTCCTGGGTCTCCTCCCAGTCGGCCATGCCCGAACCACCTCAGCTGGCTCCCCTCGATGTGGAGGAGCAGTGGTTCTACTCAGTCTCTCCCAGATAACCAAACTTCTTACCCTAGCTCCAAATGAGTCCAGCTACCCTGCGGAGGAAACTCATTTCAATATCCACGGTCTTAATTCTTTCGGTCACTACCCAGAGCTCATGAGGTGAGGGCAAGAACGTAGACCGACTGGTAAATGGAGAGTTTTGCCTTGCATATCAGCTCAGTCTTCACCAAAACATCCAGAGCCTTAAGGAAATCAGGGTGATCCACCCCCAGAGCCCGGCCACCACAGAGCTTTTTAACTAGGCCTCGTCTTAACACTTTAAAACCAGAGTTCTGTTATTTTGAGACTTGTAGTTTATGCAGTATGACCTAACACTTCCCTGACAAAGAGAAAAACTTTTTTGTAAAAACTAAACCGTTTATAGATGATGGAAATCAGTCCCATGCTGACATGATCTGAATATTCCTGAAAACACTTCAGTCACTTTAATGGTTTATTTACAAAAAAGCTTGAGGGGGAACAATGAAAATGAAAAGCTAAAAAAAAAAAAAGTTGATTCAATAAGGTCTGAATTTTCTTTGAGCTCTCATTAGAGCAATTCTCTGTTTGTCCTCCTCAAACTTCTTCCTCAGTTCAGCAATATCTGTAAAAAATAACAACATCCTCAGGTTCAAGTCTTCTTGGACATCAACGTGCTCTCAGACAAAATATAACTTACGTTCTTTCTGCGTTTTCTTGTGCTGCCAGGAGTAGAAGTTCAGAAGCTCCTTCCTCATCTTCTTCTTCTTCTCCCTCTGTAGAACTCTCTGATTGGCCGCCTCACTGTGGGGGCGGGCCTTAGCTCCTTTGTGCCCCCTGGTAACTTTTATCCAGCCCTCCTCGTCCTCCTGTTGTTTCTCAGCCTCCTGCTTCTCCCGCTCAGCCTCCTGGAGACAAAACAACCCCAGGTGGAAGTTGTGTGAACGTTGATGGGTGCGTGGCTCGAAGAGGAAGAAACATCCTCACCTCTTCTTTACGCTTGTCGTAGTCCTGCATAAAAGAGTCGACCGTTTGTTGGAGTTCTTCTGTGTGGATGAAGGACCTGGTGTACTGCTGGATCCATTCTGTTGCAGGGAGATGAGACATGTTTGTGTCATACTTGTTCTTGGACTGCATAATTCAGTAGAATAACAAATAAGTTTTTAATGAATTTTAAACAGTTTATGCTCCAATCTCTGAATCGCCAGCTGCAAAATTTTTACACTTTGAATACTGTTTAATCGTTTTTTTGTGTGTGTGTTTTTTTTTTAATTCCTGTGCACAACTTTGCTGCCTTCATTCTCCCACTCTCTCGCAAGGTTGTCTTGTTTTCTAATTTAATCACTGAATCAGAAGCTTTTTCCCTCCTGAAACAGGAGCATGTTTGATTTTAACTGTAAAATAAAAAATGAACAGACACACAGCTGTATGTTAGTGTAGCTAAAGACAAAGTAAAAAAAAAAACAACAGCCTATCATGATGGAGAAAATGTCCCCTCTGTTGTTCTGTTCATGTCTGGTTCAAGATGCTTGATCAATAACTTTTTCTGTTTTTAGCAGGGGTGCACTGGTTGCAGTTTTCTGGCCGATCACAGATTTCTAAAAAAAATCTGACCTGCCAATTCCCATTTTGGCCGACACCGATTTTGCTTTATAAGCGACACTGTCAGGTGTTATAAGGTCACAATGCACCTTCAATTTTCCAATCTTATTTTATTGAAAAACATATTCTTGAACAAGATCCTAGAAATAATACAAACTAGTTTTAATTGGTCATGAGATAGTGCTCTGAAATATAAATGAAGTTCAGACAATTGTTACAACAACAACAACAAAAAAAATCTGTAAAAGCGGTTTGTCGTGTAAGTATTGACTGATTTCCGATTTCCCAAAATTAAGAAAATCAGGGCCGATAAATTGGTGCACCCCTAATTTTTAGTCTAGCAAATGAACTTTAAGCACAAAGTTTCCACTGCTGGACACAGCAGGCTCAACGACCTGCATTTAATCAGATCATAGTTCTAGCATAAGTGGTGGATAAAAACCAGCAGAATGGAGAAACAGGGCGATATGAGAACGTGGCTGTTGACCTTCCCTGCTGCGACGCTGATTCACAAATCTGTCCTCCCTTTGAAAAGAAACCTACAATTCCACTGAAAGTCACAGATGGCTCTGAAAATGTGACACTCTTTGACCCTCAAGTCCCACAGTGTTGATCTTTGTCCTTTAGCATCCTATAAATTAACTGTGGGACACCTACAAAACCTGTTAACTTGGAACGAGGTAGCTGAGAGTCGTCCGCAGCACATCCTCTGAGGGCAGATTATGTGACCCACTCACTCTGAACTCCAGTTTTGACGGGACGCAGCTCTGTGCAGACCACCAGAGGCTCATCAAGACGGTGGGATTTAGCTGCTGCTACACTAGACGGCCTCTCAAACACCACGTAGCCCACTTTGAAACCCTGGAACAAACAGAGGAAAACACTCACTATAGATGATGCTCTGCACGAGCTAGGAAAGAGTTAAAAAGTAAAATGAAACTGAACCTGCTTCTCAGCTGGTTTAAAGAAACTGGACAGCTTGGGTCCAGACTTCTCAGAAGAACCCGGATGATCTCTCAGCTCCACGGACCTGACGCTGCCGAACTGGGAGAACAAATCCTTGACGACAGCCTGACACACAAACAAACATGACGGACAGATGAGGAACCAGCTGTTCCCTCCGAGTGGGGAGAAGTTTGAAGAAGCCCACCTCGGAGCAGTACGGGGGGATGTTGAGCACAAATAAAGTCCGGTCCAGTGGTCTGCCCGAACTCTTCTGGGCTCGCACTCTGTGCTCCTTCACGAACACGGAGTGCCGAGCAGGACTGTCGGAGCTGAACTGCAAAGAGAGAACTGCGGAGAAAACAAAAGTCAAAACATCATTTTCTGAACTCAACGACCTACTGGTTCAGTTCAAAACAATCCAGTAAAGTTCCGACGATTATTCTGCATGTTAAAGTGCCAATTAATGTAAATAATACCTGTAAATCCGTCAGGGATAACAGAGGGCTGGATGCGTGCATGCTTCTCGTCGGGTGGCGCCATCTTGCTTTGACCTCACTCTGAACCGGAAGTGCTTCTGTCTGCTCTTCCGCAAACAAAATTAAGCAGCTTCTTCTCTTGGGTAATTTTTATTAGCAATATGAAAACAATATTCAAACGCTGAATTTATTATAATAATTTAGAGTTTGAATAATTACTTGTAATTATTCAGTAAAACTAAATTGTTATAATTCAGTTAGCTAATAACTAAAACTACTGTAGTTAACAGGTAACTCTTGATGAGTAAAGTTATGTAAATGTGTCAATGATTAAATTTTTTTTAAATCATCAAATAGACCTTTGAATCTGAATGGAATAGGAAAGATACAGAAATATTAAACAAGGAAATAAGCTTCTGGCTTATGTGTAGCCTTTTCACTTTTTTTTTTTTTTTTTTGTTCATATAGGCATTACAAAAAGTATTTTATTATTATAAACATTTTTTGTCTATAAGATGTAATGACTGCTTGTCAGTATTATTTTTTAATTTAGTTCATTTTCTTTTTGTATTTTTTTTTAATTTTCATCTTGAAATAACATCCATACATTTAGGACTTTAAGAGCATTACAAAGTTTAACATACAAAGTATGTTTGATGTAGTTTTGTTTACTAGATCCGAAATGAGATTAATAAATTCCTTGTTTTCATCACCCTCAGGAATCAGCTGTAATTTTTTCTGAATGACTAAATTATTGACACGTCGAATAAAGAGATTTGATGGAAACATTTGATAAAGCTAGAAAAGTTTGTTTCATAAACTGACCTCCACCAATCCCTTCTTTAGATACTTAAAATAAATGTGATCAACTGAAATTTTTAGGCCACATTTAGTTTGCACTGCAATGACATGAATATAAAACCAACACACAACATGGACCCAGAGTATTATAAGGTCATGATAAGATTCAGGATCATTTTACCCAAAATAAACACAACTGATCCACACTTACACCACACAGAAAGTGATGAGAGCCATGTGAATGAGTTTCAGACTTTTCTAAATCGTCTCTTTTTACTGAGCTAAAAATAAATGCTTTAGAGCTCTTAAAGGAAAATACAAGTTTTAGTCAATAAAATTGAAGAGAAATTCACTTTTCGTTCTAATACTGTAGTTTAAACACCAGAAAGTGGCAGTAGTTTCCCAATGAGTTAAAAGCTGACTGGATGACTAAAGAAGCCACAAGTTATTACAACTTGTTCTTGGTGTAGATGATCAATATCAAATACTCAACTTTAAGCATTTATTAGTTTTTCATTGCAACTATTACTTCGCAAATATGTTTGGTGAAGAAATAAAACTCAGCAGTGCTCAAAAACAGATGAAACTCCTTAATTTGTGAAACTGCATACTTGGAGGTTCTGTTGCAGGTCCTGGCTCACTACGGATTGACTGGGCAGCAAAAACACGTCTCATCGTCCAAAAAGCTACAGATTTAATGGTATCAATTTACAGACAGACTCAGTTTGACAAATCAAGGAAACTTAAAGCAGTTTACAGTGGCTCAACAAAAACTGAGTGAAGGATACATAACATTCTGCCCGGAAACTGAACAAGCGAGACCAGTAACAAAGTACTGGGTTCCACAAGTACTGGAAAACCAAAGAGATGGTACTGTAGTTTTTGTTTTGCACTTGTATAACACACCAGTTACATCTGCAAACAAAACACTTGAATGAAATCGCAGAGGAGAGTATTAACTGAGAAATACTACATTTTTTCCTGTTCAATCTAAGAGAAGAGGTTTTGATAATGTCACTGAATGTTGTGGGTGTAAGGCTTTAAACGTGTTAATGACAGGGTTGGTTTTCAATCATTTTGTCACTTTATCATTTCTTTTTGACAAGTGCAGATAACTGCAACATCAAAACAAAACTGATGAAGTCAAGTCATCTATTTATGAACCCACTTCCCCTCCACTACACCGATTTAAAACGTCACAACACTTCTTCTGGTCCGTTGTAGAGATAAACATTGGTTATTACAAAACCAAAAACAAGGATGTTACTCATCCGTACACCTTTCTATTCCCACTTTATGAAATGTGTAAAAATACAGTTTCATGAGAGAATAAGGGCCTCCTGCCCATCAGCAGGAAAACCAGTGACGTGAACACTGAGAAAGCTGCTAAAACAAAACCACCGAGTATATCTTAATTACATTTTGATGCGAAAGGCCGTGTTCTGTGAGCTGGGTTGCGCGGTGGTCTTGAACAAAGCTTTGAGGATGGTCTGGGGGTCCACTTCTGGAGTGGGCTGAGACGAGGCTCGCTGGCCAGCGCTGCGGGACAAAGATGGAGGCAGGCCATCTTTCTTCGTGCTGTTGCCTGCGCCTGGCGTGTCACTAAGTCTCCTGAAGGGAAAGGATTGTCACAAAGCTTCAAGACCTGATTCTACGTACACAAACCTGTAGATGAATTAAAAGGTTTACACAAGTTTTAGATGCTACAAATCAGCTAACAAGTGAACTGCAGCTGAATGTTGGTCGACCTGTGGATCTGTATTCTCTATAACCACACGTAAACCCCTTTTACAGTAATAAAGGATTTAATAATTCTACTTAACTCTGTTTATTTAATACTTTAAAGAATAAGACCACCTTCAATTTCACTTTCAGTCCGTGTGTCTGAGTGACCCATATCCATTAGTTACACAGAGTATAAATGATTCTTCTCAGTCATTATGTAGTATAAATACTTCTTCATCTACTTTCTGATGTGCATCACATTTTGTAGTCCATGTGAGCTGCTCCTTCCTGATTCTCACTGAGCAGCAGTTTTCTCTTAAAACAGCTGAATGACATTTTATACCAAATGAATTAAATAAATACAGCAGAGCGCTCTACAGTTATAGATAGACCTCTTGGTAAGTCGAGCTGTTAAATATCTTCTGTGCTTTGGATTAGCTGATTCTTAAAAAAATTAGATCTCCTTTCTCAGACTCAGAGGACTGTGTTGACAAGTTGACTCAGTAACTCATCTCATTAGTCAGGGTGTTTAACTTTAGGTTGTGACTAGAGCTGGGCAATATGGACCAAAATTAATATCTCGATATTTTAGGATAAATCGTGATATACAATATACATCTCAATATTTATTCTTTCCATAAAGTAATAACAAAAATATATTTCTGAGCCAAAGCTTTGTCTCAGTTGTCACACAGCAACATTTATTAACAAACAGCTGTAATTCTACAAAATAAATGTCTAAAAAATAAACTATTTACATATATTGGTTTATTTTTTTTACATTTATTTATAATAATCCTCTTCAGCTGAGGGCAGCTGTGGCTGAGAGGCTAGAGCAGTCTCCTCCAATGTGAGAGCTGGGGGTTCAATTCCACCAGCAGTCACATGCTGAAGTGTCCCTGGGCAAGACACTGAACCCCTCATTGCCTCTGATGTGTCGCATCAGTGTATGAACGTGATAAAGCTCTGATTAGTTTTTGTATAGATCTAGTAGAGTGCTGTATGAATGGGTAAATGAAGGCACAGATTGTTGTAAAGAGCTTTGAGTGTCTTGATAAAGGAGCTATAAGTACATTTCATTCTTTGATGATTTACTAATTTACATAATAAACATTATGTTTTGATCCTTTGTGAAATAAAATAATAATAACAATAATAATAATAATAACAATGATGATTATTTTCTCTTAAAAACGCTTTTTTTTTTTAACCCTTTTCCTGAAGAGAGGATTTTAGTCTTCCTGTTCTAAATGACTGAAGACCTGACCCGACTCTGCTGGAGGATCAGGACCGGTCCAGTTCTACTGGAGTACAGAACTGGAGGAGGCCTAGCGCAGGTCTGATCCTCCCCGAGACACAGAACCGGCCCACTTCTCATTATCATCATCACAATGAGACACGGTAGTAAAAACAAAGGTTTCCATGGAGGACGGAACCGGCTCCTCACCTCTCTCCAGGCACAGGGGTTCGCTCGTGGCCACCATGTCCGCGTCCTTCGCGGGGTGGAAGAAGGAGGACATCATCCTGTCGAGTCCTGCTGCTCCACCAGACCTCTGAACCCGAGCAGTCTCACACAGACATGCTTCCAGACGAGAACAAGACGAGCAGAGACACACCGAGACAAAGGGACAACCTGACGCACATACGCGCGTGAGCACACCCACAAGAATCCAGGCTCCGCAGCACGTGCAGAAAAAAAAGCTGTTAAAATAAATAAATAAATAATTTAAATTTGAAAATTTTTTTATATTATACGCCTACAATTTATTTAAATCTACAACACATGTTAAATGTAGGCCTATATTATACAGTAATAAGAAAAAATAAATTTAAAGAATTATAATAAAAAAAAAAAAATAAAAAAAAAAATATATAAATAAAAAAATAAATAAATAAATAAAAAAAAAATAAACAATACGATTACAATAGGCCTTCGCAGCGCTTCGCTGCTCGGGCCTAATAATAATAATAATAAACAC
>JARVGQ010000474.1:10607318-10621144 GCA_031762355.1 Hypsolebias martinsi | reverse complement strand
TCTGTTGATGCCATGACTGAAACTGTGAGAAATGAAGGAACTTGTCACGAGAGAATTAGAATCAGGTCCAGCGTGGCTGCAGGAGGGACTGGAGACTTCCTGATGGGGTGGTCTGATGTGTGGGCTGCAGGACCAGCGCCCCGTTTTTAAATTTTTTTTTAGAACTTTTTACTAACAACATATAAACACAGAACACTGCTGCTCCTGGGCTGCCAGCGACCTCTACCCAGGGCCGCTGGCAGCTCTAGTTTTATTTCCTCTTCTTTTTACGACCTGTCAATCAATCCCGTAGGCGTGTCAGCAAATGACCAATCGTCGACCTCAATTTGTCTCAAAGGTAAATGCCCCTTGCCTGCAGAGCTGGGCTGCAGCCCATCAGGGAGTACGCCCGAGTATGAAATCTGAACCGTTTGCGGACAGTGCGCGCACTGGCCGTGCGGCTCATGGAGTACACACGGTACGCCCGAGTATGTGGGAGCCTTCATCCTCCACTGTATTTCCACTCATAACAACCACATTTCCCAGAAGTCCCATTTCCTTCTGCTGAAGAACTAGAGGGAAAGTTTTGATTTGATCAGCACCCAGCAGATGCAGAGCAGCCACAAGGAACCCACCGAACCGAAGCAGAACCAGACTTTCAGACCCATTGGTGAATCTTGAGAGCTGGTACCTGGTCCACGAGGACTTCCGAGTGGGGACGCGCACCGCCGTTTGTCTGGAGCTGTTTTTGTTGCCCATCGGGACTTTTTTCATTCAGACTTGGACTCAATCGACCACCTACGCTCCCACACCGGCCAACTGAAGGTCCCCCTCCCCCACAAATGAGCTTTGGCACTCAAGAGCTGCACTGAACCAGAGCAGAACCAGACTCAAGAGGTGAACTTGAGAGCTCCTAGCCAGCCCACGAGGACCTCTGGATGGGGACGCGCTGGTAGCAGCTACAAGTATGTTGTTAAAATTCGTAGGTTTAAGAGTTTAGAACACTGATTGTGGGCTTTGTTGCTGCAGGGTACGTCTGCAGAAATTAGCCGAGTTGGACCAGAACCGAAAGCCGCCGCTGTTCTGCAGAGCTGGTGAGTAAAATTTAGTAGCTACATGTACAGTACTGTAAGCATGTTGTTAAAATGACGTAGGTTTATGAGTTTAGAACATTGCAAGAGTGTGGGAAGGGTTTATAAAACCTTAAAATATATATAAAAACTAAAATAAATATTACATCGCTACTTTGCGGATTTTCATTTATTGCATTTTTTTAATTTATATTGGTGGTTTGGAACCGAACACGATAAATGCAATAAACGAGGGACTACTGTGAATGTTTCCTTTGATGTTGCTATGACGTGAACAACAAAAACTGATTTGAAGCTTAAATTAAGAACGTGGTAACTTGTAAAGTGAATCCGAGGTAATTCATGTGTAAATAAATCAAAGATGCTAAAAAAAGTACAGACCTTTTCTGTCAGCTTATCTAAAGACCACACTGAGGTGGATCTTGTCATGAGCGTACCTTGTGCTGCGCCTGTCTGTAGCACTGTGTGAGCTTCCTGAGGGCGCTCAGGTCCTTCTGGAAACCAGCCAACTGAGACCCAGGAGCCAGACCGGGCTCCCCATTACTGCTGCCTCCTCGCTGCCACAAACTGGTCCTCAAAGTCAGAAGAAGGTCACAGATGAGAAGCTCCACCCCCTTGGAAAAAAAAAATCACATGTAGTAGTAGAAGATTAAAAATGTGAAGAATTACATTTGAGACGAGACAAATCTGATTCCTTCAACCCCATCATCAACAAACTCCGCATGCACGGCAGAAATCAAACCCACAGACTGTTAGTGAGATTGGAGGCGGTGCAACGTTAGGCGGTGCGGTGTGTAGCGGGTGTGTGCAGATCAGAGAGGCCTCTGTATTGCACTGCAGACACATTGCACTCAGCTTCAGGATCATGCAATGCAACTACAATGCACCACAGCCACCTCCTTCCACCCACACTGCGCACACACAGCCCCACTGCAGCCTGCCCACCACAGAGAGGAGCAAACGCTTCGAATCAAACGTGCACGTTGAGCAAGGAGAGAGAACCACAACCCAAGCTCAGATGTGAAGCAGAGTCTGTGTGGAAAGTCAGGGACGGAGACATTTCTTGCCGTCGCACCTTATTGAGCCAGTTTCCAGACTGAGCGAGAGGCACGGAGATGCTGGAGCGCAGGTAGCTGCTCGCTCTGTCACAGTGGGAGAGGCAGGACACCACCCCCTCCCCTTTCAGGGGGGACAGGCTCATCTGGACTACCTTACACAGAAGAAGCACGGCTTTGGGCAGAGGATGGCTGAAACAGACAGGATTAGTTTAAATATTTCAAAAGATCTGAGATCCAGTGGTCTACAGCTTTGACATTTTGTGAACTGCTTTGTATCAAACTGAGACTAACAGAAAAATCAACGTGCAACACAATCTGACACATTTTATTTACTTTACATTTAATTCATTAACGCACTTACTCAAGAATGTGCAGCGCTCTTGGCATTCGCTCTGCTTCGGCCAAAAGGGATCTGACAGCGACATCGTCCCCCTGCAGCCAATGAACAGCAGCCTTCAGGACCAGAGCCCACCAACGACTCACCGGGTCCCCCACTGGAGGTCAGAAAGGGGAGCAATTTTAGAAACGGGACGTTTGTCGGACAACAGTGATCAACTGTTCTGAAACGTTTAAAGAAACGTTGGAATAAAAAGAGATGAGCTGTATAAAGAAGAGGAGGCTGCATCAATTGTTGTTTCCACAAATGTTCTGTGTTTAAATCTGATGCAAAGTATTTAATAAAAGCCTGACTGATCGTTCTCTGTTAAATCTAAATGTCTGCCAGAAAAAAAAAAAATCTTGTTGGCTGTAAAAACAAAGAAAGCTTCCTTCTGTTTTACTCTCTTCACATCAACATCGACTGTGATCAATGCTTTTTATTAACCAGCAGTTTTTTTCCAATATTAGTCAAACCTGAAACGGTGGTGTGACTGGGAGGAGTCGAGAAGGGAGGAGGAGGGGACGGAGAGTCCTCCGTGCAGCTGTTCAACAACTCGAGGAACTCCAGGGCATTGGAAAACTCCCTGAAAAAGTAGCAGAGCAGAAAAAAAACCCACAAAGAAGACGATTAGACTGAGAAAAACTGAGTGGAAACCTTGAGGATCACTGCGTCATTCACTGCTGTACCCAGAGTCGTTCTTGCAGCTGCCTGAAGCGTCGCTCTGCGGCTGGATGAGGGTGAGAACAGCTCTCTCCAAAAGCTTCCTGCAGAAACATCGGTGCAGCTGGGCAATGGGGTCAGCTGCAGCAAAACAGAAGGGAACAAAATCCAAATTACACAAATGAAGGCCTGGCCCTCGTTAAGGGAACACATACAACCCACTGCTTTGCAGGACAAAACTTTACACCAAAGTCACCATATGTTGAGAAATGATAAAGTTGTAGCTGTTTCGGTCACACCTTGAAACTAACATTACGTTCATCCTCATGATTTGTTGTCTCTGCTTCAACCACATCATTACAAAACTGACTCTTTTCAACTATTTTTGGTTCATTGGTCAATTAGTTGTGTGGATCATCCTGACATGGATTGACTCCAAAGAGTTGTAAAAGTGCATCTAATGATTAATTTATGTTTCATTAAAATTCACCCATTTGTTTACAAGATATTTTATTAACACACACAACAAATTAAAACAGGTTGAAACTACCGTCTGTATCTTGTAGTGGTGGGCAAAATTGGAAAAAAGAACACAAAAAAACAAACCTGTGTCTAGGCCTGTCACAATAACAAATGTTGTGGTATATATGAGACTGTTTGAACTGAAGGATGGATAGTGAGGGAGCGAGCAGCATGTCTCTTTCAGAAAAATGGGATGGAGGCCCCTTGACGTGACCTGGGCTGTCTCTCTTTGGTTCTCAAAATGGCGGACGCTCGGTGTGGTTTGAGCTCTTTAGCATAGCATTTGTCACACAAAGCTTTTAATTAAAAAAAAAAAAAAAATCAGTAAACAAGTTCTCAACTTCTTTTGTGGAGGAAAAACAAATTTTTACACAAAGGCACGGGTTTAAACCGTGAATTTTGGAGCTTCGACAAGATGGAGATTTGTTCTCGAGGTCCACCTGTTAGCTTAGCTCGTAGCTTAACTTCTCAGCTTAGCTGCTTTTAACGACTCAAAAATGTGAATGTGGATGGTTAAAACAGATTTAAAGAGAAAGGGAGGGGTCAGTGAAGATCACCGGAGTTGAGCCTTTTGTCATCCAGTGTCTTCAGTAGAAAGAGAGACATGAAGAAACAATAAAGCAGATAAATGAAAATGAGGTCGATAATTTTCATTTATCGTGTGATTAACTGGTTTATTGTTTATTGCGACAGGTCTACCTGCGTCTCTCTGAGAAGTGAACACTTCATCGCCGCTGTCTGACTTCACTGACCAGTCACAGCTCAGGAAGAACTGCCGGCCCAGAGGTGTGAAGAGCCAGTGCAGGACGTCGGGGATCTGTTTGGCCTCTGACTGGTTGGCCACGCTCTCTGCACAACCCAAAAGGTAACCCTGGGAGACAAACACAGTGGGAAGAGATGCAGACCCATTATGGCTGCTTTGAGCCACCATTAACAGCAGCAAACGTGATACACATACAGGCAGACAAGAAAGGTGGTGGCCCAGGATGGTGCGCAGGGCTGTCGCTGCAGTGACATAAATCTGAGCGAGCTGAGTCGGGGCCATCTTGCCTTGGGCGCTCTCACTGAGGTTAACAGCACTTAGAGACAGAGAGAAAGCCCACAAGCTGCTGCGCTGGGGCAGCTTTCCTACAAAAACAAGGAGAGAATACACACATGACTTTGTTTAAATAGTTCTGACATGACTAAGGCTTAAAGTGAGGTCTTGCATTCAGCTGCTCTTGTTCCTGTGCACACCGTGCACTCTGTTCCCTGACCTGTGAGCTGCAGTTGGCTCAGCTGGTGGTAAACCAGCGCTGCGTCCCTTGCACTGGTCCTCGCCTCCTCCCCTTCGTGCTTCCCTCCAACCTGATGGACCAGCCAGCCCAGAGGTGTTGGACGATGCAAGCAGTAGCGAATCAAGTTCCAGGAGATGGAAAAAACCAGGTCCAGACTGGTGGAGGGAAGAGCTCTCGTCAAGACAGACAGACAGGTCTCCAAACTGGCCATGGCTGCTGTGTAATCTCCCTGGAAGAGACAGGCGAGAGAAACAATGAGCTGCTCAGGATTCAGCACTGAGAGGCAGGTGAGACGACTGAACAATGTCACAACTGAAGACACAAACAAATCTGAGCAAAAGCCAAAAATAAAACCAAGCAGGCTTAGAAGCATCAAAACAACGAGATAAAGCTGTGTGAGGTGCTCAGTGACTGATAAATAATCCCTTTATGTGCAACTAAAGGTTGATTAAAACAGGCAAAGACAGTTTCTTATGTCATTTTACATTTTTGGAGACAGTTCTTTAATAGAAGCACATTAAAGTGCTCCTAGTTTGTCCTGCACTCACCCTGTTGAGCTGCAGGTCTGCTTGCTTGCGGTGCCTCCAGAAAGACACAGACTTGGGCGAGTGGAGCGGTGTGATGGGCTCCCACAGGTACAGCACTCTGACGCAGCCCCACAGAGCTCCCACCCCGCTCAGCACCCACACAATCACCCACGGCAACAGACACCACAGCCAAGACGCTGGAGAAGAAAAACACGAGACGAGGTCTTAGCTCCTCTGAGAACCTTGAAATCAAGTTTCTGTCACATAAAAATGAGTCACTAGAACAGCTTATTTATCAGTATTTTTTAAATAGAAACAAACCGAGCTGCTCACCGAAGTCCTGCGTGTGAGAAGGAAACCAGACGAGCTTTCGTGATGGGACGGGGCTTGCAGAGAGGCCAGAGTTCCCCGAGGCCTCTGAGCCCAGCAAAGAGGGCAGAGGGTTCAGGGACAAACAGAAGAAGGTCAGAGCACACAGGAGCAGACGGGACCGGTCCATCACTCCCACCGTGGAGGGGGAGTCAGGCTCACTCTTCACCTGCAGGGAAGCGAGAGGCATAAAGAACCAGTGCACAACACTGCCCGACTGTAAAACTACACATTTCATAAATATTGTACTGCATACTTATTTAATTTTAAATGCATTCATCATTGCATTAATGATAATAATGTTTAAAGTGATTATTTTAATAAAATTAAACGAATAGATGAAATTCAGATGCACTTTGTGCGTTTTGAACTGATGCACATGGAAAACCAATCCAGGGAACACCATCCTACTGTCGTAGCTTTTACCTGATCATGATCCATTAAAGGACTTCCTGGTTCAGAGTCAACGCAGTATGGAGAGAACTGATGCGGAGAACTGGAGCCAGAATCAGAAGCTGGAGGTGACATCATCACTACTTCCTGTTTGAGCTCCATATCCTCAGACAGTGTCACCGGCTCTGGGATGGAAAGAATCACTCGCTGTAAACTTAAAACTGCAACGAGTTTTAATCCGGTCTTTAAGTCATGACACTTACTGTTCTTCTGGTTGGCCATCTTGAGGGTCAGGTTCTCCTGCCGTAGCTTTTGGTTGACCTGCTGCAGGTACTTAATGTAGTCAATAGCCTTCCTCAGCACCCCTGACTTATGCATCTGAGAGGAACACACATGAGAGGATGGGTAACCTGATTGTTATTACAGCAGCTTTCTAAAAATTAAACATTTATGATATATTTGTATCTACCTTTGCATCGTTGCCCATAACCAGGTCTCTGAGCTCCACAATCTTATCATTGATGGAGGATCTGTATCTCTTCTCGATGATGTTGTGCGTCGTTCTTCTTTCACCCTCCTTAATCACAACTCCCGGCCCCATGCTGCCTGCCATCATCGGGTTCTGCTCCACGCTCGACCTTGCTGCGTGAGTGCAGGTGGAGGAGACTGGCGGGAGCTGTTTGATGGGCAGCTTGTCTGCTCCTCCCCCCATCACAACAGGAACGGTGGTGAGAATGTTGCTGCCCACCAGCGTCTGGGAACAGAAATCAGAGGCGTTGCAGCCTTTAAAAAACATTTTGATGAAACGAGCTCTAAAGGGAACTCTCGTGTCTGAGCTGCTTACTGGGACTTGTAAAGCTGTGTTCTGGATGGGTGTGGTCAGGGTGGTGATGCCTGGGCTCTGCATGGTGGACAACACCTGTGTCCCGTCTGCCTTCAACGTTGTGAGGACCAGTGACTCTGTCTTAAGAATCTGAGGCTGTTGAACCAAAACCTAAAAGATGAAAAGCACGTGTGTAATGATTTTGTATTTGGTTAAAAACTTTAAAATGCTTGTTTTTAATAAAAGCGCTCATTATTTGGCTTTTATGCCCAAATTTCACTCACAGGCACTTGTTGCACCTGCTGCTGCACAGCGTGGACTGCAGCGGGCGCGGTAGAGAGGGTCTGAATGGTCTGACCGGTCTGGGTCAGGACTCTCTGATGCTGGATGGTTACTGGTTGAAGCTGTGGTGACGTCATGATGCTCTGAACTTGTGGTTGAAGAACTGGAGGAAAGAGAAGAATGATGGGTGATATTTGTTTTGCATTCACTCCATTATTTGACACTTAAAACCCTCCTGCCCTTTCCCACTGTCACCTTGGAAACTGGGAGCAGGACTCTGATGGCAGATGACCGGGTTCTGGATGAAGCGTGACTGTCCACCGTTAGAGGCGATCATCACAGTTTGAGCCTGTGTCTGGATGGGGAGGGGCGTCTGGCTGTGGGTCTGAACCAGAGTGTGGACCGGGAAGTTCTGGGTTTGTAATGGAATCCCCTGGGTGTGCATCTGCATGTAAGTAAAAACACAAAGATTTATGTTTTGGGAGGTGTGCGATGTGTTACTGGCTGATGAAACAGTGTACATCTCTGTTCTCTGTGTTGCTGCTAAATGGCCATCCTTGTTGCAGACTTTCCCATTGGTTGGTTATTATTTACAAACCTCTGCTTGGGCTGGTACCTTATTATTAATGTGTTTGTATACTGTATTTTTAACCCTATAAGTAGCTTTTTTTGGCATAATTTACATGCCCTGTGACTTACACGCCGAAACAACATATTTATGGATTTTCCCCATATTTATAAAAGTTTTTGGCTGAGATATGACCGTTTTCATTCATTCTGACAAAATATTGAACATTTTCAGCCGCTAGATGGTAGTCGAGTAAAATGGCATGCCGTTGTGTCATGTAATAGGTAAATGTGGCTATTAATGACAATGTCGGCTTGCCAAAGCCTGCCACATTTGTCTGCTTGGAGCAACCGTCAAATCAGCTTCATTTTGCTGCGCCGCCCCGGTGAAATGCAGCTGATTTGATCATTGAAGTGCATTTATTAAGTAAAAGTTCAACTGAGACACACCTTTACTATAAAGTCAAGCAAACAAATAATTGTTTTTAGGTGGTTATCCTGTTAAATTTTGAAGAAATGCACAGCGGGTTGACCTCTGCGCCTAAATGTTTCCGCGTATCGGCTTTTGAAAATGCAACTGATTTGACCGTCAAAGTGCATTTATTAAGCAAAGTTAGACTGAGACACACCTTTAATTTTGAGCAAACAAATAATTGTTTTTAAGTGTTAATCTTGCTAAATTCTTGTTAAAGTCCTCCTGTGCACGCTCCTGCAGCCGCCATTTGGCAGCCAATCGATTTTTGGCACAACACCGGCCCACATTTTCCGGTTGTCAGCAGTGACACGACACATGACAAACGCGAAGCATCAGCGGTGACGCATAACAGATGCAACGTATACAGCAAAGCGACGTATTTAAGGATTTTCCCACTTTATTAGACATATTTGGACTGATGCGACTTATAGGGCGGTGCTACATGTCATGTACCGCAGAAAATACGGTAAGTAAAAACCTCAACCTGTACAACATACACTCTCACAATATTTTACAAATGTCTGCAGTCAGAACGAGAGCATCATGAGAGTAAAAACTTTTAAAATATTTTACCTCCATTTCTTGGAATGATTTCATAAATTTGTAAAAATTTGGATGATTTTTTAAAATGCTGCTCATCTTTATTGTAAACAGGGTTTTCAACCTCAACCAGACTTATACCTGGATTGAAAAAGGACACAGAAGTGTTTAAAGATATCCTGAGCTGGACATGACGTTTTTATTATCAGTAGAAACGGAGCGGACCATCATGAGAACATCTTTGGAAAAGTCATTGAGCTCCTTCACAACCACATATGTATGACATGTAAGAGCTCAGTTTTCAGTGCATAACACAACAGAGCACGTACATGATGTAGAACAGCAGAACTAGAAGAGGAATAAATAAAACTTCAAACATTTGATACCTGGATGGTTGGTGGGGCCGTCTGCTGGGGCTGTGGCTGGATGGGTTGCACCATCTGAGGACGGGGCTGCAGCAGCGGAGGGCTGCGGATCACCTGTTGATGCACTGAAGGAGTGGTGATGGGGGAAGGTGTCAGTGCGGGAGTGAGGGGAGGGGTGAGGGGAATAGACTGAAGGGACAGCGTCTGGGAGGAGGGGAGGCCTACACTGCTGGTCTGGTAGGCCGCGGGGGCTGGTGTCTGAGGGGTCTGCGGGGTTTGAATGGTCGGCTGCAGAGCGGAGCTGACGCAGCCGGTTTGTAGAGCGCTCATTGTGGGCACCTGGTCCTCAAACATGTCGGAGAAGTCCCCCACCTGGTTGCTGACATACTGCAGCATCTCTGTAGTGATGTAAGAAAATCACAAGGTGCACACTATATTTATAAAAGACAAAGATGAGAACAAATTGACTTTAAAATACAGTTTCACTGCAAAAAAACACCCCACATTCAGGAGAGAATACCCTTGTCTATTTGACAGCACGACGGCTCAGTGGTTAGCACTGTTGCCTCACAGCAAGAAGGTCCTGGGTTCAATCCCTGGTTGGACCGGGGGTCTTTCTGTGTGGAGTTTACATGTTCTTCTCATGCATGCGTGGGTTTTGTCCGGGCACTCCGGTTTCCTCCCACAGATCAAAAACATGCATTAGGCTTTAGGCTGCCTTCAGACCCAGGCCTCCCTTGCAAAAAAGAGATCTGTGATCTCAATGGGATTTGCCTGGTTAAACAAATAAAAGTTAATACAATTTATTTTATTTTATTTATCAAACAGCTGTCCTGAACCCTTTATAAAAGACAGTAAAAATTCCATGGTAGAAGTTTTATTAAGAGGTCTACACCTTGCAAAAAGATAAAACTACAGGCTGACCTTGAAATGACATTTATTCTCAGCGGCATGGCTACTGCTCAGCTAATAAATCAATTAAAAACCAGCCTTCAACAGAAAACCTCGAGATAAATAAAGCTGTAAAACTGAACGACAGGTAAGATGGCTGCTTGTGCAGCTACGATCACACAGGATCCCAGCTTCAGCTATGTAATGTGATAATGTCAGCTCAGTAATAGTTGAATTTATAACAAATTAAGACTTGGTTAAATGATAAGTAGGGCTTTAGGAAGAAAATTTAAGATGAGACCAATTTACTTATTCTAGTTGAATAAAACAGAATAATTTTAATAAATGAATCCATTTAAAAATAAATCAAAAATGAAGAATCACTTGTGATGAAGGCTGTTTAATTTCTTTACAGCATCACTAGTTTAACAACGAGCGCAGGACTGAGTGAGCGACCCATCGCTGTTGGAACTACATATACATACAGAGCTCATGGTAAAAAAAAAAAAAAAAAAAGACGTGGTTTGATCACTGATAGAATATCTTCAGCTGTCAGGGTCACCAGCCTTTAGCCTTGAACTTAGTCCTGCTCAAAGACAACGGGACCAGACAACTCAACAAACAAAGAGCCCATAATGCACTCTATGAGAGAGTGGCTTTAAATAACCAAACATGACCACTGGCCATTTTGACCACACTGTTTTGTGTCATTACAGTTATTGACTGGATACTTTTGTTTATTTTATGAAGTGGAACTCTGAAATAAGCAGATGTTTCTTAGTTCAAACTACCGTAACACTGTTTGTTCCAGCATTTATGTTTTCCACATTTTACTGCGGGTTAGGTTAGCTACACTGTATGCTGATCAGAACTGTGATGTTACTGTGGGATACAAGGACAGATGTTCAAATTTCAAAGCTGAGTTATAAACTAAATACTCCATTTAAAACAATGCATTACTCAGTGTTCACAACTGCATGAGCTATTAAGATAAAAGTCATCTGGAAGCTGTTGCAGATTTTCAAAGCGCTGCAGAAAGTATTCATTCAAAACATCAACTGCTTGAGCTGAGTTTAAAGTTGCTGACATGAATAAAATAAAATAAGAATATTAATTTGTTCTGTTTACTCTGAATCCATCAGATAGTAAATAAAGAACCATGTTCAACCTAAATATATTTAAAACCATTATTAGTGGCTCTGGCATGGACAGTTTGTATATCTAGAAAGGCTGCAGCCAATGTAATGATATACTGAGCATAAATAAATCATTATTTATTAATTAAGAATATCAATATTTTTCAGGGAAGACCTTGCATATTTCAGCAAGACAATGCTAAACCATTTATTGTGTCCTTTACAACAGCACAGCTTCATGATCCAAGAGTCCAGGTGCTGAAATGACCTACAGTCCAGACCTCTCACCTACTGAAAGCATTCGTCCCGTCATGAAATACAACATCTGGCAAAGACTCAGGCTGTTGAACAGCTCCTACATCAGACAAGAATGGGACAATGTACCCCTCTAAAAACTCCAGCAGCTGTTTCTCAGTTCCTGCACGTTTATAACTCTTGTTTAAAGAAGAGGAGATGCTTCACAGTGGGAAGAATGAGTTTTCTCCGGGTACTCGATTCCTCCCAGGCAGGCAGCCACAGCCAAAGTGGTTCAAGGCAACAAAGTTCTCCAGAAAATCACTGTGAAATAAATCACTGTGATGCCACTTGGTTGTTGATATGTGCTGCTGACTCTCCATGCTGCTGATCTCATGCTGCTGATTATTTCATGTTGCTGTGTTCATTAGTCCTCATCTGCTCGCACAGACTCATGTTCGTGCTGCTGTTTTTGGCACATTGTTTCTGTAGCACAAGTGCTTAGTATATTCTTAGTCTTGTGTATTCTTAGTTTGGTGAATGTTGTATATTCTTAGTTCATGTCTCGGATCTTACTAATGTTCTTCTTTACAATTTATAATTTTGTTGGATGTAACTGGGACCCTGTGTACACAGTTTTGTTCCACCTCATGTACCACATGTGATGTGGATGATAATAAAAATCCTTGAATCTTTAATGATCCAAGTAAAACCCAGGGAAACACTGCAGGATCTTTCTGACACTGCTGTTGAGTGCACTGTAAGTACAAAGAGAACAAAGTGCATGTGGAACTTGAACAGGTGAAAGAAAACTCACAGAAGAGAAATAAGCTGCCACGTCATCTGCGGGCTCAAAGTGATGATGGAAAGAACTATTCTGAGCTTGCTGCGTAGTAACATCTGCCATTTGGAAAGTATTTTGCTGCAACACACAACTTTTATTAAGCAACTCATTCCAAGACACACCCTGATGCCAAGAACAAGTGGAAAGAGATGAACTAGACACACTAATATGATTCCCTTCGTGGAAACCCTCAAGTCGAAAACAAAATTTAATCAAGAGTAACAAGAGGACAGGAATAGAAACTAATATGTGAATCTGGTTAGGAGGGGGTGGCTACTCATTTTGAAATAGAAATGTAGCCCCTGCAATATACAAGAAAGAGATAACTGCTTAATTAACCACAAGTGCTCACACTGGTTCACTTTGGGACTCGGAGCAGTCAACAGCCGCCTCCGTTTATTAGGTTTGATGTTTTAAACACATGGCACTTATGAGACCAAGTCTTGAGAAGACACATTTTAAAAAATAAGCAAAACACAACAGCAACATTAATTTACATTTGTTTTGCCAGCAGCCCTGTCACTATCTGTGCACAATGTATGCAGCCTCAGATTCACCTCCACAGGGGGCAGATTGTCAGAGGCAGTCAGGACAAAGCAAGGAGGTCCTGAGGTTTCAGCTCAGCTGACATGGAGGATAAATCTATTACAGAGTCGTTTTAAAGTAAAGGTACCCCCCCCCAAATCATTTTTTTTATAAAATAAAATACAGAATCAAAACTTCATTTCTTGAACATATGATTGGGAGAAAAGCAACATTCTTTAAAAATAATGCACACATGCAGTCTGGTAAAAACAACATAAAACATTACTATATGATCAACAAACAACAGCAACAACTCAACAAATCATAGACAGAACGAATGACAAAAAAAAAAAAAAAAACCCAGTTCCTATGGTTTCTAAAACTGGCTTATATGTTTCTCCATTTTGGACAGGGTCCCACTGTGAAGCCTGTATTAATCCATTAGTTGTGGGCTGTCACCTGTTAACTCATCAGCTGTCATTTCTCTTTCAGTCTGGACATTCCTCTCTTTTAGACACAGTGATTAAGTGGGATTATGTAACTGTGGCTAATGTGCTGTCTATAATTATCGCCCACCACCCAAAGGGGGAGGCAAATGACAATGTTTTAGCCCATGTTTTTCTGGTACAAAAATCTTTTACGAACCACTTGACCAATTTTCACAAAACTTTCAAAAAGTACATTATAAGTATATTACTAATTAAGATTTGGAGTCGACCCATAAACCCTAAAAAAAACACACCAAAAAAAGGCAATTCATTGAACCTTTATTTAGGCAGGTTAATCCCATTGAGCCTCGAGGACTCAGTCAATTCTACAAAGCGGATTCCAAAAAAGTTGGGACACTAAACAAATTGTGAATAAAAACTGAATGCAATGATGTGGAGAT
>JARVGQ010000474.1:10594089-10606073 GCA_031762355.1 Hypsolebias martinsi | reverse complement strand
TACGGGGATTAAAGCGGAAACTAGAATGCCGACTTCCGGTCAAAGCGGAAGTGATTCAGGATGCATGTGCGCAGAGCCTATTCATCTTAATGACATTTTCAGAAAATGATGCTTGGATGTGTATGGATGTACAGTATAAGAAGACAAAAGTAGGTTTATTTCACGATTGTGAACCCTTACCTCAGAAGAGGTATTATTTGTTTGTTACATCTGTTTTAAAGTATAGTTAAGTTTAAAGACAATGAGCACTTTTAATCCCAAGTGACTAAGTCCAGTTTAAGAAACATAGCGTCAAACACACGATCAGTCTGATTTGGTGACAGGGCAGAATAAAATCCCTGTTATGGGAAACCTGGTGACTCTGCACTCATCAGCTCAGTCCTTTTATTGTCGACTGAATTTGTTTGTCGCTGGTTACAAGCTTGTAGAGTTCAAAAGTGGATCTGTACAGAAATGCTGGAGCACAGATGTTGCTCATTTAAATCTACAAACTTGGAACTGTCACAACAGTAAAACTACAACTCCAATAAAACTTCTCAAAATGTTGTCACACAGAGGAGCAGAAATGCTGCTATTGTTTTCAGAAAAAAAATAATCCCCATGTGTTGTTTACTGTTTTGTCAAGTTTATTTTTTATTTTTGATTAGTTGTTTCCCTGTGATGTAGTCTGGTTTTCTTAAAGGGCATCCTGCTTTATTTTTTTGTTTTCTTCAGCATGCAAAATCTGTTCAGTTTATTCCATTTTTTATTAATCCTAGAGTCACCCAAAAACCTATTCCCATCAACATGTAATACATAAAAAAAAAAAATAAAAAAAAAAAATTATATATATATATATATATATATATATATATATATAGTTTCTTGATCTTACAATCAGACTGTCACTGTCTGGGCAGGCTTTTACATTTTGTCTTTCACATCAGTTCACAGAAAGTGACAACAGCCTGTAAACACTAACAATAAGAGTTTCAGTCTCACTAATGACTCATAATAAATACAAATAAACAAAATAATGCCCCAAATGTTACTGCACTTGTGCAAAAATGCACTGAAAGTGTTACTATAACAAAATATGTACATATGTAAAATAAAATACAAACAATAAATGTGTAATTTTACATAAATAACACTGAAAGTTGAGCTAATACTAACAGTTACTTTGCCACGAGATGAATTTGGGATATTCTGATGATTAAATAATCAAATATCAGAGTAAATATTGGCAGTATGTGGAAACAAGCCAGCATTTAGAAAAACAACAACACACACCATTGACAGCCAACAGACTCACCGTCAAAGTCTCCTAAAGTGAACTCGTCTCCCAACTCCGCTAAAGTCGAGTCCATGTTGTCCACAGGAGCGATGTACTCTCTGGCGTCCATCCTGTCTCAGCGGCTCGCAGCCCGGCGGCTGTCCCCGGAGCGTCGCAGGAGAAGAGCCACCACCAGCGGGCTCCACTCAACCGTCTCCACAACGACACCGTCTTTATCTGAGTTCAGTCGGTCCCTTTATCAAAATAAATTTTAGACAGGGGAACCTCAAACGACGGTAGAGGTTACCGTCGTTAAACTCCTTCCAAATCAATTTGTTTTCGACGGGACGCCATCTTGCTTTACGCTAATTACGTCATTCACAAACAGAAGCGGTGGCCCAAAACGGCTTCTGATTGGCTGAAACCCCCGCCGTTCTTGTCATGAGACCAGTTGCCATCGTCCAATGAGAAGGCTGCATCTACTGTGGTGTGATGGTACGTCAAGCATCAGAAGCTGGTGTGTCATTTGAATGACCCGCCCCTTCTTTTTTATAAAAAATAAATACACATTGATGATAACAGTGGCTGCACCTACATGTGATTTTATGTGATCACTGACCAGAATGGTGTTATATGTTTATAAACAAATGCAATGTCCTCAACCAAAAATGGCCTAAAGGAACATTTACAAGAGTTTCTTGCATTATTTGCAAGAAACATTTAAAAAAGACCAGACTCTTGCCTAAAACAAAATACTGTAGTCCATATTTAACTCAGACATTTTTTAAAGCTGGGAAAAAAAAACCCACAAATTTGTCAACTCCTATACAATGTTAGTTCATGGAAATAACACCCAAAGTACAGAGGTTTAAAGAAATGCTTATAAAACCAAGCACAATTATTCAACGTAAAAATGTTTATGGTTACTTTCCAATAACGTGAAAAAAAAAAAAAAAAAAGCAATAAATTCAACCATGAAAGAAATTTTATTGGGAATTGTAACTGCAAGATGAGCAACACACTAATTGCATGCTTACAATCGGTGAAAATCTTATTTTTGAAAATCTGTTAGTAGACAACTGAAATTTTAATATTTAATCTAAATATGAAAAGATGCTGAACAGTGCAACACATCATTAGCTCACCGCCACCATGCTTTAACATTTAAAAATATTTTTTTTGTTGCTTCCTGAGGACATTTTGTCCTTTTTTTATTGTGTCAAACACTGCACAGTGCAACCACATCCTCTATTTTTTAATCAACTTAACCAAACATTTACAATTAAACCTTGTTTTCCTTAAAATGTAATTACAGTACTGTAATCAGTTCATAAAACATTTAATTGGATAATAACTGCTAATATTTATTTTTTTTTAGCTAAAAACCAGGAAAATTATTTCAGTTTTGCGAGTTCATTTGTTCCAGTAGATTTCATAAGATTTCTTCTCGGAGCAGCTGGTTTCTGTTGAGCCTGTTCCAGATCTCACTTTCTCCTTCACCACCTTCACCACCAGACCTCCAGCCAGGGCGATTCCTGCTGCAGCTTTGCCGATCTCAGCCACCGCGCTCAAGACGCGAGTCGTTACCATCATGGCGCCCCAGTGGTTCGGTACAGCTGCTCTGGTCACTGAGACCACGCCGGGTCCTGTTGCATCGAACACGGCCCCCGCTGACCCGACAGCCACCTCCGGCGCTAAAGCTGCAGCGCACTGAGGAGGTCCTGCAGCAGCAGAGGCCACTGCGTGCTGTGGTCCTGCTGAAGCTAAACTCCCCTGAGCTGCTGAGGCTGCGGTTTCTGCTCCGCTAAGAGCAGCGGAGCTAAAAGCTGCTCCCTCCAGAGCTGCACCTAAAGCAGCACCTGCTCCCAGGGCACATCCCACACCTGCTGCCACGCCCACGGCAGAGGCTCCGATCACGCTAACCTGCGCCAAGGCATCCACAGCTCCCTCCTGAGGACTTGCTGCCTCAGTGCCAGCAACAGCGCCAACAGAACCCCCCAAAACGCCACCGGTCGCTGCCCCCAGAGCCACTGCAGTTTTTCCGGATGCTGCTGCCACTATGGCCCCTACAGCTTTCCCCACCCCTGTTCCTCCTGCCACAGACATCCCAGCCAACTGCCCTGCAGCCAAACCTACGGAGTTTCCTACGAGAGACGCCCCAGCTGCGGCTGCTAACGGAGCGGCAGCTCCAAACACAACCCCGACGGCCATGCCCGTCGCTCCAGCAGCCACCAGGATCTTTACCCTGTCCAGGACCTTCGCAGAGAGCGCAGCTTCCCTCCTCAGGCGGCTCAGCGATGAACGGAGGGAACGTCGCCGGCTGAACCCATGCTGCCTCCCTCGGAACCGGTCCCTCAGGAGGCTGAAGGCGTTTCGTCTGCTCTCCTCTGTCCATCTCTCAACCCTAAACGTCTCTTCGTCTCCTCTACCGGACTCCAAGTCACACTTTCTGCGTTTTGTAACTTCACTTTGTTCTTCCACGCTGCAGTTCCCCCCCTCTTCTTCTTCTTCTCCACCCTCTGCTTGTATTCTCTCCCTCAGCATCCTTGTTTGCTCCTCCGTGATGGCAGCCTCTGCCTCTAAGAACACAGCGCTGGTATAAAACCCTCCGTTATTCAGCTGCACCATCTTATCCACCTTCCTCAACAGCTCTTTTACCTGGGTTGAGTTACCGGGGTCTTTGTTGTTGAGAACATGGTATCTACCCCCACACCTGCCAATAAGAGCTGTGAGACCAGCAGGTGCAGTCTCTCTCAGATATTTTTCAATCCCAATTCCCTCCAGGTCATCACCCCTGGTAAAAACAACTACAGTGTGGTGATGGACTGCACCTTCTCCAAATATGTGGCTCAGCTGGCTCACGGCCCGGTCCTCGTTGTCTGTGTATCGTCCGACTGGCACCACAAGGAGGAACGCGTGTGGACCAGGGGCGGAAAGAGACACACATTTGGCTATCTCTGCATGCGTCTGCTCCACGCTGAGGCGAGTGTCCCCAAAACCTGGCATGTCGACCACCGTTATCCTCCTCTTCCTCCTGTGCGTCACATCCTGGTTGTCGTCCTCTTCCTCAGTGAGCTCAGTGCTGCCGAGCGCACAAATCTGGGTGACAGAGCTGGCGCTGATCTGCGACAGGAACTGGCTGCGGCCCAGGATGGTGTTTCCAGACGCACTCTTGCCAGATCCAGTGCGTCCAACGAGGACCAGTCTGAGTTCTTCGATCCGTCTACTTTCAAACTGGTCACCTTCGTAGTCAGTCTCCATATCAGCTGGTTCCTTCCTCTCATCTTCTGATGGAAAAACTGGAACAGAAATTTGTTAAGACGTTTTATCTGTCATTGTAAACCTGGAAATTCCTATGAAAAAGATAGCAGTCAACAGCTGCATAACATTATTTTCAAGATAACACGATCTTAGTCTGAAACTCTGGCAAAAATAGATCAGTGAGCTTTCTAATTTATAAATTGGTTTTCTAATGTATAAAGTGGTGCAACTGAACTGCCCTCCACATATTTTAGTTTAGTTTCAGCCTGTAGAAAACTTCTTGGAAATGATTAGCCAATAAAAGCAATTTCTCTCAGATCACTAAACTACTTTGCTGTTATTTAAACTGTTGCTAATAATGAAAGTTGAAATAGATGTTTGACCAATGAGAAATGATCAAACATCTGTTTGACAAAGTTGTGGACAAACTAAAATCTATTCCTCAAGCATACAAAGTGACTTTTTGCAAATAAAAATATATAACTTCCAGCAGTCTGTGTATAAACTACGTTGGTGGTGCCCCATGTTCAATTGAGGAGTCTCTTTCAAGGACATTTTGAAAAATATTTCCATTTCAGGTGCTTTTAGGGCTCCTCTTCAGTGGGCTTTGAGTACCATACTGTACTTTCTGCTCTGTAAACGTAACATCAATACAAATATGTCTAATAAAGTGGAAAAAAACAAATACGTCGCTTCACCGTATAAGTCGCATTTATTACGCCTCATTGCTGACAACCCGCAAACGTGGGTCGGTGTTGCGCCAAAAATCGATTGGTTGCCAAATGGCAGCCGACAAGAGCGTTCATGGGAGGACTTTAACAAGAATTAAACTAGATTAACATTTAAAAACAATTATTTGTTTGCTCGACATTATAGCAAATATGTGACTCAGTTGAACTTTTCTTTACTAAATGCCCTTGAACGGTCAAATCAGCTGCATTTCAAAAGCCAATTTGCGGCCGTGGGAGCACACAGAGGGACGACTCGCTGTGCATTTCTTCGAAATTTAACAAGATAACCACCTAAAAACAATTATTTGTTTGTTTGAAATTATAGTAAAGGTGTGTCTCAGTTGAACTTTTCCTTAATAAATGCATTTTAATGGTCAAATTTCCTCATGAGACACTTGGCTTGCCATATTGCTCGAGGGCCCTCTAGTGGCTGAAAATGGTAGTGTTAAAAATTTCCCATGTCAGAATGAACGGAATCATCAGATCTCAGCCAAAAACTGAGTTGGCTGTTGCACCTCTACTCCATAACTTGGCCTCAAAGAAGAGTTTATAAAGCATATGCTAAAGGTTTGGTAGACAAACAAGACAACAAATGCTGTACAAACCCAGGCATTTGCAACAAGTGTTTAACTACTAAATTACACCTTAAAATCAAGTTCCTTAAGATGATGTCATAATCTGCAGTGTCATCACCTGAAATTCATCACCTAAAAACATCTGGGCAGCTGTGGCTGTGTGGTTAGGGCAGTTGTCATCCAATGCAAGAGTTGGGGGTTTGACTCCAGCAGCAGTCACATACTGAAGTGTCCCTGGGCAAGACACCGAACACCTCATCGTCTCTGATGTTTCCCATCGGTGTATGAATGTGATCTAAAACCACTGATTATTCTTTGTAGAGATCTAGTAGAGTAATGTATGAATGGATAAACGAGGGCACAGATTGTCGTGTAAAGCACTTTGAGTGTCTTGATAAGATAGAAAGGTGATATACAGTCCATTTACGGCACTTAGTGAAGTATGATTTGCTGTTGAAAGGCCCATGATCTGCTGAATAAAAATAAAAGTGAAAGTTTCCATGCAATAAAAACACATCCCTATTGCCACATTTCCTTGTACTGACGGAGAAAAAAATATATAAAAAGCATAAACATCAGATCACAAAACAAAGTCATAAAACACCACTTCCTGTTTTCAGACTATTAGTAGTTTAGTATTTTTAACATCAACAAGATTAGTTTGACTGAAATACTCGACTGAAATAATGGCAGCTGCTATCAGGAAGTGACTATGACTTTTAGGAAGACAGTAAATGTTTAAACTAAACTGTTTTCGATGACTCAATACTTCCTCCAATGAATAAAAACGAACATTTGTTCACTGACATCAGAACTGTTAGTTAAAATTTAAGACCTCAGGCCCGCTAGTTAACCGTGCAACACCGGCCCGCGGGCCATCAGTTGATTGTTCATCCTGTAAACAAACATAAAAACAGTGTGTTGGCTGGAGGATGAAGTTTAAAACCTTATTCAATAAATTCAGTTCAAATCCAGTGGATCTAAATATAATATTGAAGTAAATCGCGTTTTGATCGTGTGCGCGACCGACAAGCTAATTTATGAGTTTACACGTTAGCTTCTGATGTTAGCAGGTTGCTAACTTCTGACGGGAAAAGGCACAAAGAGGACAAAAATATCACCTTACCTCCGTCCATGTTGCAGGACATTTCTATTTTTTTTACAGCGTCATCTCTCCTCTTCTGTCAAACTCGGGTTTTATTTCTCTTAGTTTTAGTTTCAGTTACTGGTCCGCTTCAAAACAAACATTTGCACTTTGGTCCTGAAAACAGTCTCTTTTTGCGGCTGCCCTCTGTTGGTCACATGTCCTCTCCGGGGCTCCGTAGTTGGTGTCAACAGGACTGTCAGAAACTTTAAACAGAGCAGTGTCACTTTATTCAAATAAGTACTGTATTACCAAAATGGCTTGTTGGTTCTGCAGCAACAATATCCCTCCTCTGAATATACAGATAACTCCATAACAGTCTAATTAAAAATTACACCAATCTCATTTCCACATGTTTTAAACCATTAAATGATGCCAATGTCCAGCTAAGAAATAAAAACAATAAAGACATGAAGGTTCACAGACTGCGTTTGCTTGAAAAAAATCTACAACAAATGTTGTAACTAAGAATCTTTAAAGTAGAAGAGAGACAATTATAGTGATTAACAGCACACATACAAAAAAAAAAAAAAAAAAAAAACCTACAAAATTATATTGCGCTTCAGGCAAACAATTCATGTGGTCTTACAACCGTAAGCAGCAATGAGAAGACATCTCCTTTTAATAAATATCCTGTTAAAGTACTCAACAATTTCCAGTTAAGAAAAAAAACCAAACATTTTTTTCTTAAAAAAATTAATTTGAAATTAAAAAAAACCAGGCCACGTTTTAACGAGGTTAAATTGATACTCAGCAACTACACGTATTTAAAGCATATGGGTTTTGCGTGTAATAAATCTAGAGCAGACACGTTACATTAGGGGTTTTGTGAAGTTTTGAACTAAACTTTGGAAAGGAATAATAGTTTTAAAGTTCTGTGGGATAACCCTCATGTATTCAGAGAACGTGTTTCCCTCGTTTAATAGAAACATCCTGTAATGGTAAGTTTGATTCAATTGTAAATGACAGCTGACGGGCAAGTTTAAGCCTTCATCAGAACCTGACTGACCTCCTCTTCCACTAGTTTTGTGTCTCATTGAGGTTTCCTCTGTTGTTTACATCAGAGCACCTTGCTTTCCTACGGTGGACGGCAGCGCTTGTTTCCCCACTGTCGTCACAGTCTACAAGTCTCGTGGACTTTATTCACGCTCGCTCTCCTCTTTTGTCGTTGCTTGCGCTGAGGAGCGGCGCTATAGTTCAGCGCGGGAGCGGGAGATGCGAGGACCTTTTCGTATTTCTTTCCTCTTCTCCTCCTTTCTCCTCCTCTTCTCCTCCTCCCTCAGGATCTTCTGGAAAGCTTCAGCTGTGTGAAGAACCTGAAACGGATGAGAGAAAGACAGACAGAGATATTTTTTCAAATGAGACCTGCAACATGTTTCCTGAGGACATTGCTCTAATAGCAGTGGGGCGAAGCAAAGATCTGTATGTGGGACTGTTGCTAATGGTGGAAAACGGTGGCATCAGCTCAACCTTCATGCATGGTACTCACATCGTCTCTTTCTGTGCGGTATGGGTTCATGAAGTCTGGGGATTTCTCTGTTATTCCCAGCTCCTGGGACATCTACGAGCAAAAAAGGAGACAATGACAGAAGAGAAGAAGATGATACATTACAATCTTCTTTAAATAGACCAACTTTGGGGTTAGTGTTGCAGCGGTGTGCAAACTGCAGCTAAAACTCTGAAACAACCTACTTTCTCACCAACTTGGCACATTTTCAAAGGTTGCAGATTAATCCTGACAGAGTTGAGCTAATTGATGTTTAAAAGTGGGGAAATGTTTCATCAGTGCCGCTCATTTCTGCTTCAGAGACTACGATGCTGCACAGCATGAAAAACATGTCAGCAACGGGCGTTATTCAGTGACAGAGATACAGTAAAAATAAAAAATAAAAAGCATCTCCTTTGTTAGTATTTGTCAGCAGACATTGAATAAACCTTATCATTCTAATTGAATTTTGTCTTTTAAAATAATTGCAAATAAACTGTTTTTTTAAGCTAAACAACTCAACAGTTTCCTGCTTTTAGTCTGAAACCTTCATACTTTTAAATGAAACCGTTCGTTCCTCTCAACACTTTCTTCTTCTGCAGTTTCTTTCTAAAAGCTCCATTGTTTGACACCCTTGAAGCTGAAGATGTTCGCGGATTGAGACAGAAACGGCACCTCCGTCGAACGGACAGCTACACTCGTGTCTGCTCTTACAAGTGTGAGGACATGCTGGTGGGCTCCTCCTGTGAAAACCCCCGTCTGGTTACAGAAACTCAGCCCCCAGCGCAGCAGGCCACTCCAGTCCGAGTTGCGGTCGTAGTAGTGGTGGACGATACGGGGGAAGCGCAGCGCCACGTCCCCGAAAAACGCTGTGTTCTCCACCACGTGGGAATAAGCTGTAAAGACAACGCAGAACGAGGAGAGGTCATCAGATACGAGCTCAGAGGTGGCAGATGACAAACAGAGCTGATGTTAAAGGAGCAAAGATGTTAGAGATGCAGTAAAGGAGAAAACAGACCCCCTCTTTCTGTTCTAGGGCTTTATGTAACAGGACATAATAAAAACTAGAGAAACTGCATTTCCTGCGACGATGTAGTGGTTATTGCTGAAGAACCTGCTGAGAAACAGCTGAAATGAGCTAAAAAAAAATGCAATGTAGCTGAAATGGAAGAACAAACCTGTTAGCACAAGAAAGCAGAAAGAAGACATGTTTGCTGAAGTAGGTGTAAATAAGCAGAAATGGGCACAAAAATTAGGAAATTAGCTTAAAAAAGCTGAAGTTAGCAAAAAAAAAAAAAAAGATGAAAGACAGCTGAAAAGGCAGTAAGAATCTTATACCACCAGAAGGAAGTGGAAGGAGCTGAAATGAGCTAAAATAAATGTGGAAAAGTTGAAAAAGTTAAATTTAGCATAAAAACAGCTACCAATAGTAGCTGAAACAGTAGAAAAAGCTGAAACTAGCATAAATACAGCAAGCTAAAAGGAACATAAGCTGACATGAGCAGAAAGAAGTTAATTAGGTTGAAAGTAGCAGACATTACCATGGTAAATTTGAATTTATCTAAAAACAGCTGAAAGTAGCAAAAAATACTAAAAATGTAGCTGAAAAGAAAGAACAAACTTCAATTACCAAAACAAAGCGGAGAGAACAAATGTTTGCCCGATTAGGCTGAAAGAAACAGAATTTAGTAGAAAAAAGTGGAAATTAGCAACAACCACCCACCAAAAAACCCAAATTAAAAAAACAACAGAAAAAATAAAACAAACAAACAAACAAACAACCAGCTAAGTAATAGCTAAAAAGGCAAAGAAACTTAGATCATCAGAAGTGGAGAGAGCACACTTGTGCTTAGGCTGAATAAATTTTAAATGAGTGCAAAAATGTGGAATTAGCTGAAAAAGCTAACAGCTAAATACAGTAGCAGCAGAAAAATAATAGAAAAAGCTGACACTTACATAAATAAGCTGAAAGGAGCTGAAATTAGCAGAAATAAGTTAGAAGAATCACACAAAATGTGTTGTAGTTAGCAGAAAGAATCTGAAAGGAGCACAAAAGAGCTGAAAGTAGCTGAAAAAAATTAAAATTTTCACAAGGAAGCTGAAAGAAGCTGAAGCAGAACAAAATGTGAAAGGAGCAGTAAAAAGTTGTCAACACATCTAAAGATTTCAAGGATGTAAAATGATCTCAATTCATTTTCTATGAGGAAAAAAATGGTAGAAAAGGTTAAATATTTCAAAAAGCTAAAGTTGCACCAGTACCAAAAATCATAGCACCCTTCTCCTGAATGAAGGTTTTGGTTTATGATTTGTTGAAATAGCACAAAATTTGTTGAACAAGAAAGATGCAAAAAAAAAAAAAAGTATGGAAGAAAAATGGATCTCAATAGTGTGAATGCTCCATGAACATCCACACTATCATCTGGTCTTCACCAGGTTCTGTAATTATTCAACCTTGACATCAAATGTACACAAACACACAGCAGATCCCACGAGTTACAGTTTGTTCAACAAACATGAAGCCAAAAGGCAAAATCTCTGAGTGGAAAACCAATCAAGTCTCATCCAGGAGCTGCTGATCAAATATACTGATTATCTGATCAGCAGCAGTGTGATCACCTCTTTAAAAGCAGGGGGTTTGTCTGTTGGCTGCTCTGGAGCAGACAGGCGTGAGCTAACACAATGCCAAGAAGGAAAAACAACAGCAATGACCATAGAGAAGCAGCTGATTCTGTCCATCCATCTGGGGAGGGTTAAAGGTCCAGACATGTTGGAGTCCTTTCTTCTAGAGAGAGAAAGTTTCCACAAGTGGAGAATGTTTAGGACTGCTGCCCATCTTCCTACAAGTGGACGTCCCAGAAAATTCACTCCAAGGTCAGAATTGACTACATAAATAAATCAAATATAAAAACAAGAGCTCCACTTCAGACTCTGCATCAGTTAGCAGGTTGAAGGTTCATGACAGGACTGTTAGAAAAGGACCAAACAAGCATGGCTTGTGGAGGAGAAAACAAGTTCTCCTTAAAAAACAAACAAATACAGCAACATGCCGTTAGTTTGCATCTGAATGAACAAGTCTCCAAGCACAGCACATCAGCACAAACACTGAGCATGGTGGTGGAAGGCTGATGATTTGGGCTTGTTTTGCAGCCACAGGACCTGGGCAGCTTGTAAACACTGAGATATGAACTCCTCTGGAGACCAAAGTAATCTAGAGTCAAATGGAGGGCCGTCTGTCCAAGAGCTAACACGCGGCTGGAGTTGGGTCATAATGCAACAGAACAAACGCAGAACAGCTGAAACAGTAAAGAACCAAGGTGCTGCAAGGATCCAGTCCAAGTCAACACTCCAGCTGACTGATGCTACAAAGATGCTACATGTTACAGTACAAATGGAGCCCTGTAAATCTGTGGCACCCCGGATACTCATATACAGGTGGTCCTCGACCTACGGCTCCTTCGACCTACGGCGCTCCGGACTTACGAACGGCACCCAATGACGTCATCCAGCAGCATACGGCACTATTTTTCAGAAA
>JARVGQ010000474.1:10475210-10487702 GCA_031762355.1 Hypsolebias martinsi | reverse complement strand
TTTGTGACCTCTGATCCTTGTAGCCTCACTGTTCCACCAGCCTCCCTCTCATTCACACACATGTACTCTGTCTTACTTTGTACTATGGCGGACTTTCATTCCTCTTCTTTCAAGTGCATACCTCCACCTCTCTAATTAAACAAGTTCGAAGTAATTTACATTAAAAACCACTGAGATGTAAACATTTTGATTGATGATTATTTTACTAATTCTGAGAACTGCTGCAACAACTTACTGAGTATATCCTGTGAATTCTTTTCATTTTTATTGTTTACAGTTTTAATGACCTTTATGTTTTAATGTGTAAACTTTCCCTGTGTGTTGTGTTTTAGTGCTATTTTGAGTCGCTGCCTGTTTTGACCAGAATATGTTTGTAAAAGAGGTTTTAAATCTCAGTGGGTCATTCCTGATTAAATAAGTCTTAAAATAATGAAAAAATAAAGGTCAGTGAGTACTGTACTTCTATATTATCTTGTCAAATGTTTTGACTTATTACTAATTATACATTTTGCAGTCCATTCTGTTTTGATAATTATCCTTTTCAGTTTATTTATTGTCACTTTTATGCACCACGTAAAAAAATCATTTGTGTTTCATACACTGACCCTTACTGTTCAGTGTATACACACAACATTGTCTTATGTACATGTGGCATATAATAGCCTAATATTCACCAAGTGAAACAAAAGTATCTTTAATGTTATTTTTAAATGTTACAAAATAAATTACAGTGAAATTATTGCAGCAGCAGACTTGTTTTTTCAAACATTTCTCACAGAAACTTTATCTCTTTACTCTGGATTTTAACCACCAAGTAAAATATAAAGCATACTGCAGCTGCACAGCCAAAACTAAAACCTGCAAATATTTTACATCAGGTTTCTTTCAAACTCATTTCGAAAAGGTTTCTTGTTTTATTATATGAAAGACAGCAGCACCTGGTACACTGTACATCTAACAAAGCTGTTGAAGTATGTCCAAAATAAAAGCCATGTTAATTTTAGTATAATGAACATCAGTTATATTACTGGACTGGACTCCACTTTAGGTCGCATTAGGGGGTCTTGAGATGAACTAGTAACTTAAAAATTACTGTAATTTGAAATAATAATAAAAAAAAAACAGTAATTCTAAATAAGCAGTGCATTTTATATTCAGTTATATATTATTTTTACTTTGCAAGTATAACAACAGTTAAAAGTTATTTGTGTTATCAAAATAACATTTAATTGGTCTTTTAGCAATTTTTCCATTCTTCAAATAGCATTAG
The DNA here is from genome assembly GCA_031762355.1 of Hypsolebias martinsi. NCBI lineage: Eukaryota > Metazoa > Chordata > Actinopteri > Cyprinodontiformes > Rivulidae > Hypsolebias > Hypsolebias martinsi. The sequence goes on along the minus strand of JARVGQ010000474.1, from coordinate 10,486,432 downwards.
GTGAGGCTGCGTGTCTTTGCCACAGAAAACTCTGGGAACTGCTGTTCTCAGTCTAAATTTGGTGCATTTCATAGACCAGGAGTCTCATCAACCAAATATTTTTATCACTGACCTTTTTTAAACCATCCATCACTTTGACATATTAGAACATGGGGACAATGTTCTGCATGACTATGTAATCAAACACTGCAACACTGCCAATAATAGTCCCTCTTTATGAGACTAGCTAAAAGTGCATAATTTGTTAGTTGTTTAGATTCTCATATCTCCTATCATATCAAGACATAACTCTCTAACCAGAATAACTATTGTAATGCCACTTTAATTGTGATATGTCACTTTATTTGGGCTGCTGATTATCCATGCTACTGCTTTCTTGCCTGCTGTATTCATACCCATACATCAGATCTTGTATACTGTTTTTTTTATACTTTGTATTTTTGCTATTTTGGGGTGTGAGTGGGACCTTGAGTACACAATTTTGTTTCACTTCATGTACCACATGTGATGCAAATGACAATAAAGAACCTTGAACATTGAGATTAACGAGGGCATCATTGCTGACTTTGGTAGTTCACCATTTGGAACTGACAGCAAATTATTTAAGTGTGACAAACTAAAGATCGTGTATAGGTTCTGACAACTATAGGATACATAGAAAAGGTGCAGCATTGCCCTTGATGAATTAAAAACTGGATTTTTAAAATCACTTAAGTTGTGCTAGTACTGTATTCCACTTTCCAAAGTGGCACCAGAACAGGGTTCAGTCTTCAGCCATGATAAGCTGTCAATGATACCACAATCGGTTAAAGAAGCACTTGATTCAAGCATACTGTACGTTTTTAATATTTTCACCAATATTCATTATCTGCAGCAAAAACTGTCGTTAAGATTTTAATTTGATTTAATGTACTGCCCAAGCCCATAAAACAAAACTGCTCATTTGGTTGCAGCTTGTGTTTATAAGGTTAATGCGGTCTATTCATTCAACCGAAAAAAACTATCTTTTTTTCACCCCAAATTAAATGTGACTGTCAGGAAAAGTCAGTATTATGCTTCTGGTTATTTGTTCAGATCATTTGAAAATGATTCTGTTGGTGTTATTAGTACAATAGCAGACATGTTTTGTTCATGATTATTCCATATTAAAAAAAAATTGAACCTTGTGTCAGCTCTATTATCTGTCTAGCATAACTGCATTTTGCTGAAAACTATTACTGTTTTCTACAGTTTAGACAATGTGATAATAGCTGTCACCACTGGTTAGTCTGAAAAGCTGTAATATAAGTTAACTGCAGCACTTGCACAATAATGAAGCTCACCCATTATGTAGTATGGTGCAGTGAGGCTCAATTATTTGTGGTTTTCCGTTGTTTTAATATAAGTATCATGCAACTGAAACGGTTTAGTGCCATCTCAGCTGAGGTTCCATGTGAGCCACATTTGTACTGCATAACATCAAACCACTGATGACCAGTGACTGGTGGGATTAAATCAAACAGCTTGTCTACAGCAGCTCCTACACAATTTCTTGATTTATTAACTCATTTAAATCTAAAATTTTAAAATATATTCATCCCATTTGTGTCCAGTTTGCCTATTGTGTATATTGCTAATGAATATAATATATATATTTTTTTATTTAATCAATAGAGTGGATAAAGAGACTGACCTTTTCATTCTCACCAGATAATGACCAGAGCTGAGATCTCCTACAGTCAGTTGTTTTGACAGCACCTATACAATACCCACCCTGTACTCCTATTTAAGCTGTTGATTAATATGTCAGCTACATCAATGTAGCATTAAAAAACCCAGAGAAGACGTGCCTCAAAGCAGTGTAACACCGAAACTGCACTGTACATTGTAATGAAAAACACTACAATGGACTTGAATAAAAGTAATTGTTCCACCTAATAGTATTTGTTCCAGGGAGTGGTATAGCTACCTCTGGAGGAATGTCCTTATCATTTTACCTGGCTTTTCCTGATGCATATTTTCTCACCTATTAATGTAATAATAAAATGCAGCGTGACTCTGTGGTCCTGTTGGAGCAGCTCCTTCATTGCCTTTGCAGAGTTCTTCAGCATCCCACTTACACCAGACAAGGCGTAGGACTTCCTCACTGACTGGATTGCACAGGTAGAGAAAAATATATGGGAGTATTTTAAAATTGTGCGTGTACGTAAAATAAAAGAAAGTATTTAGAGATTTTAAAATGTTTGATGGAAAATGCTGACACAAACGAAACAATCAGAACTAAAAAAAAATAAATAAAACAATCAAATGGCTAGCTTTAAGGAAACTTTAGAGTACAGTACTTAAAGGACTTAGAAATCTTGTTTTCCTCACCGCCATCTCTTCTGCCTGGATTATCTCAATAACACATGCCAGACAGAGCAGCCCTCCCTCTGCAGGCCGCAGGCGGACGCTCCATTTTGGATCGTGTCTGAAGTGAACCTTTTCATAAATGATATCCGAGGTTGTCATTACTCTTTTACCTGTAAATAATAAATTAGAATAATAATAAATACCTCAATGATTATCTTGAAAGTTGTGCACGTGAACAAAAATACTGTGGGGTTTTTTTTTGGTCTCCTGTTATGACTACTTGAACAAATATTACAAAGCTAGCAATATTTTACAACTTGTTAATTTACAACTTACCTGTAATACTTTTTTTAACATTTACGTTAGCTTTTTTATTGACTAAATATATTCATGCTATGTTTAGTCAAAATAGCGACTTGACCAGTAATCTCGTCCAGTAATCTTGTGAGTCAAGCAGCTAACAAATGGTGAATGATTAGACTAGCTTTTAGCTTTAGCATAACCGTTGTCTCGGCGGGAAACATCAAAAACTCAGAACTTTATTAACAACAGGAGACGAACAGAGAACAAAGCAACGGACAAACAAACAAAAGTGCCTTTTTTACTACTGTTTTCGAGTAAAAATTAGTACATGTGGTTTTGAGAGTACAGTTTAGTGTTTAAAAAATCGAAATTAGTTTCAGAAGCTAGTTTTAAAAAGCAGAAGTCTTAAAAAATTGTTTCTAATACAGTAATAGGTAATTCTAATAAGCTACATTCAACAAGATTTTCTATTTTGATAGCAAAAATAAGTTCATTCAAAGAAAAAATGTACGGGAAAATGACAAATTTCTAATATATTTATCTATTTACATTTTTTTTGTAGCAAGCAACTAAGCCATTTCATGATATAGCCTACTAAAAACAAACGTGGTTGACCTGTATGCATCCACATATTTCGACATTACTGGTATGCAATATACAAAGTGTTTCATTTTTTAAAGAAGTTGTTATTAAAAGAATGTATATCACCTGCTGTGTTTGTTTTAAAATAAGATCAGCTTATGATGAAAAAGGATGGGTTGCCACAGCTAACCCCCATAATGAGTTTGTTGTTTTTTTTCCCGGATGCCCTTCCTGAAGCAATAACAGATCATCGAGCTACCACAGCCCTCTGTGTGGAGCAGAGGGCTGCCATCAAGGTGCCTGGGGAGCACCTGGGGTCACAGGCCTTGCTCATAAGCCCAAAGTAAGGAAAATGAGGGAGGCAGGTGTAGGTGCTTCACATTTCCATCCATCCACTATCTTTAACTGCGTTTTCCTTTCTGGGTTGCAGTGGTCACTGGTATCTATATTCATCAGTCACTGTGAAAGATGGGGTCGACACCACCCACATTTTTGTTGTCGGTCCAGGGATTCTGAACCGGCAACCTTCTGATCACAGTCATCCTCTCTTGTCTCTGCAACCCACATTGCACCCAGCTTTTAGCATATCAGTGAAACTGAATAAGTAATAACAATTTTTGTGTTTGCTAATTTCGATTAGTTGTGGAGGCCATCTTGTAATGGTTTTGCTCTGAAGATTAATCAGTTGTAGATATACATACAAATACTATTTCCTGGAAGTTTTATAAAAATCTGTCCAGCGGCTCATGAGATAGTTTGCTAACAGACAGACTTGAGTCCAAAAAGATAGTTGCACACTTTTTATAAAATCGTGTGCCGTCTGTTAGTCGGCTGCCATATCCAATTCTAGCCTAATATATGTAAAATGGTCAAAATTATTGCAATTTTTACATTTTTAAGGCCACTTGGTTGTGGCACCCATATTAGGTTGACTCCAAAAATTAAGCAGTTGAAGTTCTACATCCAATGACAACTTTCTGCAAGTTTCATTCAAATTTGCTTTGTGGTTAAAGATATATTTTGGTAACAGAGACAAAAACATTATTGGAACCTTCCCCTTTTGGCAGCTGATGATAATAATAATTAGGGATGCACGATATTATCGACATAGTATCCGTATCGGCCAATATCAGTGATAAAGGTAAATGTCTGACATCGGCCAATCCATTAAAGTTGCTCACCGATGTAAAAGGCTCTGTTTATATACTGTACTGTATACACATATAGAAATAAAGCGTTGTTTTTGTGACAACCCAGTGACAAGGATTCCTGTAGTGCCAGCACAATGTTATGACATCACACGTGTTGTTGAGTTTAGATTTGTGAAAATGTATGTTGTTCAAGTGTTGTCATTGTGTTAGAGAGAGTAAATGTCATGAATAAATTTGACATTAAACATAATCCAAGTTGAAGTGTTTCATCATCTTCAGCCCCCTGTTTGGCATCTGCATTTGGTAGCAGGTCAAATTGACAAAGACCATGCAGAGTAATGTATTTTAATTCCACAGAGGAGAAAGCTGTGTAGTCTCTGTAAGTAGGTCTAGCGAGAAAAAAATAAAATAAATCATATTGGTATCGGTTATCGTCCAAATAAGTTTTAACATAACGCATGTTGGATATCGACCAAAAATTCAATATCGTGCATCTTTAGTTTGTCTCATCAAAGACAATAATAGACAACATAAAAAGTCATTAAAGCGTTGAGTTTAGCAGAGACGTTTGCAGATTTCTATTCTTGGCCCTGTAATTGCTCCTGAAAGCATTTCAATCCATCTTGACCCCCCGCGCCACCTGTGGAAATACAGTATTCCGCTGCTTTCTGTGAAATCTGTTGCGTTTCTCAGCCGTGGTAATCCCAGCAGGTTAAAATACAAACAAAAATCTCCTCTGACTTGCTACATGTGGAAATTACAGATGTGCACGAGTAAATCTGCTCCTGGAAACACAAACACAACTCTCGTCATCGTTCACTGAGGCCCTGCTGTAATTATGACCTAATTATTAGTTTGGAGGCTGCAGGATTAACGTTAATACCTGGTTGTTGTTCTGGAGAATGTTTCTACCTCTAGAAGAATCTAAGTAAACATTTCTGTAAATAAAACACTATTTAATTTGTTATAGGCCTAAAAATGTGGTTTGTCTGGCAATGTTGGGCAAATTAGCGTGAAACTCGACTAAAATCTGGTCTTCTGTGTGGATCGGTCCTCGCCCATCAACGATCAGAATATCTCGTCTTGAGATGCTTCAAAGCGGAGCGAAGTTTTGACGGTAATGTTTGTGTCTGTTAATAAAATATCTCATGAAACACTGAATGGATTGTGATGAAACTTCCAGGAAATAATCCCTGGATGTTTAGCTACAACCCATTAACTTTTAGCAACAAGTATATTCAAAGTGGCTGCCACAGCCAACCAGACTTAGAAAACACAAAAATGGCCATAACTCAGCCAGTTTTATATACATATATGGTAGTAGCTGAGAGTCATTCATATCACCTGTTCCAAGGAGTACTTACTGAGTGAACTCTGCGTTTTAGCATTAACTCTCTGAGACAGTCTTGTTCATCTGTTAGCAAAATATCTCATGAACCAAAGCATGATTTTTTTTTTTAAACTTTCAGAATGTAACCGTTGGAAGTAGTGTTGTAGTACTCGAGACCGGTCTTGGTCTTGTCTCGGTACACTCTGGTCTTGGTCTTGACTTGGTCTCGGGTTAGGTGGTCTTGATTACAACACGTTGGAAGTCCATCTGCAACTGATTACATCATGGAGTAAATTCACTTCAAGATGGCTGTTGCAGGAGATCAGCATTCCTTTGACGGCTGCTGGGCCCTTTATTCTAAATGCTGCTTGTTTCTCTGTGTAATGTCATGCAGTTTGACGTAGTTCAAAACTCAGATCCTTCTCCCGTACGAAGGCAATAAAAGAGCATCTTTCTCTGGCGCTGAGATATTAAACGTGACATGTTTTTGCACTTCCTGTTCCTTAAAGCACCGTCTGACTCGGCTAATTTTTCTGGCATTATTGAGGATGAAAGTTGATGATTATACAGCCGGAGGAGGCTGTTAGTCATTTGAGTTTGGCTGTTTTTAAATGAACATGTTGAGGTTTTGCAGGGATCCGTAATGGTCCCCGTTCTGGTGATGGTTTCCAGTTAACAACTGTAGAAATCTCACGACTGATGCGGTCAAATCTGCTGGTTTTAATAGGCTGAACCAGAACACCGAGTGAGAGTCATGGCAGCCGATGACCCTCCACTTCCCAAAGATCCCAAAGATCACCAATCAAAGCTAAATGGCCACGCCCACTCTTTATTTGCTAACCGGCGTTTGACAGTCCGACATCCCTCATGCCAACAATTCTATTTTGAAGATCTTCCTTTAGCATGGAGGACGTACTGACAGAGGGCATCCTGAGGTCATGTTTCCATGACAACTGTCAGTCTCTTTTCCCCTTCCTCCTCCAATCTGAACACCCTTTTTCATCGCCATGGCAGCAGAGAGGCCCCGTCTCTCGGGGGACGAAGGACACGAGGGAGGGAATGTGAGCCGGAGCGAGGCTGGGAGAGGGCAAACAAGTGGAGTGAAAACACTGTAATCCAGTATGGCCGCCTTTGTGCCGCAGCTAACCGAGGCTGAAGCTCGCTCCTTGAAGAGGAGCTGCAGCCGTGTAATGATTAACCTTAACCAGGACCTGGAGGACGACACAGAGAAACCGAAGCCAGGGTTGCCGGGGTTAATGGGTGTTTAGCGTGGATGGAGCACAGGACTCGGTCTGTCGGGCCGAGACTTCCGACTCCCTCAGTGGATAATAAACACAAACGCTCTTTAAGGGTTATTTCACATCTGAGCTGCCAAATAAAACTCACTCACCTTCATGAAAAATGAGATAATTCTAGAAAGCTTGGAGTAAGTAGTTCAGAAACCATTTAAAAATTAGATTTTGTTTGTTTGTTTGTTTGTTTTGTTTGTTAGTTTTTCATCATTTGTGTTATTGAAAAAAACTGGACGTATTAAAACTTTTTTATTTTAGGAAAGCAGGCCAGAAAAAATAATCCCTTCCTGTTTTAAAAGAAAATGCCAGACATTTGGGTGTTTATATGTTTACAACATGTAAACTGAGTATTTTTGGATTTTATTGTGTTTTGATAATATAACAAATAAAAACACAGACTTTGGAAATCTGTTGTGGGGGATTTCTATTTCTTTTTTTTAGTATTTGTTAAAACTAGAGATTGTCCAATATGAGTTATTTTGTGTACCTTGCAGATCGTAGGAAGGCTGATATTGAACAACTTTATTTATTTTGGGCAATATTGAATTTTTTGTTTAACAGTTGTCTGTCCAACAGGTCTCACTTGTAAATGAGTCTTCGAGCTCAATGTGACTTATCTGTATAAATAAATGTTGAATGAATTTCCAATTCAACCTTTATTTATACAGATAAATCACATTGAGTCTCAAAGACTCATTTACAAGTGAGACCTGTTGGACAGACAATAAAAATGGTGAAAGTGACAACATAGGTTTTGAGGGCAAAAGAATTCCTAATAGCTCTCAATCTTTGACCAAAGATAGATAGCACGAAAAAATAAATAAATAAAATAAACCTTGCACACAAGCACATAGTGACGCTGACATTCCTCAGGGGAGGAGGGATGTCCAAAGCAAAAACAAAATAAAAACAACAAGTGAAATAAACATGTATTTACAACACTTAGAAGAACTTGCGTGCTTAAATCTATAGAAGCACGTTGTTGCCTCACAAACTGTGAGCTACAGTATTTCAAGTCAGTCCTCCACGGTTATTTCAGGTGTACCGCAGGGTTCTGTTCTTGGTCATCTCCTGTTTATCATTTATCTTCTTCCACTTGGCCTTATCTTAAAAAAAATTGGTATTAATTTTCACTGCTATGCGGATGACAGCCAGCTCTACTTCACCAGGCCCAACACCACCCTTCCAGCATCCTTCCTTTCGGACTTCCTCTGTGAAATCAAATTATGGTTTAATCAGAACTTTATTGAACTGAACTCAAATAAAACAGAATTCCTCCTTGTTGGCACCAAGTCTACCCTATCCATATGTAATATGTTCACAATTAAAGTTGATGATTCCACAGTTACAGCTAAGAGTCTGGGTGTCATCCTCAATAGCACTTTATCTTTTGAATCTCATGTCAGTAACATTACTCGGTCTCTGCATATTTTTATCTTCGAAACATCAACCATCTCCATTCATTTCTTACCCCCACCAGCACAGCCATTCTTATCAATGCTCTAGTCATTTCTCGATTAGACTACTGTAACTCCCTCCTCAGATCTTCTCACAATCATTCATAAACTTCATATTGTTCAAACATAGCTGCCCGGATCATCACTAGAACTACATCAAAGGAACACATCACCCCTATCCTTAAACATCTTCACTGGTGACCCTAAAATATCACATCAACTTCAAGACATCACTTTCAAAGCTCTCCATAACTCGGCACCTCTGTACCTCACTGATCTTCTTTGCTATTACACACCTGCTTCACAAAACTCACTTTTTCAAACTTGCTTATTCTGTTTAACGTCGTTATTTATTTTATCATTATTTGCATTTGATTTTATTGAAATCTGTATTTTATTGTTTTATTGTTTTTTCTTTGTATTTCTTGTTCGGTGACCTTGAGTGATTTGAAAGGCGCCTTCAAATAAAATGTATTACTTCGTATTTTTCTTACTTGGTAATGAAGTATACAGAAGCCCGACTGATTGTTGATTAATTCATTATTTTTTTAATTAGCCAGTATCGTTCATGTGAGCCAGTCGGTCGATAACCTCCGGTCAAATGACATCATCTCTTGTCAAAGTCCAGATAAATCGGTCACACATTGTCAAAACTTATTGAATCACACTTTGCACACCTAAAAATACAAACAAAAACGAGTCAGTACTCGTTTAGAATTGGACAGATGAAAACGTGCAATGTAGGATTCGTAGTTGAGACGATGTGTTCTTTCGTGAAAAATAAAATTTATTCACAAACGCATGAAAACCTTTTGCTTTATAATTTTAAATTATGAAAACAATGACAACAAAAACATACACACAAAGTTTTAATCTGCCTCTTTTTCTTTTCAGATCTCAACATCTTCAGCTCTCCCCCCACTGCGACTTTCCCGCCCTTCATCCTCTCCCATCCCTCCTCGTCCTCCTCTCTGTAGCCTCCTCCCACCTCCCCCTTCTCTCCTTCCTCCTCATCATCATCATCAACCTCCAAGATAGAGTCCCTCAGGAGCAAGGTTGACCTGCTGAAGCTGCCCCTGGTTCTCTCCCCCAGGTCCATCTCCGAGCGAAAGAGCCAGCTGGCAGGAATCGGCGAGCCACGCGGTACCGGGGGAGGAGGCGGGGCTAGGAAAGCCCGCTCACCACCATCCCGAGACATGGACAACGAGTCGCAGTACTCGGGCTACTCGTACAAGTCGTCCCACTCCAGAAGCTCTCGCAAGCACAGGTGGGTAAAAACAGGTCACGCAGGAGGAAGCAGAACTTATTGTCTGCATCTGGAACTGGTGCAGATGTTCAGCTCTGCTCTAATTTTTTTTTTTATTTATTTGCCAAAATGTAAAAAAAAAATAAAAAGTGATTTATGTTAAAGAAACCCAAATAAGCAACTAAGTTTTGAGGAAACATAGCACCATCTTGATCAGCAGGGGTGAACAGGAAAAGAACGTTCTCCAGTCCTTTGTTGTGTTCTTGTCTCCAGGGATCGAAGGGACCGCCATCGCTCCAAGAGTCGAGACTCCAGCAGCCGTGGAGACAAATCCGTCACCATACAGACTCCCGCAGAGCCGCTTCTTGATGCAGAGTCGACCCGCGGAGATGACCGGGTCAGCCTCACTGTTTTTAATGTTTTTTTTTTTGCTAATCTAAACGCAAAGAGGCGAGATTATAATCTGGTTTTTATGCACAGCGGACATGAAGGGTTCAGAATAATTTTTTAAATATCACAAATAGATTTTTTTTATGAAATGTTGAAGAAGACAAAGAGGGAACTCTGGGATGCGAAGGTGAAGTGTCCAAACATTTTATGGCGCTCACACAACAGAGACACAAGGACAAGATGGCTGATAGTGGACAGACATCCATCCATTATCTTTACCTGCTTTTTCCTTTTTGTGTCGCGGGAGTCACTGGTACCCATGTCCAGCTATCACTGTGCAAGATGTGGGGGCCACTGGGCAGGTCTCCAGTCCATCACAGAGACAAACGAGACAAACAACCACTCACTCACTCACTCACTGACACCTAGGGACAGTTTAGAGTTACCAATCAGCCTAACATGCATGTTGTTGGTCTGTGGGAGGAAACCGGAGTACCCGGAGAAAACCCACGCATGCACGGAGAGAACATGCAAACTCCACCTAGAAAAGGCCCCCGGGCCAAGATTTGTACTAGCGACCTGCTCGCTGAGAGGCGGCAGCTCTACAAGCTGCGCCACTGTGCCACTCCTATGCTAATCTGTTAGCAAAATATCTCACTAACCACTTTGATGTTAAATCAAACTGTCATAATTCCTAATCAGTGCACACGTACAGCTCCTTAACTTTTGGAATCACCGTATTTCAAGATGGCGACCATATGCAAGCAATCTGAGCAAACGCCAAGTTGGCTACAACTTAATCAGCTGTACAGACGTTGAGCAAAACTTTGATGTGGTAGTAGCCGAGAGTCGCCCTCAATGCATACTTTGAGCACTAAAGGATCTCGCAATGTTGCTTGAGATTCCACATATCCACCAAAACGGCCACCCGTTATCATTAAAAGATTGTTTAACGCACTGACGTAAAAGACAATGGGTAGTATACATTCTTTTAGGGAATTCTAGGTGTTTCTTTTTTTTTATTATTATTAAAGAGGAACTTACCCCAAAATTAACTTTTTTAAGCTGATAAACTCCCTGGAATGTGTGTAAAATGTTGTATAGCACTATGTCTGTGTTCATTTTCATGTTTTTGTGGTA
>JARVGQ010000474.1:10417370-10427415 GCA_031762355.1 Hypsolebias martinsi | reverse complement strand
GTTGTTGAGAGCTTTGTAGGTTAGAAGTAAGATTTTGAATTCAATTCTGGATTTGACAGGGAGCCACTGGAGAGAAGCTAAAACTGGAGAGATATGATCTCTCCCACTAACTCCAGTTAAGACTCTGGTAGCAGCATTTTAGATCAACTAAAGATTTTTTTTAAGTATTTGGACACCCAGATAACAATGATTTTGCTCTCATGGGAGATCTCATGAGGTGCGTTAGCTCAGAGTATATGGTGGCAATGATTCTAAGCTAATACCAAACCAAGTTTAGCAACAAAAAATAAATACAATAGCTACAAAAGCTGAAAAATCTGTCTTAGAACTATACTTTTTTTCTTTTTGGGCTAACGTTGATTAGCTGTGGAAGCCATCATAAATTGTGTTGACTGCAATTGATGAACATCCAGTAAATAAATGTTGAGTCTCATTAAAAAAGTGGTTGTTGAGATTTTATGCTAAAAGAACAAGGAACACACAAGCAGTTGCAGCATTGTGTGCTCTAAATCCAGGACAGAGGTTTGGTGAATGCAGTGTTTAAGGTCTCTAGAGGCAGGGACAGAAAACCAGCAGGACAGTCCACACTACAACGTTGTTGAAGACAGAGGAGGAGATGATGTGAAACGAAGAACAGCATCCCAGTCAGGGCGGTCCAGGCTCCAGGACTGATTGTTTCTCACAAACACAATGATTCTTCCCCTCTGACTCCTCTGGACTGAGCTGATGTCTCTGGTCCAGTCAACCTCCCAGCACCAAAGACCAGTGTGTCTACATGAGGACAGACTTCCTATGAGTCTGGATGATCAGACACACGTCACCATCCTGTTGTTGTCTGACGTTTCTCTTTACTGTTTGTGTTGATGGCAGGAATCTGATAGAGTTATAGGTCTATTCATTTATGATCATGATTCACAACTTAGTGGTGGTGTGTGTTAATGTGTAACCTTCATTTGTTGAGACTCAGATTCATTTTCACAGTATCAAACAGCGTTTCCATGGTGATTAGTCAGAGTGTGTCAAGGCCACGAGCATCATTCATTCTAATAAACGGCTCCGAGGACAATGGTGAGGTGGGTCTGCTCCTTAATGGTTACTGGGGCACAACCCAAGTAGAAGTGATGAGGAGTAGAGAGAGAATCATTTATCTCTTAATTAGATCAAATCAAATAAAAAATAGATGCTTGCTGGCAGAAGAAGTTCAAACAAGAGTAGCCAAATGAACCATAAATGAAAAAGATTTAGCAGCATTTGAGCATTTTTTACCAAATGATTTATTAATGTGGGATATTTTCACATGTTCATTTGCATTTCACAATCTATTACTTGGTCTTATATCAGAAAGTATTTGTAAAGTAGTCAGTCATCACTTATCAGTCAGTTAAGATTCAGATCATGAACAGCATTGCTGTGGCTCTTTTTTAGATTGGAGTATATTAAAGATACATCTATTTAGTCTAGATGTTAGTTTGATAAACATTAAGAGTTCAATTACATTTCTCCAAACTGAATTTCTTCAAAGTGCTGCTGCAGCGAAAACTGCTTCAACAGAACCCCACAACAAAAGTTTTGAACTATCCCTTTAGGTTGTTGTCTAGTTTGTCAGTGCTTTGAAAGCTCTACAGCTAGAAAGGTCTATGTCAGCACCGTTACATCAGATTATTAGAATAACTGGGACCTTTGAAATGTAATTTGAACTCATTTCATATTAGCAGACTTGTGTTTTAAGCCTTTTCTTCAGAAAACATTTTTACTGTGGAACTTTACTGCCCCCTTGTGGTCAAACACATAAACTACAACGACGTGTTTTCATAAAGATCTTGCCAGTTGTGTACTTCAAGGCACGTGTAGCCGCTTCACTAAATAAACCATAACTGTGGGAGCAGTTTATTATATTTAGTTGTTACTAGATTAAAACTTCCCTCTATTTTTGTTTGTTTTAGTGTTAACAATGTGCGTCATAATGTCAGCGCATCGCCGCTTTGAGCCGCCGCCTGTACTGCGCCTGCGCACTGCGGTGTGTTGGCAATGAACTGGAATCTAATTTGAACAGTGCATCTAAATACAGCGAGATTATCAGGGGTGTGTGTAGGATTTTTTGCATTTCCTGTCATTGAATAATCTCCACAGTAAAAAGCCTTTCTGTTTCCTGAGATGTCTTCTGAAAACGCTGTGTCACATGATGAAGGTATGGGAACATTTTTATTTTCAAGTTTATTCTGACAGGAAAACAATTTCATCGAACTATGTAATGTAAACTCCATTAAAAACTATCTATTTATCAGAAATGTGTTGCATTACTGTAACTGTCCCCCTATGATTATTGACAGTCAGTGCATGTTTTCTACAGGCTGTGAAACACCTTCCCCCTCACCAAAGGACGAACCTCTGAGGTTAGTTCTGCTGGGTCGGACTGGGACCGGCAGAAGCTCCTCGGGGAACACCATCCTGGGAAGACCAGCCTTCTGGGTGGAGGCGTCCCCCAGTTCCATCACCACGAGGTGCAGGAGACAGACTGGGACAGCAGGCGGGCGCAGCATCTCTGTTGTTGACACCCCCGGGTTCTTCCATACACACCTGTCCCCTCAGGAGATCATGGCAGAGGTGGGTCAGTGTGTGAACTTGTATCCTCCAGGCCCCCATGTCTTCTTGGTGACCCTGCAGCTCGGCAGGTTCACGCAGGAGGAGCGGGAGGCCTTGGAGTGGATCAGGGTGAGGTTTGGGCCTGAAGTGTTCAGTTTTACTATACTGTAGTCCTGTTCACCTGGGGGGACCACCTGCGAGGCAGAGGTGTTGAGGACTTCCTGCAAAAGAGCCATGAGCTGTCAGAGTTTGTCAGCAGCTGCCAGGGGGGGTACCACGTTCTTGACAACAGTGGACAGGATGATACAACAAACTGTTCACATCAAGTCCTTCAACTTCTGAAGAAGGCTGATCAGCTTGTAGCCATCAATGGAGGCGGTTGCTATAGCAACGAAATGTACCAGGAGGCTGAGAGCGTCTTCCGGGAGGCACAAGAGAGGATTCAGGAGAGCAGAAGTCACACGGAGTCTCCTCACAAGGACACTAAAGAGAATAGAGCAGAGTCGGAGAGAACGAGGAGGGAGGAAGAGGAGGCCAGGAGGAGAGAAGAGAGGCTGTTCTGGTGCGAGCTGGTGACTGCACTGGGGAGGGGGGCAGCAGAGGGAGCAGGGATAATCGGAAAGGACAAAGGAAAACCCGTGAAGAAGGTGAAGGTGGTCGAGAAGGCAGCAGCTCTGGCAGCGTCGCCGCTCTCCATCAAATCTGCTGCAAAGGTGGTGGGAGGAGCGGTGAGGGAGGGGAGCAAAGTTCTCCACAAACACAAAAAGACTCTGCTGGGCTGAAGACTGGGAGACGAGCCGGGAGGAAAGACTGACTTTATTTCATTATCACAAACCAGATGCTGCAAACCTCTGCAGATCAACAGCACTGAGGGACTATAGTGTGTAAGTTGCACAAAAAATACAAACGTATGGTCGTATTTTTAAAAAAAAGTTAATAAACTGTGTCCAGATCAACATGACTTGCATGTTTATGGCATGAAGACCATCTGCTCTCATCCAACATCAGGGTTTCATGTGTCAGGATAAAACAAAATGACCCAAATGTCTATAACAGATTCTGAAATTATTCCAGTTTATCCTCGGTTTTAGAAAAACGTGCGACTGATTCACAGTATTTACTGAACAAAAATGGAGCTAAAATGAAAAGTGTGTGAAAGACTGAGTCCTGTGGCTGGCTGTGGAGGAATATTGCCCCACTCTTCTTTACATGGAGGTTTGCAGACATTTGTTTCTGCTCAGGTTCAATTCAGCGCATGCGAGTCAGGCTGCCTGGACTTTGAGTGGATCATTGCAACACCTTGATGTGTTTCTTTTCATTCTGCTGTAGATCTGCTGCTGTGTTTGAGATCCTGTTATCATGACTGGTCCAAGCTTCAGTGGTCAGTCAGACGGCTCAAGAAACCTTTGGTAAATGGAGGTCATGAACAATAATGACCCAAAAAAAAGCCTTATCATCGACCCTCCACCACCGTGGTTGATAGTTGGTGTGTTTGTCCTGATATGTTGTTTGGTTTTTGTTAAACAATGTGTTGTGGGTTAAATTTAAATATCTACGTTGGTCTCATGTATAGAAAATAAATTATTTCAATCGTCCTGTGGTTTCTTTAGACCAGGGGTCTGCAACCTGCAGCTCTGGAGCCACGAGTGTCTCTTTCAAGCTTTGACCACAACTAACATAAAACTGAATTTTTTAGGATGTTGTATAAAACAACAAAAATGACCAGTTTTAGCAGTTTTCTTGTCAGTTCCTGTTTAAATATGTGAATACGTGAGAAAATTGTACTCACTTTAACTTTAATTTCTTCATAGTAGGATTCACAGTTTCTCTGCAATTTGAAAAAATAAAAAATAAAACACATAAGCCTGCACAGTTCTTTTAGTTTTTAAAAATGGCAAACTCATATATTTTTTCTCTTTACAAGAATCCAGTCTTCTGTGATGGGCTGGATATGGGTACCAGTGACCCCCTGCAACCCAAAAAAGGAAGAAGCAGGTAAAGATGATGGATGGATGGAATAGTCTTTTGTCTCCACATTTAAAAATATAATAAAACCCCCCTCTTAACAAACTTAAAGTGGCCCATGGGCCACCAGTTGATAATGACAACTGTAGCAGGTTTTACGGCTCAGGACTCGTTTAATTTCGTGAACGAAGGGGCAGAAATGGCTCTTTTGATCCTAAAGGTTGCAGAACCCTGCTTTAGCCACAGCTTCTCCTGCAGCCCTTCCAAAGCCGTTCGTATTTCAAACTGTGCCGATGCTGAACATGTTCGGTGGCGCCTGCAGAATCTTGACACGGAGCCGTTTGGCTGAGCACATTTTCTGCAGTCAGAAAGGGTGGACTTAAGTTTTTTCCACTGTGGAGTAACCGTCGCTCCTTCACACTTTAGTCACACACACTCCAATCCTCCCTCCTGTTTGTATCTTGACAGTAAAGTTTGTCATCTTTTTCTTCATCAGTTTAGAAACAAGGGTGAACACCTGGAGCAGGATACATATCATCATATATCACTTGTGTTGCTGTTGCATGGGTGCTGGAACAGCTGCTTCCCTCATTAAACGGCAAAAGCAGGTGGGATACTTTTATTTTGTTGAAAGGATCACGATCATGCCACTTTGTTAATTTTGTGTATTTATTTAGTTTAATTAGGATTCTGAGGAAGAATGAACTGTTAAATTGTATTTAAATTGTTTAAACGGAGTGTGCTTTACTTGAAATAAATCTAGTTCTAGTTTCTTGCAGAGTGGAGACGTTGTGCCCAGTGGGAGGAGATACAGATTAAGAGTTGCTGACAGACACTGAGGCAGAGAGAGGTAATTTTTTAAGCTATCTTGGTCAAAAGGCAGATTTCACATTGAAATGACTAAATACTGGAACGATGTGACGTTTCTGGACGTGATGGATTTGTTTGGACTTTTATTCAGATGCAGAAAACATCTGTTTGGAGATGAGCCCTGTGACATCCACACAGCTTTTCATTTGGGCTTAACTTAAAAAAAAAAAAAGACGTGCGTCGTGCTTTTGGACCCTCGAGGTCAAACTACAATCATTTTACAAACCGATTAAAGATCAGACTTGTTTCAATATGATCTTATTGCGTCCCTAGAATAAAAATAGGTCAGACTCTTTCTCTGACTGAAGCGGGTTTTAGAAATTGAACACAGTCAGACAAACTTATCGCCCTGACCAAATCAGACAGAAAGATTAAGTTTATAACAAGAATTATTTAATTATAACACTGCAGCAGCTACCTGCTGCTTCTTTGGCTTCTTTAGAACATGAAAATATACTCAGCCCTTCTTGTCCTAGATAAACAGAACAGTGAAATACAAAAAAGACGAAGACGAAATCCATAAAGTAACACACATGGCAACAAAAGAAACATTTTCATGATGTGGATATAGGAGTGTGACTACCACTACACACACAAAGGATTTACATGTTGAGCCCATATTAAAGAAGACTGACCAGGTTTGCACAAAGTGAACAGGATAAACAAGCCACAGTCTGAGTGCTGACAACAGTGAAACTATCATTTGGTGGCCTTGAAATGCAAATATTAATTTTAAACGGATATCTCTGCGCACCTCTGGGGAAAAAAAAAAAAAACAATAAAACGAATGAAAATGAAAAGAACATAAAACATTTTCTGTGCTGCTACGAGCTAAACTCATCACACACATCAGCAACATCACTCTGCTGTCACATTTACCCCTCATGGATGGAAAATAAACCCACACACTCAAACACATCGCTCCTTTTACAGAGTTAGAAACCACACACGCGTTAAAGTAACAAACAGGAAACAGATTCTATTTTGGTCTACAGGTAGACGTATGACTGTCAGTCCCACTGTTGGAGTGCCAGTCTGATGTGGAACTGTGGCGGGCACAAACAGGCGTTTAAACCGGCATCGGCAGACCCATCTTCCCTCTCCCACGAAGCACTGCAAACACCCAGACGACAAACAGTCAGAGCAAACAGAGAAAGGAAACTCGTTTTCAACCTCACTTGTTTGTTTGCCATTTAAACTATGTTTCCTTCTTTAAATTGCCTGAACTTTTAATTTGATCTGCCTTCAAATAGAAAAAAAATCTTCACCTCCTTGATAAGAAACCAAAAGCAAACACCAGTTTTGGCTCTTACGTCATCGGGTACTTTAGTAAAAATGAGCTGAATTGTAATAAATTATTAATATAAACGATATAACAACTGTTTGATCGTGTAAATATAAAAATATAGCCTTACATACGAAGTCTCTCTTATTGTAAGAGTCTGCACAGAGTGGTTCATGCCCACCTTTTGTCACGTAAAGGTAGAAGAAGTCACAGTAGAAAATGGTCTGTACGACTCCCGACACCACAGCGATCTGGTCAAAGAAGCCCTCGGTGTGGTAGCGCCACAGCCAGTTGGCGATGTAGAGAGCTCTGTAGAGGCCGAGGAAGAACAGGTAGTGGGTGGTGATGGACTCCGCCTCGCCCGTCTTGGTGATCATGAAGAGCTGCGGCAAGATGGCAACGGACTCCAGGAAGATGGAGAAGGTCCACAAGACCTGGGTAAAAAATAAAATAAATTGCATCACACCTTAAACCAGTCCAGCTGCAACGAAACCATTTCAACTGTTCAGCTAAGGGGAACTTTTATTTTTAGTCCTGCTTTTGTTCCTCTTGTTTTTTTTACCTCCAGTGGGGTGAAAGAATAATTCTCCAGGAAGGACAGCCCGACGACCGGCACCAACAAGAACTCCACACGGAACGTGTCGTTCTCTGAGTCGTATGAGTTCCTGAAGCGCATGTAGATCAGATACACGGTGGCATACGCCAGAGCCAAAAACACCACCTGAGCACAGAGAAACACTGAGTAAGATAAGACAACGTTACCGTGCGCTGTTTTGCATGTCGAACCAGTGGCTGCCTGCTTTCCATGTTTCTACTGTACAAACCTGTGCAGGCTGAGGTGTGAGGACTGTTACAGGCTGGCGGCCTGGGCAACAGTCAGCTGTACAGCATTTGAACTAAACTTCAGGTTATGAACAGTTAATATCTTACCTGTTGTAGATGGCACCTTGAATGACCTCTTTTTATAGAAATAAGAGTATAATTCTGACTGGACTGACGAGTTAACTAGTCAGAGCAAGGCAAAGACCAAAGTGTGTTGCTGCTGTCTTAAAACGACTGAATTCAAACGTTTCATACTAATGAATGCTGTTTTTTTTTTTATTTATTTATTTAATTTTTTATTCATTTCAAATTTAAAACACAAAAGAAACAATTTACAGAACCATATGGAGAAATAAAAGAACAAATTTAAAATGAAAGGAAGCAGAAGAAGAAAATAATCTTATAATATCTGCCCCTTCTTAAAACAAAAATCAATTCAAACAATCAATTCAAGCAGTAATCATCCATGAACCATATTAATAACTCATAATAATTTAAGTAATTTATAGAATATTAAATATATACCATTTACATGTATCTTTTCAACAATCTATTCTTAATCATTTTACCTCCCATCTGCTACCAGTGGTTTATTTCTTGTCAAATCCAAGTCAAGTATCAAATAGTGTTATTTTTTTACTCATCCAGCAGACGTTTCCTGGTAAAAGTCTCTTAATTGCTGCACAGTTACATCATAAATGTGTTTAAATTCAGCTGTAGTTGACTGAGATTTCATTACATCAACTTCCAGTTATCCTTTGCCATTTCAGCTATTACAGATAATAATCTTTAATCATCAACAGTAAATGTTTTAATATAAACACCACAGAATAAAACTTTGGATGATGGTGTTGAGTAAAAAGTGAGTCAATTATCAATCCACTTACATCCGAGCAATTAAGGCACGTTCAATGTCAATTCAATATACTTCGTAATCCATCAATACTGTTGATTGATATAACGTTGTTTCCTTAAATTTGGCTCCATTAAATCTTAATAAAACAGTCCTTCCCGTTGTGTCTCCAGGGATGACCTGCCAGGCCAGGAGCTCCTACGTCAGCAGTGAAATCAAATGGGGCTACCGCTTCATGCCTGTCCTGACGCTGGAGGATGGCTTCTACGAGGTGGACTACAACAGTTTCCATGAAATCTACGAGACAAACACACCCACCTGCAGTGCCAAAGAGCTCGCTGACATGGCCAGCCGTGCACGTTTACCCCTCACCTGGTCGCTGGCCAGCAAGCTGAGCCAGCAGGGCCTGCCGGAGTCCGAGCAGGAAGGGCAGGAGACAAAAACCAACCCGGACAATGAGGACAAGAGCCAGACGGCTGAGAGGAATGGGGACATTGCCAACTTAGAGAGCGAGTCCAAAGTGTAGCGAGTGCTGTTTGGTAAACGGGAAAACTCGCTGGTTTTATGTACCCTAGACCACCTGCTGGGACCAAGGAGCACAGTAGACCAAGTAATCCTTCACCTATAACTGCTAAGTAAACATATAGACATGTGGCCCACCCCTGGACTGGAAACCCCCTGCAGAAAGTGCATGTTTCAGACATAATGTGATGTCCTCTTGACAAGATTCTTATTATTTTTTCTATTCAGATATTCCTAGGGGCATTTGGATAAGTATTTTTGTACATACTATAAACAGTTTTGGATTATTTGTTTTGTTGCGATGCGAATATTTAAAACGATGTTTGATACTAATAACCTTTAGGTTAGTTCTGTACATATTCCATGCCTTACTGTATGTATAAAGCTTTCAATATTTGTTTTTCAGAACTATATCTACGCATGTATAAACTTTTATCTGCAGTTAATTTATCTTGTAGTCTGTATATGCTGTATGACAATAACGTTATAAGGAAAAATGTACGTTTCAATGGATGCAAACTAGTTTAAACCAATGACAAATTCTTCCCCGAACGATGTGTTTGTTTATACAGTACACGAAGCCATGACTTGCTGTTTACAGCTGACCGACTTCGGACCAACGGCCCTTTAAAACTGCATTTTGTCACTTTTTTGCACATGGGAGACTTCTCGTTTGGTGGAGAATGTTAGATATTTCACTCTCCAGACACTCCTCACATCACCTAAAATCAACAATAAATAAACAGTAAGTTGCTTATTATGCACCTGATGAGATGTTTCTTTTTTCTTTTAAATTTCTATGTAACTGCTTGAAGGGATCATTCAGATACAGTATTTTGAAATTTTGCGTTTCGGAACAACCAGCCACTAGGGAGCACAAGCCAGTGTATCTTGTGCCGGTCCCAAGGTAAATGGTGAGGGTTGTGTCAGGAAGGGCATCTGATGTAAAACACTTTTGCCAAAACCATAATGCGTGTTCATCAAAGCGAAACCATACCAGATAGGTCGAGGCCCGGGTTAACAACGACCGCCACCGGTGCTGTTGACAAACAGGGTGCCGGCGGAAAATGTGCTACTGTTAGTCGAAGACCACGAGGAGGGAAACGTGTCAGGAGACAGAGGGAGAGGAGGAAAGTGAAGAATGT
>JARVGQ010000474.1:10349463-10360943 GCA_031762355.1 Hypsolebias martinsi | reverse complement strand
GGCCCCTGCGGGCCGCGCGTCGGCGACCGCGCCGCCGGCCGCGAGCGCGAGCGCGAGCGGCAGGGCGAGCGGAGTTTTCAGCTTGCGCATGTTACTTGTTCCCCCCCATCGGGACGCTGGTATTGGTCGCACCGACGGGCGACGCGTTGGTCTGCTGCTGCGCGATACGCTGGCCGCCGACCGGGACGACCGTCACGGTCGTGCCGCGTGCGATGCGCACCACCGGGCCCATCGGCAGGCCGCTGGCATCGCCCGGCATACCGGTCGACACGGTCGCCTGCGTAACGCCCTGCGGCGTCATGCCCGCCGCGCCGTTCGCCTTGCCCG
This sequence comes from Hypsolebias martinsi, assembly GCA_031762355.1. Taxonomy (NCBI): domain Eukaryota; kingdom Metazoa; phylum Chordata; class Actinopteri; order Cyprinodontiformes; family Rivulidae; genus Hypsolebias; species Hypsolebias martinsi. Next base: position 10,360,616 of record JARVGQ010000474.1, on the reverse strand, counting down.
GCACCGTGCTGCGCTGGAAGCGCGACACGTCGGCGCCGGTGGCGAAGGTGCTGCCGCCTGATTGCGGCTGGCTGGCGACGGCCAGCATCATCGCCTTTTCGGCGCGGGCGTCGCCATTGGCGGGCACCTTCACCGATCCGCTGGCGATCGCTTCCTCGAGCTGGGCCGGATTGTCGGCAAGGCTGCGCAGCGACAGCGACAGGTCGCCGACGGTGCGCGCCACCGCGATCTGCTCGGCCATCTTGGGCGTCGCTTCCAGCGTGACGTTGGAATAGGTGCTGACCTTGGTCTTGCCGTCCTCGCCGACGCTGTTGTCGGTGCGCTGGTCGGTCGCGAGCACGCGGACGTTGCGCATGATGGTTTCCGATACCTTGAGCGGCTGGCCGTCGCCGCCGCCCGTGACCGACTGCGTCAGGACCAGGTCGACGCGGTCGCCCGGGAAGACGAAGCCCGCGACTGCCGCCTGGCCCGACACCGCGACGGTGACCGCGCGCATGCCCGGCCCGAGCGCGGCGGCGAGGAAGCCGCGATCGCCCGGCTTGACCAGCGCGCCCTGCGTTACCGGCTGGCCCGCGGTGATCGCGTTGCGCACCACGGTACCCTGCAGCGACTTGAGGTCGGTGCCCGCTTTCAGGAAATAGGCGCCGTCGACCAGTTCCTTGGGCCAGGGCTGGAACTTCAGCGCGCTGGCATCGAGGATGGTGCCGACGGGCAGCGCGCGGGTGGCGACGAGCACCTCGGGGCCGTCGACCGGCCGGGCCATCGGCTGCGTCATCGCGGCGGCTTGCGGCGCGGCGGAGCCCGCGAGCAATGTGCGGGCGAAGAACGCCGTGATGCCGGCGACCAGCAGGGCGCCCACCAGCAAAACGATCTTGCGACTATCCATGTCTCAACGGGCCTTTCAGCGCACCGGTGGTTGATCCGACGCTAAGCATTGGGGGAGGAGTGGTTAAAATCCGGTTGGTGCGCCCACTGGCGCCAGGGTGAGCAGCGCGGCGGCGGCGATGGCGACGCCGTAGGGCACCTCCACCGCGCCTTCGCGCCGGCGCCAGCGGCTGTCGGCGACCATCACGATCGTGATCGCGCCGCCCGCGATCGCCATCAGCAGCAGCATCGACAGAACGCCGCCCGGCGGCAGCCAGAGCGCGAGCGCGCCGATCATCTTGACGTCGCCGCCGCCCATCCAGCCGGCGGCGAAAATACCGGCGAAGAGCGCGAATACCGCAGCGCCGACACCCAGCTGGAGCGCGACATCGCCCCAGCCGAGGCCGTTGGCCCACCACCACGCGGGGGCGGCGAGCGCGATGGCGGCATTCTTCCAATTGGCGATCTCGCGCCGGCGCGCGTCCTCGATACCCGCCGCCAGCAGCAGCGCGAACAGCGCCGCGAGCAGCGCATAGCCGAGAAGTTTGTCCCACCCCATCATCGGGAACAGGTAGACGCGAGGGCTTTCGAAACCGTAACCAGAGCGCGCCGATGACCGATTACCCAACCGATCCCGATCGCCTGCGCCGTGATTTCCCCGCCGATTCGCGTCTTTCGCACTGGGTCGCGCCCGACGGATGGGTACATCGTCGTTTCGATTGGGCGCATCCCGCCGCCCGTGGCCGCGCGCTGGTGCAGGGCGGGCGCGCCGATATCGTCGAAAAATTCCTGGAGCTGATCCGCAATCTGCATTCGGGGGGATGGTCGGTCACCGCCTTCGACTGGCGCGGGCAGGGCGGATCGGGGCGACTCGCGGCGGACCGCCACGTCGGCCATGCCGCCAGCTTCCGGCCGTGGCTGGACGATCTTGCCGCCTTCTGGCGCGACTGGCGGCGGGAGCAGGCGGGGCCGGCGATGCTGATCGGCCATTCGATGGGGGGGCATCTGGCGCTCCGCGCGCTGGTCGAGCGCAGCGTCGATCCCGATGCGGCGGTGCTCGTCGCGCCGATGATCGGCGTGCATTCGCCCGTCGGGCCGTGGCTGGGCGGGATACTCGCACGTCTGATGACCCGGATTGGCGACCCGGCACGCGCCGCGTGGAAGGTGCGCGACGACGCGCCCTCGGCGGGGCATCGCGAGCGGTTGCTGACGCATTCGCACGAACGTTACGCCGACGAGGCTTTCTGGTATGCGCGAGAACCGGCGCTGCGGCTGGGCCCGCCGAGCTGGGCTTGGGTGGCGGAGGCCCTGTCCGCCTGCGCGGCGTTGCAGCGGGACCCGCGGCTAGAGTCGGTGACGACACCCGTCCTGATGCTGGTCGCCGACGCCGACGGGCTGGTCGATCCCGGCGCGGCGATCCGCGTCGCCGCACGCCTGCCGCATTGCGAACTGGTGCGGTTCGGGCCCGAGTCGGCGCACGAGATTCTGCGCGAATCGGACGACGTCCGGCTGCGTGCGTTCGGCCTGATCGACGCCTTCCTGGCGCGGCACGCGGCATGAGGTTCGACGTCGCGATCGTCGGCGCGGGGATCGCGGGCGCCAGCCTCGCCGCCGCGATCGGCGACGCGGCGCGCGTGCTGCTGATCGAGGCGGAGGCGCAGCCTGGCTATCACGCCACCGGCCGCTCCGCCGCTTTCTGGTCCGAAACCTATGGCGGCCCGGGCATCCAGCCGCTGACCAGCGCGTCGCAGGCGGTGCTGCGCGATGGCGGCTTCCTCGATCCGCTGGGCGAATTGCACATCGGCCGCGCCGAAGATGCGGCGGCGGCGGACGCCTTCCTTGCCGCCTTCGCGAACAGCGGCGTGGGGCTGTCGCGCGTCGACCCGGCGGCGATCGTCCCCGGCCTGCGCCGGGAATGGACGATCGGCATCCACGAGCCGAGCTGCGCCTATATCGACGTCGCGGCGCTGCATGCGCGCTACCTCGGCGCGGCGCGGCGGGCGGGCGCGACTCTCCGCTCCGCGTGCAGCAGCCGCGGCTGGCGGCGCTGCACGACGACGCGTCCGCGGGCTGCTCGTCCGTGAGGTCCGAGGACGAGGACGAGCGCTTCCCCGCTGGCATCCGCGACGCGGTGAGCCAGGTGCTCAACTGCTACGACTGGACCATCGTGCCCGTGCCCGTGCGCGTGAACGCGGGCAGCAAGAGCAAGTCGCACGTGAAGAGGCCGATGAACGCCTTCATGGTGTGGGCGCAGGCGGCGCGGAGGAAGCTGGCGGACCAACACCCCCACCTGCACAACGCCGAGCTCAGCAAGACCCTGGGGAAGCTGTGGAGGTGAGGAGGAGGCTTTTAACTTCTGATTACTCTGATGATGCTCCCTCACTGTCTCTGTGAGATGTGTCGGAATGTCACCAACCAAACGCCACTGAAACGTCACCCTGCCCTGGTGTAGTTTAAATGGAGACAGGTGAAGCTGAAGACAGAGTCAGATCTAAAATTATATCTTAAAATTAAATTGGTTTTTGATTTTATTGAGCACAGTTTAGTTTTCAGATTGACTTTATGGCATAAAGTGCAGTTTTGTATTTTTTTTCTAACTCTTTCCCAAAACTTTTAGAATTTATGTGGCAATTAAGGCACACAGTTATGCATGGAAACAATAAGGTGTGAGACGTGATGCAAATTATAGTGCAAAAAAAAAAAAAAAAGAAGTCAAGATGATGTTGATGAAACAAACAAACATTATTGTGACACTTTGTCATAGCCTATATGATGCTTTAACAACGTGCTTTAAGGAGAGAGAGAGATACTTTTAAAGAGTCATTCTGTGGCTATTAATATCTTACCTGCTGTAGATAGCTCTTTAACAAGCTCCGTTTGGAGAAACAAACTTTAATTCTAACTGGACCGATGAGCAACATCAAGACCAAATTACTGTTGTTCCAAAACAACTCAAAGCTTTAAAATTTCATAATTTGTGCAAATGCTTTTATTATTTTTTTTTGTTTGATTTATTTTGAAGAGTTGAGTTGCTCATGGCCTCACATACAATCAATATTATTTTGTTGATGCTTTCTGGGAAGATCCCCTTTCATAGCAAATGTGGCGATCTTAAAATAAGATTTTAAATATGTTCATGCCAACACATTAAAACATTTACACTGCCATCAGTTTTGTTTTGGATGGATGTTTGACTGCTGAAGTTTCCCAGTCTGCACTAAAAGTGCTACAGCTAACTGCAGCTGCCATTCACACCTAAACAGCTGTAACAGTGCACAGCTTTATAAATTAACGATCACATAAAACAACCATAAAAGTTTGAAAATTGAAGGTAATTCAATGCAGCAACAGGCTTTGGGCTTGGCCTCCTTCAGTCCATCCATGAACTTGTAAGTTCTGTTAGTTAAATAAGTTTGTTCAAAAAGCCACGATAGGTGCAATTTTAATGTTTTGTAATGTTTTAATAAAACCCCACTGCCAAAAGCCTGAATTATTTCTTTAATGGCCTCTTTTGGTTGAAGCTCACGAGTTGTTTTTGTAAGCATCTCTGATTCACATGATCTGCAGTTACATACAAAGTCCCGCATGTTTTATCCCTATTAACCAGATTTGAAGTAAAATGTCTATCAGCCAAGTGAAAAGTTGTTGCAAAGCAAGGGTTCATATCCTGAGTCTGCAGTGAGCCTCACTTTGCTATTTTCTTTGCAAGAACACTCCTCAATTAATGCCTATAGCTTTGATAAGTTAAACAAATTAACCTGAAAAGGATCAAAAATAAATTAGAGAAAGACTTGACCTTGGTCTCAGTCAGGATTAGCTAACTGGCCCTGAAACGTGACAAACCAGGGGCTGGGGAAGGTCAGGGGTTTATCACTTGTCAGCAGTGGTAGAAGTAGGAGCTGCAGTTCATAACAAACAGGATGCAACCTCCGCCTGTGATTTTATTACTGTCCAGCATCCAGAACGTCTCCTGACAGCATGCCATCAGATGCAGCAGAGCTCCAGTGAAGCTAAGATTCTGCATATTTTAAACATGCACCAACGTTGATTACATTTACTTTGATACGCTTCCCTTATCCTATTATGGTGCTATTTTTAACTTACATCCAAATGTTCTCAACTACTCTGTTTTTTTTTTTTTTTTATTATTAAAATCGTTTCTTGAACTGATAGACTTCTCAAAATGTTCGGCACTTTTTGTTTCTGATCGTTACTCTAAACAGAATCTTTCTGTTTCTCTCTCCACCTGAGGCTTCTCAATGAGAGCGACAAGCGACCCTTCATCGAGGAGGCAGAGAGGCTCAGGAAGCAACACAAGAAGGACTACCCGGACTACAAATACCAGCCGCGGCGCCGCAAAAATGGAAAGCCCGGTTCCAGTTCAGGAAGTGAGGGCGACGGCCATTTGGAGGGTGAGGTCAGCCACAACCAGTCCCACTACAAGGGTCTCCATCTGGAAGTGGTCCGCAGTGGGGGAGCCGGGTCCCCTCTGGCAGATGAGCACCACCCTCATGCTGCAGGTGGGCTGCAGGCTCCCTCCCACAGATACCACTTAATGTTACTGTTAGATCTGTGAGGAGTCCACTGGGCAGGACCGCTAGGCGACTGTTTGGGACCCATCGAAGTAAAAGAGGTGTAACTACGTTCTTGTGTCTCCACAGGTCACAGCCACAGTCCCCCCACGCCTCCCACCACTCCTAAAACCGAGTCTCAGTCTGGGAAGTCAGGAGAAGGTAAGAGGGAGTGCGCTGGGAATGGGGGGTCCCGTGGACCTCTAGGAGCAGAAGGAGGTTCAGGTGCATCTGGGTCTGGAAAACCTCATATAGACTTTGGTAATGTGGACATCGGTGAGATGAGCCATGAGGTGATGGCCAACATGGAGCCTTTCGACGTCAACGAGTTTGACCAGTACCTTCCCCCGAACGGGCACCCAGGGGTTGGGCAGATTGGAGGGACAGGAGGGGCTGCAGCAGCCTCTCCCTACACCTATGGCATCTCGTCAGCTCTGGCGGCGGCCAGCGGACACTCAGCAGCCTGGCTCTCCAAGCAGCAGCCGCAGCCGCACCACGGCTCCCCTTTGGGCTCGGACTCTTCCAAGGCACAAATCAAGAGCGAGACTGCTGGTGCTGGGGGTCACTTTGCAGAAGCAGCCTCAGCTGGTACTCACGTCACCTATACGCCTCTCAGCCTGCCTCACTACAGCTCTGCCTTCCCCTCACTGGCCTCACGGGCTCAGTTTGCAGAATATGCCGAGCACCATGCATCCGGGTCGTACTACGGCCACTCCAGCCAGGCCTCAGGGCTGTATTCAGCCTTCTCCTACACAGGGCCTTCCCAGAGGCCCCTCTACACTGCCATCACTGACCCAGCCAGTGTGTCACAATCGCACAGCCCCACACACTGGGAGCAGCCCGTCTACACCACACTGTCGCGGCCATGACAGACAACGAAACCAGAGGGCACCGCTGCAGGTTCAGCCCCAGAGTCAGACCAGAGGAGGAGCTGCAGCTACAGCGGAGATGTTGGAGGCATCGGCGATGAAGGTGGTCCGGTCTGGGGTGGGTGGGCAAGCACTGGAGGCATCAGCTGGGGAGGCAGGAGGGGTGAGCCCTTCTTCTGATCTCGCCCAGATGTGGAAATGCTGTCACAGCCCGAGGCCAGCTTCGAGTGGTGATTTCGAGAAGTGTTTGATTTATTGGTGATGCAAAGACCCAACCAAAAACCACCACCACACGGCTTTCTGATGCTCTAAACAACCGCCTTAAGGGTGGTGAAGGGTCATGATCCCATCAGCTTGAAGCCTAAAAACCTTCTAAAGGCCAAGAGAGAGGTCAGCAGCAACACAATGAGAATAAATAAGTCAGTATAGGGTGAGCCATAATCATTCTGTATGAATTAGCCACAAAAATGCCAAACTATGAGCTGGCTTTTTTATAAATCAGGGTTGACCTTTTGTTTTGTATATTTTGGGATAATCCTGATAACAGTGTTTAAACAGATCAAAAGTGTTCCCAAAAGTATTTTTATACAGACAATAAACAGGAATAAAACCATGATTCACACAAGGTGAGGTGTGAAGTTAGGCAACTTGCACAACAACTCAGTGGTACCAATATAAATGATGCAGTACTTGAAGTTACAAATGTACCTACTGTACATACGTAGATTTAAAATATTTGTCAAACGACCAAAGTTAAAAGACCAAAACTTTTTACTTTTTCTAGAGAAGAAACTATTTTTAAGAGATGTTTCTCCCAACATGACATTCAGAACTACCTGATGTTTTGTAGCCAATATCAGGGGTTCCCAACCCTGGTCCTTGAGGAACACCATCCTGCATGTTTTAGCTGTTTCTCTGCTCCGACACACCTGATTTTAGTTAATGAGTAATTAACAGGCTTCTGTAGAACATGAGAAAGTGATTAACTCACTGACTCAGGTGTGTTGGAGTGGAGAAACAACTAAAACATGAAGGATGGTGTTCCTCAAGGACTAGGGTTGGGAACCATTGAATTAGATCATTTAATTTCATGGTGATATATTAGTAATATACTTTTAAATGTCTTTATGGCAAAATATGTCCTTTTTTAACATTGGCACTGATGTTACCCTTTTTAGTTGTGATTTAGAGCCAATGACAGTTATATTTATGTTCAAATGGTAAAGTTTTATTGGCGAGATTAGAGAACATAGCCAAGAAACATTCTTGCTTTTTTTAGAACTTGCTGGAATTAAAAAAATTTTTGCCTTTATTATCTTTAATGAAAAACTTTATGTTGTTTGTTTTTTGCTGGAGTGCAAGTTGCGTCTCTAAAGAACAGTATTCAGTGTTAATAATGAAACAAATTTGATTGTAAAAATCTAAAAATTAAATGCAGAGATGAAGCTGCCATAAGTGAAGCCTTTTATCACAAGCTAATATAAAATGTAAAAATGTGCCTTGTTCTCATTAACACTAACAAATGGTGCAGATGTGTTAAAGCCTCTTATTCAGTTTCTGTTTTTCTCTTTCAGCTTTTGAATTGTTAGTTTATGTATTTTTAGTTGCATTGTTTTGACCAACTTGGTTTTGTCCAACATGTTTGGTCATTTTCTATATTACAAATGTTCTTTAAAATTCTAAAATAGATAAAATCTTAAATAGATAAAGTTTATAAGCATGCATAACATTTTATTTGCAATGTTTTATGTACTGACATGAATCTAAACTGCTTGTTTTACTGCTCAAAGTCTTAATGTTCTTATTTAGTTTCCTCCAGCAGAACATATTGAAGTCAGCTTTATAAGTTTTATCAATATTTTTGTGTTTTGTATTATTTTGCTCTGTTTGTTTCTCCTTGTTACAAGGAAATCCTTAACTACTGTTTCTATAACTTTCAGCGACTTGACACAGCTACACAATGCCTAAATATAACAGAAGCAAAAGCCTTAACGTGTGAGGACTAATCGATCATTTTACTTGGTTTTTTTGGTGTGAAATAAAGTTGTTTTTACCTGGTTGAATTCAATTCTGCCTCTTAAAATGTTCTTAGGGTTAACAGAAGTGATGCAAACTTCATGCTACAAACAAGAACTCAAAAATCTGACAAAAGAGAAATTCTCTGACTGGTTTTCTGATCAATTCATCTCAGCTGATGGATGATTAGTTTCGTCTAACTGGAGGTCAGCTCACAGATGCAACAGTGGGAAGATAACTTCTACATGCAAGCAGAGCATTTGTGATGAACTGCCAGGAGAAAGAATAAGCAAAAAATGAAGTTTCTATAGTTTTTGGTTTAAAACTGCAACTGAAGGTTTCTTTAAACTTAATTCCTTCATAGTGTTGTGAATGCATAGTTTAGCTTTCATGCGTATGTGAGTTTCTCTGTCGGGTTTTGCCTCCTAATTCTCCCTCTTTAATCGGCTCTCTGATACTTTGAAAAGACAAAGAGGGCCATTGATGGGAATGTGGGGAGGTGGGGTGGAAAGAGGGCAGTGAGGGAGCCTTGTAACTGCTCTGACTGCAGCTTCACTGGGACACAAAGACCCTGCACATCGACCCCACCATCACATGCTATGAAATAAAAGCAAATCAACCTTTGAGATGTAAGAAAATGATTGAGCAGCATAGGCTAAAGACTTTTAGACCATCTGCAAGCAGCTTGATGTTCTTGTGCTGCACATAAGATGTTTAAAGTTCACAGGGCTGTAACCAACCTCCACAGCAGCGGGAGGAAAATAATAGCAAATTGAAGAAACAGGTAATACAAATGAGGTTAAAGCAACTTCCACATAGAGGGGAAGTTACGTTGCTCTCAGGTCACGCCAGTGTTCGAGCCAAAATGGACTTGAATGACTGAGGACACCAAACAGAAAAAGAATAGAACTTGACGTTCATATGGACAAGCAAAGGCTCATGGGAGAATGTTTTTTGGACAGATGAGACAAAACTAGAGCTTGTAAGCAACAAGTCCCATCAGCTTTGTTCAGACCCACAAACTCAAATGATTTTCTGTGTCCTGAGGGGCCTTGATGACCTCAGTGTTCGGTGTGAGCATCACATGCGCTGCCCTCTCCACCCCACGAGACAAACACAGCTTTGCCCTGAGGCCCCGTTCTCTAAGACTTCTGGATCAAAAGTCTTCTTCAAAATATGACGTCCATCTTTCTTTTCATTTATGAGTCGTTCACCTTAACGTACTGGTTTTAAACACACCAGAGTGTGTTTCTAACAGTTCCAACCTCCAGAGCGCACTTACCATTACATATTCTGCTTCAACTCTACATTGTCCCTATGTTTGAGTGAGGACGTCTCCTTTATATAATCTTTAAGACAGCTTCTTAATATTTAACAAACTAACTCAGTAAATTTAAATGTAAGGTTTTCCACCGTTTAAAAATCACATTTTAGTTTTAGCTGAAATTTTTGTTGCAAGAATTGTGACATTCCAATTTGGTTTCATACTAATTTTGAAGCCATTAAACAAACATTCTCTAAGAAATGTCTAGTTTCAGAGGCAGACTGATGATAATCATAATAAAATTTAATGTCATGTTAAACGTGTTTAAACGACCTACAGTTGACTTGCACCATCAGTTTGAAGATGAGAAATGATTTCAGATGTAAAACACATCATCACAGACATTTTTCCACAGTTTCATAAAAAAAAAAAGTTTATTCAGTGCTGTGTTCCTAACTCTTTATCAGACTGTTAGCTACAGGTTGTTACAATCACTGAAAATACATGAAACACATCAATCACAGCAGCTTATAAAAGAGTTTATTAACAACAGTAAAATATCAAATGTGCACATAATCTTTAGAGAAAAAAACAAACAGTTACAACACGGGATTATTTTCTTTAAAAAAAAAAAAAAAAAAAAGTCTGACTAAAGTTCCCTCGTCTTGTTTCTCCTACTTACAATGCAGCTGTTAAAACAATGGGAATAAATTACGTCACCACCTTAAACCTAAATGAGCGAGCAAATGAGAACCTCTGCACTTCAGGAACTCCTGTGGGTTGGAGAAACTCTAAAAGTCCAAACATTAGACATAATGTTTTGTGAGAGCAGACAGATGAGAGGTTTAGTCCGTTACGATGAGCTCGTCACAGCCCCAGTCCTCATAACTCCCATCAGGAAGGTACCTGCGGATGATGATGGGGATCTTTCTGCTCCTGTTGGAGAAAAGAAGAACACAGCGAGTGAGATAATTTGCTCTCTAAATAAAGACAAAATATATATTGTGTTACATAAAGCACTGAAATGGTCTTACTTCAGTTCTTTCATAGCGATCTGCAGAGGGTCTGTTTCCCCCTCCAGTTCCACCATAACAGGAGCGCACATCCTGATGGAAACAAGCGTCATTGATCAGATGTTTATTATAATCCTTAATGAAAAGGAGTTTTTTTTTTTTTAAACACAGAAACACTGAACCATCCATCATAAAATAAAACATTCCTCTAAAAAATTCTGAGCAGAAATATCTGTCAAAGTGACTCATATAAATTTACTTAAAATTATGGTAAATAAGCTTAAAGAGGACTGTTGGAGAGCATAATGAGCAGCTTCTGATAAGATCAAGCCTTGAGGCCTTTTCATTACTTTTTATAGCTTTTTTCATTCAACCTTTATTTATACAGGTAAGTCTCATTGAGTCACGACGACTCGTTTACAAGAGAGACCTGTTTTAAACAAAGAACACAGATGAGGTACAGACAACAATAGACAGTCATATACAAACCGGATTCCAAAAAAGTTGGGACACTAAACAAATTGTGAATAAAAACTGAATGTAATGATGTGGAGAT
>JARVGQ010000474.1:10302555-10317358 GCA_031762355.1 Hypsolebias martinsi | reverse complement strand
TTTTTCCTTTAAAATGTTACATTTACTCAGATTAAACTTTTGATCTGTCATCTATGTTCTATTACAAATAAAATATTAACATTTGCCATCTCCACATCATTGCATTCAGTTTTTTTCACAATTTGTTTAGTGTCCCAACTTTTTTGGAATCCGGTTTGTATTCAGCAACATTCCTTTTATATGTTGTTGCAATTTGGTTCATTTAGCATGTTTTTTAAACATATATACACTTGTTTGTTGCCGAATCAGATATATGAGTTGTTTGCAAACGTGTCGTTGATTTCAGGATCAGAGGCGAGCAGAGAAAGTGTCGAAGCGAGTGAACGCCATCCAGGAGGTGAAGGAGAGCGTTGCCCTGCTGACTCAGCTTCTGCAGGACTACGACAGCACCGCTACGAATCAGAGCAATGCCGAATTGATACAGGTGAAACAAAACGTTGCACATCTGCAGCCTGCACTTGTAATTAAAAGTTGAGCGAGGATTTAATTAGTTGATTTTATGTATCCATGTGGTCAGGATTTGTACCAGCGCTGTGAGAAGATGAGGCCCACATTGTTCAGGCTGGCAAGTGATACAGAAGACAACGACGAGGCTCTGGGTGAGCTACATGTTTCATTTTTTTATCAGCTGTTCAGGTGAATTTACATAGAAAAGCAAATCTAGTTATAATAATTTGGATTGTTTAAAGCTAAAGACCATATATGGTTGGATATTTCATTGTCATGTTCGATTCACATCACTGATATGGTTCTGAGTTTGTAAATGTTTAGAAACAGCACCTAAAAAATATATTTTAGAGGTGAGGTTCAGCTCAAGTGTCAAGATCTGTACTAATGTGTACATGCCTAAAGGGTTCTTTTAGCCTTTTTTTAATGTCTATTGGAAATGTTATAAGCAGTTCTCTATTCTGCATAGCTTTTTGAATTACATTAATTCGGAGAAACAGGTTGATTCTGACTTAACTGACAAGCCAGTGGCTAGTCTGAGAGGGGTGAAGACCAAAGTAGATTTTTTGCACTGTTGTGGCTTTTCTGAGATATCAGTGGACTCAAGAATTAAACAAGTGAGTTGTCTTTTGTTGCATTTCTTAAACAAAAGAAATAAAGGAAATGAGCAAATAGAAGGACAAGAATACAGTAATTCCATTGCAGGTCACCCATTCCTCCGATTACAGGAATCTGAGGAACTTCTGACCTCCTGACAAATTAAAATGATTTTATAGCTTCTAATGCTCCTGATTCGCCCAACCCAAAAGCCAGTAAAAATCCAAGAAGCCTCCAGGGCAGGGACGAGCATGAATCAGGAGCCAGTGGCTGAAGCCTGCCCCACTGCCAAGAACCAGAGCCACAGAGATGGGGTCATAAGATTCATTAATCTAAATAGAACATGTTTATCACAATACCAAGTATCAAATGTCCTTAATATTATAACAAAATACTTTTTTTTAAACACAGGTTATATGAAACACACTGTATCATGTGTAAGGTCAGATAATATACTTCCTTCACAGTGCCGTATTACCACAACTGAATTCTCAAACATTTCAAAGCAGTTCACGCAAGCCCCATTTTAATAAAGTTTACATCAAAATCAATTTCACGTTACACTGTTAATTAAATAGAAATTGTTGGGTATTTGCAATGGGTAAATAGTGGCAGCAGCTGCTAGCTGGGGCAGTTCTGGTACTTATAAAGTACTTCTACAGGAATATCATAATATTTCTGCTAAAATATTCAGATATTAAAAGGTAATGTAAAGGTATGAGACCCAAGATTTTGTTTAAAGGGCATTTTAATTTCTTTGAGCCATTTAGATTAGTAGAACAACATAGACATAAACAAAGTACAGTATATTGTCACAATTAGTTAAAAAAAAAAAAGTAAAACAGTTATAAAATATATATTTTTTTTAATTTAAAGGTGGTCAATGGTCAAAACAGATGCCAGGTTTAAGCTTGAACAAATAAAAATATTTTGAGGCAAGGAACCCAGTGTTGCTGTCTGAAGACACATGGGTCTCAGGGTGTTTAATTAAAACTTTCAAAATGTTAAAAATTAAAGTTCTAAGATATTGAAACCAGCTTCGGAAAGTGGATCAACTTGGACCGTATTGAAAAGCTAATAATGGCTAATCCAAAGTACCCACACACAAAACAGTTTTCTCTTACAATAACGCAAATGTTTAATATTTCATAGCCAATAGTTCAGATCCTAATACAAAAGTCTTAACGTTACTGTTAAATTTACATTTCACTGTTATTGTGTAAGAAACATGATGCTCCTGCAAGAATTAGCCCACTCCTTGAATAACTACCGTATCTTGGTGGAGGAGTTTGTGTTTGACTGATCCTACCAAGGCAGCTTGGTCCTAGGTGACAGGCCAGACAAGGAGCCATTTCAAAGACTTTTATGAACAGAAGCTCATGTCCCAGACGTGGGTTACCGGGGCCCCACCCTGGAGCCAGGCCTGGGGGAGGGGCTTGTCAGCGAGTGCCTGGTGACCGCATCTCTACCTATGGGGCTTGTCAGGCTCAGCATGAACGAGCAACATGGGTTTGCCTTCCTGTGGACCCACCACCTGCAGAAGGGGCCATACAAGTGCTTGATGCCATGGGCAGTGGCCGAAGGCGGGGACTTTGGCGCTCTGACCGTGTCTCACCAAAACTGACTCTTAGAACATGGAACATAACCTCTCTGATGGGGAAGGAGCCTGAGCTCGTGCGTGAGGTTGAGAGGTACTGACTAGATATAGTTGGCTCACCTCGATGCACAGCATAAGCTCTGGAACTGATCTCCTTGAGAGGGGCTGGACCTTATTCCTCTCTGGAGTTGCCCATGGTGAGAGACATCGAGCTGGTATGAGTCTACTCTAAGCCCCCAGTGTTTGGACCTGTGTGTTGGAGTTTTCCCCAGTGGGTGAGAGGATAGCTTCCCTGTGCCTTTGGGTGGGGGGACGGGCTCTGACTATTGTTTGTGCCTACGCACCAAATGGAAGTTCAGAGTACCCAGCCCTGGGATCCTGTGTTGGGTGCTGGAAGGTACTCCAGCTGGGGACTAATTTATTCTGCTGGGGGAATTCAATGCACATGTGGGTAACAACAGTGAGACCTGGAGTGGTGTGACTGGGAGGAACAGCCTCTCTGATCTCAACCCGAGCGCTGTTCTGTTGTTGGACTTCTGTGCTAGTCACAGTTTGTCCATCAAAAGCACCATGTTCGAACATAAGGGTGTCCATGAGTGCACTTGGCACCAGGACACCTTAGGTCGTAGGTCGATGAATGACTTTGTAGTCGCGTCATCTGATTTGCAGTCATTTGTTTTGGACACTCGGGTAAAGAGAGGAGCTGAGCTGTCAACTGATCACCACCTGGTAGAGTGCATTGGATCCCATGCCAGTACGTCTCTTGGTTGGCCTGGGGACGCCTTGAGTCCTCCCAGAAAAGGTGGCTGTGGAAAGAGATGTCTGGGCCTCCCTGCTCAGGTTGCTGCCTCTGCATCCCGACTTCGGAACAAGTGGAAGATAATGGATGGATGGAGGGATTGATTTAGCCCAGGCTGTACCAAAAGTGTTGCCTCCATTAGAGTTTAGATTAAATACGTAGAATTCCCTATAAATACACGTGTAATTCAAAATAACAGATTAATTCTGTTCCAGCTGCTCACAATGTTTTGATTCATATTAAAATCAGCTGTATCATGTGTGTCTGCAGCCGACATCCTTCAGGCCAACGACAGTCTGACCCAGGTCATCAACCTGTACAAGCAGCAGGTGAAGGGGGAGACTGTGAACGGAAACAACATATTAAACACACAGAAACCTACCGGTGGGTAAAAACACTTGTTTAAAAAGAGCTGAGAGTAATCGTCTACACATTTAAATCTCTTTCTTCCAGCAGGACGAACAGCGCTGCTGGACCTGTCTGGGTTGGACACGTCACCCCAGTCACCCCCTTCCTTCCCAGAGTTCCCCACTCCGACAGAAAGCTTCACTGCTCCCTCGTTGGAAATGGGGATCAGTCTCCTTGACGATGAGCTCATGTCTCTTGGTAACATTTTCTTTTTAAGTGACTTTAAGGTGCTTTAGGACTAAATGAGTCCAGAGTTGTGATATACCAGAGTAGTTTGAAACCCTTTCTCCGTATTGTGACTCTTACATAGGTCTGAGTGAGGGAACACACATTTCCAACCCCCCCTCACAGCCTGAGGACTCCACAGCATGGGACTCCTTCCAGGTGAGGAACTAAAGAGACACACAACCAGTTTCATCTTCCCTGTTAAGTCTCTGATGAGAGCACAACCTCCCTCGGTTTTTACTCGCAGTCCTCTGACAGCATCGATGTGGACGTCCCAGCAGCACCCAGCCTCCTCCTGAGTCCTGATCCCCCCTCCCACTCTCAGCCCCCCTCGTCCACCCTGGGGAACTCGGCACTGGATGAGTTGGACCTGCTGGGGAAGACGCTGCTGCAGCAGTCCCTGCCTCCAGAGGGCCTGCAGGTCAAATGGTAGCTATGGTTTAAGAAGAGCTGTTTGCACACAAGCACTGCAGGCGTGAAGTGTCCTACAGGATGAAGACGATCAGTTTGAACATCTTAGACAGAGTTTTCTCCTCGCCTTTCAAATAAAATACCTACATTCAATAAACTCAGTCCAGGCCAAATCTGCACATTCTCAGCATTTATGATGAATCAAAGAGATGGAAAATGTTAACGCGCCAGTTGTTTTTTTTTCATTCTCGCTCAGATATTTTGTCTGTGTGTTTGTGTGTTGTGTTAATGAAACAAAGTAATTACTGGATGTACATCTACAACTGATGAGACTTTTTTTTTTTTTAAGTGAACCCAATTTAAGATGGCTGCCACATCCAGCTGCTATTAGAAAACACAATGTCTGATATTTAGTTTTACAGATAAAACCTGGTGTGGTTGTAGCTGATAGTCATCTCCAACACACACTCCAAGCACTAACGGTTAAAATTCTCCTAATATTGTGTAAACCACATAACGTTATTTTCAAGGGTTGACCGAAAAGGCTGAACCTCAGTTCATCCTCCTCACCTTAAATATTTATTTGATTTGGACCTTTCTGTTTCTTCTCGCTCCTGATCAGGTTTGTCGTGTTATAAACATAAAAGGAACCATCCAGCATTCTTGTTGTGTTACAAAGAATATCAGTTGATTTATTAATTTATTTTAACTTAGTTAGGAAGTAGCATTTTCTTTTTTAGGAACTTTTCTCTGCACCAACTCAACAAATCGTATTATTACATATTTAGCTGCATTTTTTTTTAGAAAATCCCTGATTGTTCAGTCCTCATGTGACCAGTTGGTGGAAAATCTCTCAACTAACTTGTTCGTGCATGTTTTTCACACATGAGCATCTAAAGACCTAAACATAGTGATGGGCAAATGAAGCTTTTCTGAAGCACTGAAGCTCGTTTCAAAAAAGGGTTCATTGCTCAAAGCTTTTTCAAAACTGTCTTTGGCTTCATCTTGTGGCCAAAAATATAAACAGCTGCTTAAAAATTAATCGCTTCATTGAGGTTGTTCAACTGATGGAGTTGAAATCTTTTGTTTATTATCCTGAGACATTTCTCTCTGATATCAGGCTGTCATTGAGGGGTTTTGAACATTTTTTTTTTTTTTGTAGGTGACAGAATAAAGTTATACCTATTTGATGAATAACTAAAATGTGACATAGCATGACGCCTCTTTGCTTGTAACTTCTTGACGTTTCTGAACAGATTAAAAAAATAAATAAATCATATCTAATTCACAACACGAGAGTTGCATTCGGGCCCAACAGATCCGGCCCCAGCCTGTAGCCATCATTTCCAAACTCCACCCGACCCGACGAATTGACAGTTAATTACAGGTCCGAACCTGAAACACCCCCCCCCCCCCTCCACACACACACATTTTTAATTTAGCTTTGACTGCTTATATAGTTAACGGTCAGCAGACACGCACGGCTGAATAAAAGGGGCAGAAGATCGGAGCTGAGGGGGTGTTTGTCCTTTCAGGATCTCACCTGTTTGGGTCGTTGTGCAGGCTGAAGGTCAGTTTGGGTGATGGATCACTTCCTGGCAGTACAGTCCCATCTGAAACTGAACTGAACTTTATTTTACCTGTTTCAAGGCCGGTCAGCTCGTGGTGAAATGGTCACGTTTTGCTGGTGAATGTATGGCATGCCATGTTATCATATAATTGCTCGTGGCTTATGCGCTGACACAATCAAAAGCCTGACACCGACCCGGCTCGCCCATCCAGCACATTACTATGGCCCGGGCCGGGCTGAGCTTCAGACCCAGGTCAGAAGTGAATGCCAGTTTGCAAGTTCCCTGCCTCCATGACTTTATGAACAAGTTTACGTTTACTGTGAGATCAGTGCGTACATGTAGTGTTTTTCTCGTTTTTTGTCCCCTTGGCATAAAAGTTCTTATGACCTGATAAAACACATAAAACACAAGTCTGGCTGGCTCCATGTCTCGTTATGTTGCTTGCTGGTTTGTTATATTTGGTGCCACCAAAACCACTAATCCAGCCAATGATTTATTTCCTAAAGCTTTGAGTCAGGTACCAACGCAGTGATGTAACTTCAGCACTTTCGAAGCTTCGGACGCCACTGAACACAACTTTTCCCATTTGAATCAAACTCCGACACAGAGTTTCAGCTTCAAACGGACCATCACTACCTAAACATTATTGCTGATTTTATTGCAAACAGGCCACAAGTTGGTCCTAATACTTTTAAGCTTTTTGAGTCTTGAGTGTATTTGTGTGTTTAAATGCTGTCACTCCTAACAAGACTGGTATTGTCCTGTAGTAACTGCACTTCACTTTGGTTTATAAACATAACAATAAACCTGTAGTTGAAAAGAACAGAAGAACATGAACCTAAATGTTGTTTATTTTTCTCCTGTAAGGGACAAGCATCAGTCCAAACCAACTCTCAGAGATCTCCAGAACAAATCTGCAGCCAGCGTTGTTTCGCACCCCGCTCCTCCTCCAAACTGTCAGCCCAAACCTGGAGCCACTCTGCTGGACACGTCTCCGGCTCACTTAGAAAACCCTTCTGCTGACGTTAGTCTGGCTAATGTTTTTGTACCTCTAGAATCTATAAAGCCCAGTAAGTAAACCCACATCTCATGTATTATTATAAACATGCCTAAAGCTCTAAGAGATGCTCATTGTTTTGAACTCATCAGGTAGTCTTTTACCTGTGACCGTGTTTGACGGACACAGTCTGCGAGTTCTCTTCCACTTTGCTCGGGACTCCCCTCCGTCTCGCCCCGACGTGCTGGTGGTGATCACATCCATGTTGTCCTCAGCCCCCGCTCCTGTCACCAACATACACTTTCAGGTTACTGCTCCAAAGGTGAGCAGTCATTCAGCTTACAGTCCTAGATGAGACCTGCTGCAGCTGATCTCCTCAGTAAAACGGTTTCTGTGTGTTAATCAGTGTTTAGCAGTAAAGCTGCAGCCTCCATCAGGAGCAGAGCTCCCAGCTTTTAATCCCATCCTCCCTCCTGCTGCCGTCACACAGATCCTGCTCATAGCAAACCCAAACAAGGTAGTTGATGAGTTCTATCTAGATGTAACATTTTAGCTTTTGTGTATATGCTGCGATTCTCTCTGTCTGCGTCTGAACGTTTACCCACCTCTGTGTTTTTCAGGAGAAGGTTCGGCTGCAGTTCAGACTAGCCTTCAGCGTGGGAGAGCAGGAGCACAGCGAGAGCGGCAGCGTAGAACAGTTTCCTCCTCCGGAGAAGTGGGGGAACCTATAGCATCTAAACCCAACCTGACAGACTTTCTGCTTTTCAGACTCGGCCTCCTCTCCCCTCCAGAACACTCCGACTCGTTCTGTTTTCCTCTGCAGTCACGTCAAACCTCCTCCGATGGACCGTTATCGTTTTCCAGGGCTTCTTCTGTCTTTGGATGTGGCTGCGCTGAAACAAGCCTGCAGCTGCCGCCCCACAGCTGTCACTCTGCTTTTAACAGCGTGCACTTTTATTGTCCTGCCTTTTTCTTTCTAAATCCTCATGTGTTTGCTCTCCAGCTCAGCATACTCTGCGAACAAGCGACACGTTTGCTAAATTAAACACAAAGTTTTTGACTCAATTCACGAAACACCGTTCTGATTAATTAACTTTGTGGCGTTGGTTTAGTTCGTGCTGAGTCACTTTCTGATTGCTGATTGTTTTTGTCTCTTTGTTGTCTCTCGAACAAAATCTACTGTGACATCAGAGTTGTGTATTTTCTGCCATATGTGCCTATTTTAACATAGTTGTTATTTCTTTCAAAATGATTTATTTTCTCATCTGTTACATGTTTTGTACTCGTTTTAATTTATTTCCTACCTGTTACGTGTTAATTATATCTGGGTAACAAATCAGCTACATTTATTGTTTTAGCTTTACTATGGTTTAACTTAAAAGTACATCTATTATTGTAGTATATAAGTTAATATGGAAGCATTTACTGGGTTCAGTTGAATATCAGAAACTTGAATATATGCAAACAGCTGTTCTGAGTGCAGCGTTTGTCTCCAACATGTCTGACTTGTTTAAAATCAATCAATCGATCAATCAGCTCTGCATGTCAAACCATGCTCTTCCCCCCACCTCCCCCCACAGGCTCTCAGCCACTCCACTGCATTCATTTCCAGTCAAACTGCTTTGTAAATGCCAGTGATGGCACATCAGTCGTGTACATTTGATCAGTGCAGTGTGCAAAGAGCATAATAAAATATTCTAACTGGAAAATATTTTTTGTTGTTGTTGAATGTTCCTCTGTAGAAGACCAATATGCACTGAGAAGTTTTATTCAACACAGTAAGCTGATTGTAAAGTTTACTGTCCCTTCTGCAAAGATGAGTTGTTCTGTAACGAATCGGAAAAATAAGTTACCAAACATGAGCCTGACTTGTTTTACGTTAAATACCAGCTTCAAATGTTCATTCACTTGTAACTCAGCACATCACTGTATGTTAAAAACAAAACCCATCTTAACAGAGCTCAATATCTCATCTCTGAATCTCGTAATGAAGAGCTGTCGCTGATCAGACACAAAATTGATGAGTTACTTCAAACTAAGTTTACAAGAATCTCAGCACCTGCCTGTTAAAGGCCCAGGAAGCCTTTGTGGGTTCAATACAGTACAATAAAAACAATTTTGGCATTACTGACAAACAAAAAAAAAAATCAAATGTAAAACTGGATTAATTTGACTTGTTTCAAAAGTTTATATCTCAAACAATCACGAAAGTTTAATTTATGCTGAAGAAATTAAGGTTTTTAAGCACGACTGAAATAAAGCGTGACACATCAAATTATTTTCTGCCTGATAGAGATGAAGATGATACCCCATCAGGCTCATTATGGGTTAGATTGTGGGGCCGGTCCCCCAACTGGTCTCCTGACTGGAGCTGCCCCTTGAGATTTTGATGCTCTTATTGTGGTAGTTGGAGCCTTGCTGGACCCCAGCCCTGCTGCAGCTGGACACACCCATCCATCACACTCACTCTGCACATCAGGCTTGTTAGACCTGGAGCTATGAAAAAGATAATCTATAAAAAAAATAAAAATAGTAAAGTTTAACCTCGTCTAGACATGGTCTCTGTCCGGTCTTGGCCAGCTGCAGCAGTTTGTGGTGACGGCCCATCCAGTTTTCTGTGCAACAGAAACATTTGCAGAGATGAAAGTTAGTGGAAGAAGAAATGGAGACAAGAACTTTGAGAGGTTTAGGGATGACGAGCTGCTGCTTCTTATTTGGTCCTGGGTGAATGTTCCCAATCAAAAGCGACTGAGTTTTCTGGGTTCCTGTCAGCTTCAACACATAATTTTGTCAATAATAAAGCTACTTGTAACTGAGCAGCAGAACAAAGGGAGTCACAGTTTGTTCTTCAGTTATTTCTAATAGTAGAGGAAACCAGGAGCCCAGTTTTTCAAGCTTATTAACAAGAAATGACAATAAAAGAGCAGGTGGGTGTATTCTGTGAGGGGATGTCAGGGTGGGCTCCTCAGAAAATTTAACTTGCAGTCAAGTCAGCTGCATACAAAGAAAAACTGCTGGTGTTGAAAAAAAGGAGGGTAAAGGAGTTGAAAATGAGGCACATGGTGAAATTAACTAAAGAGGGAGGAATAGATAATGATTTCTAAAAAGTAAGATAACAGCAACATGATGATGTGATTAAAAAATGAAACATTTAAGAGAAAATGAATGGAGGCAGAAATGGGAAAATGAGAGCAAGAAAAGGCTGAAAGACGGAAGGATCCAAAAAGAAAGAGCAGAAACAGAGAGGTGCTTCATTCAGACCTCAGGACACCAAAAGTAGGATTCAAACAACCTTCAGGAAGCTGCGCTTGGACAAGCCTTGAACTTGTACGCACAAACATCAAGCCAGGCGTCAATCAGGAGACAGCAAGACGCGTGCAGACCTCTCTACAGCAGACAACCATGACTCATGACGAGGTGAAACGATCCCTACAAAGAGAAACTGTCATCATCCAGCAGAGGCTCGACAGGATAACACCATCTTAATCCATGATCTGGACCACCGGACTCCTGCTGACAAAAACTCGAGGGCAAAACTATAAATGTTTTTAAAAGTATTTTATTCCATTTGCAACACCAACAGAAATCAATATAACGTCAAAACAAATACCCAATATACATAATATGAAAACCAATATGAAAATAATAAAAAGCTCAAGTATACAAACAAAGCACTAAACCAAGCAGTCATTACTTCACCATAAATATGTCACAGTGTTTCAGCGGACTCTATATACACAATGTTTGCAGCTTTAAGACCAACTTTACACATATCTATTATTTTAGTGTCTTATAATCAATATGCTTGAGCTAGATGTGCTATCACCTGAGGGCGAAGTTAAGGGTAATAAAAAGGTTTTAAGTTTTGGTACGAATGCGCTTAACCCTAAACTTAATTTATGCACTCAAGATCTGTCAAAAAAAAAAAAATAAAATAAAATAAAATAAGGAAAGCTCCTAAAGTGAGCAGCCAAAAGAAGAAAAAAGAAGCGCCAGTAGTTTTAATGCTTTGTAAAGGAGACGCTCCACTTTAATCCAGCTGTGGCCAACAAAAACCTGGCAGTAGACTGAAAAAAATAACAAAACAAGTCGAGAATGAATAATTCACTAAAACACTGCCTTCATGCTTCCATGTACACTTTTCAAAACAGTTTAAACAAAAAACAGGGTCAACGTATATATTAGGAATGTCAGTGAACTGAGATTTAAAGCCTTCTCTGTCTGGAACAACAGTAACTCCACAACAAGCAGAACCAGCAGGAGCCGGCCTGAAACACACAGCTGGGCCCATACAGGAAGAGCTGCTTCTGTAATCTGTAATCTGTAATCTGCGTGGCTCCTGTCCTTCTGCCCATGCTTAGGAAAAATAAAAATCTCTCATACAGCTGTTTACTCCACAAACACTCTCCTCCCAGAGCCGGGCCAGCAGCTAAACTTAATACACTTTAGCTTCACAAACTCATAACAAATCACAGAATATATTTTATAACATCTTAAAAAGCAGTTTTTAAACGAGCTCTGCTTCAAGTTACACAGCATGAAATATATTTTTGTGGTTAAAGTTGATACGTTTAAAGCCAGCTGTTAAAAATGTGTTTTTGTTGCCTTTGTTTAGATTTTAAGCAATTGTGAACCTACAAACAGGGAGAGTCTTATAAAGTTGGATTCAGCACAGTAGTTATAATATTTTAGTTAAAAAGGCAGAAAAATAACAGAGAATAAACAAAATAAGCCATATGGTTCAAAAGAAGATGGCACTTTTTGTTTGTTCAGTGGCTTATTTTAGTGACACCTTCTCTGCTGTACCCAGTAAAGTGCATTATTAAAGATGCTTTGTGTAGGCACGTTGTACTATCAGTATCCAGGAAATGTACCTTGATGATTTTAATTATTATCTGTAACAGCTGCAAGACCTTCACTTCTAGGTCAGTAATTCAAATGTCATCAAACACCTCCTCATCTCTCTACTGCAGCAATCCATTTTGAAGTGTAAGTCTGAGCTTTCACTGTAATCCAAACTGAAACTCCACCTTTCATGTTTAAGGCTTCATCAGATCTGATCATCTCACACGGCTGACGGTATTTCAGCGCGGGCGACAAGAGGAACGCGAGCTTCAGATCAGAACTCGTCGTCAGAGCTGAGCAGCAGGGTTTTCTCGTGGTCTCCGCGGGTGCTGAGGTTACTGTGGCTGCGGGACAGGGACGGCCCCCCGCCCCGCTCCAGCGTGGACTGCTGGGTGTACTGCTGATAGGCTGGGGAGAAGTTATGGATGGCGTCCTGGACCATGTCCCCTGGATTCATGGTCTCCTTCAGGCTGCTGGAGATGCTCTTCATCGGGGCGCAGCGACCTGCAGGCAAAGGTAAAACAGTAAAAAGTTAAAGAGGCGAAACAGAGAGGCACGAGGGAAAAACAGTTGTATTCACTCAGTAAAACTATTTTTACAGTAAAATAAAATTGTAAAACGTTACCAAAAATGAACAGGTTAAAAGAAATAAATGGATCTGCTACATGAACATAATGTGAAAAACTAAACAACAGAAGGTGTTTATGTGAACATCGCAGAGACAGAGTGTATTTGCAAAATAAAACACTTCCTAAATACCTATCTCACTTGTTGGTCATACTGGCATCATGTCTGCTTTGGTTAGTCATTTTCCCGTACATTACTTTTGACTACAGGCTGGTAAAACTTTATTTATATCACCACCTGCTGACAACACTATGAAGTTCAGTTTATTTGCTCAAAACCAGGTTTAGAAAAACAAGCAAAGTGTGTGTTTTATATAATGTAACAATTTTTTAATTATCTACAAATTTTCTGCACCACCAGAGACAATGTATCCTAATGTGATCCCAGGGGAGCTCTGTAGCACATGTTTGGGTCATTTAAATAATTCTTCAATCCTGCGTATCAAAGCAGGGAGACTTCCGACTCGGGCAGGTCAAACTGGAGGCGCACAGCCACATCCAGCCCCTGTGCAACTTTATCTGCCCTGCAGAATCAGGACAATTAAACTGCAAATCCCAGAATGCACTGGAACAGCCCACACAGTCATGTCAGTTCAACATTACAACAAAAAGAACCCCTGGCCCTCTCAGTAGCCTCATACTGAGTCAGACAGATGGAGTGCAAGTGGGTTTAAACCAGCTGCAAAATGCTTGAATCTATATTTATATATATTCTCCTTTTGTTTTTGCAGCTGTATATTTAGAAGAGAGGTTTTATAATAGTTTTGATGGCCTGTGGTCAATTGTTTTCATTAGAAATAATAAAATAAAAACAGCTGATAGAAAGGAAGGTGTGCAAAATGAATACTGTTGTCTATTATTTCAAATATCATCAGTAATCTGTTTGCTCTGACTAATAAATAAGCTTTCCTGAGAAAAGTTAAGCTCATAATGCTGTATGAATATATGGAGAAAAAAAATAAATGTTTGCATCTAAATTGTATCATGTAATGTGAGGATATCAACAATATGACTTTACAGCGCTCACAGTAAAGACAGAGAACAAAAAATAGCAAAAAGAAATACTGTACACATAACAATAACAAACAAATAAACTGACAGTTAATAAATGAAATAAAACAAAAAGGATGAGTTAAAAATCTATATTTTAAATGGTAAAACAATAACTAAAGCTTAAGAGTGTCCATGTGGTGCAGAACACTACAACAGCAACAAGAAAACAATGAACCTTTAACTTCAGACTGAACAGTAAAGATGAAAGTGGACCTACCGTACTGTCCATAGATAGGAAATGAGCCTTTTAGTGCCGCAGGAGACAAACAGAAGACAAAGAAAGACAAGGGACAAAAGAAAAGTCAAGTTGAAAATGGAGGTAAAGCAAACAGAAGAAGAAAGGAGAGTCACTCGTATTAGTCGTTGTGCTGAAGATAGGATTCAAAGAGAGGAACATTGAGAAGTCACACCAGTTCTGGAGGAGCCCTGACAGGCTGCATCCGTGTGAATCACCCAGAAAATGTACAATTTTTTTATTTCCTCCTGTCTCCTAACGGAGCACAGTGACACCTGTCCCTCACCGTACGAGTCCAGCCTTTTGTCCATGTAGACCTTGTAAGTGAAGGCGTGGCGCAGAGCAACGGCAGCGAAGAACATCTCGATGCAAATGATGAAGTTTTGGTAGCCGGCGGCAACCGTCCCTTCACCCACAGAGAAGTCGGCTGAGTTAATCTGAGGAATCGCTCCACATTTCTCCAGGATGGCCAGCAGCATCCCTGCAACATTTACAGGAAGTATGAGGAAAACAAAAAAAAAAAAAAAACTTTTTAAAGTCAGTACAGGTAGTCCTCGGGTTACGACAGTCTCGAGTTACGACGTTTCGTACTTACGATGCACCTCCCATTGACTTTGAATAGCCTTTTTTCGAGTTACACAGTGCCGTTTCTTTTGTGTGTGGGGTGTTAATACCTTTCCCCTTTAAGACCCTGCTTTCCCTTTAAGACCCTGTGGACTTCTCCCACTCTCTGGCGTCCATTTTGTTGTGGTAAACAACAACGGGCTGCTGGAGGAGCTCATTCGTAGTGACGTGGGGGAAGTTGCTGTGTTTGCTTGTGCTCTCTGTGCTCTAAGGCGATGCAGCCTGTAAAAATAGCAGCTCTTGTTCTAATAAACTTCGTTGGTTGGACTTACCTATAAACACTCCTGACCAAGGTGGATTGGATTTTAAAGAAAAAAGAGAAAGAGTGACGGCGAGGGATACAGGTACAGTTTTTTTTACTGTTTTAT
>JARVGQ010000474.1:10252219-10273296 GCA_031762355.1 Hypsolebias martinsi | reverse complement strand
TGTATGCCATAATCATCAGTATTAAAACAATTAAAGACCTGAAATATTTCAGTTGGTGTGCAGTGAATCTGAAATATATGAAAGTTTCATTTCTATCATTACATTATGGCAAATAATGACCTTTATACACAATATGCTAATTTTTTGAGAAGGACCTGTAAATATGCAAATAGATTTAAATATGCCCTGCACCTGAGGACCTCCCTACAGTATCAAAAACAGTATCTAGACATAAGAGAACTTCATGGATGTGAGCTGAAGACGCTTCTAAATGAGGTAGAGGCACATAAAAACATTCTGTTTAGCAAGCACAAGAGGAGTGAGTGGGACATTGTGTGTAAATGTTGTTGGGTCAGAGCAGCTCACACACACAGAAATTAAGACAAAAATGGTCAGATATTTTAGGACAATTAAATTAATTTAGTCACCAAAAATTCCCCCATCTCACACTGTGCCAGCTTGCAGTCTGTTCCCAACCTCGCTGTTCATTAGAATAAATAAACTGTGGGTTGGACAAGGCCACCTTGTCACAATGTTGGTTATCAGTAGTTGCTTTTGAGCATCACGTAATTTGCACAATGATTGAATGAAATGGTTCCTATTCACATAAACATATTTATCCAGTGATAGTGCTTTTATAGGAATGTGTGTGCAGTTGATAGCTCCATTTACTGGTACATTAGGAAAACCAGCTGTTGCTGAAAATTGCACTTTAATGTTGGCCTGGGAATTTGATATACAGTACCTGGTTGACATACAGATAGATCCGTCCCACACAGCCAGGATAACCAAGGAGTGGTTCCTTAAGAAGCATATCAAGGTTCTGGAGTGGCCTAGCCAGTCTCCAGACCTAAACCCTATAGAAAATCTTTGGAGGGAGCTCAAACTCTGTTTCTCAGAGACAGCCCAGAAACCTGGCTGATCTAGAGAAGATCTGTGTGGAGGAATGGTCCAAAGTCCTGCTGCTGCAGTGTGAGCACACCTGGTGGAAAACTACAGGAAACCTTTGATCTCTGTAACTGCAAACAAAGGCTACTGTACCAAATATTAACATTGCTTTCCACAGGTGTTCAAATACTTATTTGCAGCATTAACACACAAATTATATATATATAAAAAAAAAAAATCATACATTGTGATTTCTGGAATTTTTTGTAGATCATGTCTCACAGTGGACATGCACCTAAGATGAAAATTTCAGACCACTCCATGATTTCTAAGTGGGAAGAACTTGCAAAATTGCAAAGTCGCAGGGTGTTCAAAAACTTATTTTCCTCACTGTCTACTACACAGTTGTGTGACAGGTTATTGCACAGGTTGAAACTGAATTATGATGGTACACAGATACTGTATCATTCATGATGCAGCCACATAGAGCAGCAGCAATAAACAAAAATATTAGCTGTCACAAGCTAATATTAGTCATATTAGTTGTCACAGATGTGATGTTATTGCTAGTTGTTCAGTGGTATTAAAAATAAAAAAAGCCAGCTAGAAACCCAGAATAGCAAACTAACATATCCTCACATTTGCCTAAAAAAAACATTGTGACAATACCCAAGACGTTTAAGAAAATATTCAGTGAAATAAAAAGGCAGAAATTTTGGAAGATGCGCGTCTCGTTACACCGGATATAAACATATAGTTACCTAGAAATAAAACAAAGTCACACTGTAAAGGTAGTGTGATCACTTTAAAACTGCAGTTTATAATCAATATATCCCAGACTGATACTAAGGTAACAAAATAAAAATACCCCACTAACAAATCACGTAGGGGGTGAATACTTTTTATAGTACTAGATACCTGATACAGTATTGTAAAGGGACATGCGTAACAGACTTGTTTCTTTTAAGTTCAATAGTTTGTTTAAAAAAAAAAAAAGTTTTGTTTTTTTTTTTGTCCTGTTCATTAGTCTAACTACAGTACAGTTCACGTCTGCATTATGGCACTGTCAGGTTTCCATACCTCACACAAAAATAACCACACAAACAGCATTTAGAAGCCAATACTTTCATCTTTATTTATCAATCTTGTTCTCATTGTTTAAATAAAGTTTCCTTTGTAAAATCTCAAAACGAAAACACTGAACAGGAGTGTTAAAGCCTGTCTTAATTTAAAACAAATACACAACAACGAAACATTAAAAACGTACGGTAACGCTTACTATGTAATTGTAAACAACCCATCCCACCCCTCCCTCCCCCACTCCACACAATTTGATAAGATTTGGCATGTCCATTTTCTTGACGCATATGCCTTCAGCTCTTTGTGTCAATAAAATGTTCATTTTTTTTTATTATTGCAGGTCAGACAATATAAAAGACAAGTCTACTTAAAAAAAAACTTCAAATTAGAAAGAAAAAAAGGCATTAGTGCCAATATTTCTTAACACACAGCAGTATATCGAATGCACTCATAACATTTTTGTATAGACCTTCTGTATAGTAAGCAGCCTTGCCCACATTATGACAGGCATTAACATGCACACACATTATCCACACAACCTCACACACACGCACAACAACTGTGGTGGTTTAATCCACTTAACTTGGTCTCAGTCTCACTCATACTCAGTGTAGGACACCGCACATGGAGAGCGGCATCGACACATGGAGAAATGCATCATAGCCTGAAACTGCCAGCAATTTAACACGGATCACTGCAGCAGTAACAAACATGTTCAAGAACGAATAACAGAAAAGAGTGCGCGAGATACAACAGTAGGTGGTCAGCATTTTGAAAACAAATCAATGACGTTTCAAAAAAAAAAAAAAAAAAATTTTTTTCACTGCTCCAAAATTAAAACCATAGTTACAAACTGAAAAGAAACATACGCAGTAAGATACAGTTCTGCTGTCAATCAGAGCTGCTTGCATGTGTTTGGGTTCAATCTCTGTCCTTAACGGGATGTAAATACAAAACTGCACATTTTAACCTCTGTAGTAGTTTAAATTCTCATGTAATGAAGGTAATGCTGTTGACAGTGCCTATCTGTCTGAAGGCTTCTCTGTATTTGGTGTGTGCATGTTCATGTAAATCGGTTTAAAAAGTCCCCTACTTTACTAAGC
Source organism: Hypsolebias martinsi (assembly GCA_031762355.1). NCBI lineage: Eukaryota > Metazoa > Chordata > Actinopteri > Cyprinodontiformes > Rivulidae > Hypsolebias > Hypsolebias martinsi. Next base: position 10,270,225 of record JARVGQ010000474.1, on the reverse strand, counting down.
ACATTGCAATCCAGTTAAGTCTTTCAGACTCACCGATTGTTCATTCTTTTTCAGGTTTCAAGTCTAAGCAGTTGAAATCTTCATCTGTGGAAAAAAAAAGGCTGAATACACATCTAACAGTCCCTGCATTTGTTTTTTTTTTAATAATAGCTTAAGTCTGGCCATGAGAATGTGTGTAAGCATGTCTCACATTTCTGCTGTATATCTGTGCACAATAATATGCATACAAGTATGCATGTGTATATGTATTCAGTACATTAATATGCACACCATGTAAATGTATATATGTGTGCCATAGTAAGTACATATGTATCCCAGTGTATGCCATATCAGTGTGTCCAAACCGACTTGTACAAATGGAGGGAGCGTATCAGATGGAATCAGCTCCTCCCCCCAGCAGGTTGCCAGGCAACAATCCAGACGAGTTGTCTATTTGGTGTCTTTCCTCCATCTGCGGAGCCCCCCACAGGCTGCTGCTCGAGTATCCTGTGCTCATCCCTCCCCATAGCCCAGATCTCCCAGGCTCTACTCCCCCAACACCTCCTCCCTCCCCCGCCCCATTGGTACTCCACTGGGAAAATATAGCGAGCCCAGGTCCTTGGGCTGAGGAGGTTTCCGAAGAGGTGCCTGTACCGTCGAGACTCTGCCACGCAGAGCCAGAGGACCTCACGCCAGCTAGAACCCCAGCTCCGCTATCCCCTCCTCCACCGTTTCCATTCCCTCCGGAAGATGCGCCCACCGCTGCCCGCTCACTCCCCGGGGAGCTGCGGTCACCGCTGCCCACAGCTGTGCCTGCTCCAGATGAACCAGGCGCCCCGCCGCTGCCCGCTGCTGCTCCTCCTGAGCCGACCCCTTCCGCTCCCCCAGCTTGGGAATGTGCAAAATAGCGGGCAACCTCTTCACTCACAAATTCAGCCAAGATTGTGGTGTTGCCCAGAACACACCTGAGAGGAAGATTAAGACAGCATAGTTTTACATTTTTACAGGATTATTCATTGTTGATGTCTGTACCGGTGGGGCGACAGGTAAACCTACATGTGCAGAGCACTCTGGGCCTTGGCTGCTTCCTGCCGGCTGTTGTAACGAATCAGAGCACTGCCCTGGGTGAGGCCCAGGTGGAAGGTCAGCAGGGGACCATGCTGCATGCAGATAGTCCTCAACGTGGAGCCATCGATCTATAGAGAAAAGAAAAATTTTGAGTCTCAGATCTGCCATGTTCAATAACTACCCAAGCTCTGCCAAAGATACCAAACATACATGATCAGATAAGGGTTATGCATGTGAAACGCTATGCCTGAATGCAGACAGGACACCGCAGCTTTATCAATCTTGATCTGCTCTTATTTAACTGTTACAGGAGGATAAACATTGTGCAAACTCTAAATGATTAAATGGCTCATCCAACGCCACAATCCAATTATGTAAATCTGTGTGATTTACATAAGGCAGAGTGAAGCAGAATCCAGATGAATAAGCAGAGCAGTTTAAAACGCTACAGCTTAAATCCTGGCCGGCTCCAAATTCATAAATTAAATGAATCTTTTATTTATTTATTTATTTTTTATTAAACCTTCGGACTTTGAATACTATAGTACTGGAACTATTCCGTTCATTTAATACAGACTGTTTCGCTTTTAACATTGCATAAACAAATCCACTTTACTATACCAGACTTTAGAACAGCTAACAGAAAAAAAGTTGGTAAATGAGTGACTGTTCTCAACAAATACAATATCAAAAATACATCAGAGACATACAAATTAAAAGTCTCTAAACAGCTTAAATCTGGAAACAATCATCACGTTGTTTACAATTTTGTTTTTGTCAATCACTGATCTATACTTTTCCCTACTGGTACAAATTTAAAGAAATGTTTTAATACAAAAAATATGTTGTACATTCACATTTATAGTTTGTACTTTTTTTTTTTTTTGTTACTGTAGATTTTAGATTCTGCTTATGTTTTACTAATTGTTGTTATTCACGTTGCTGCAAAACGATGTAAACTTCCCTGTTGGACATAAATTGTTCTATTTTAACTTATTACATTGTGCATATTTTTTTCACATGAAGGGATTGTAACTTGATTAAATACAATAAGGCATTCAAATAACCAAATCTGAAGTTGCAGAAATTAGTTCAAACAATACCTATTTGAAATCAGCTTTTCAGGCACAGCATCCCTTGTTATGGTATTCATTACAGATATTGGCAGTTTACAAACAAGATGCAACAGTTAGATGTCCATGTAATTTTTTCTTAGTATTCCCATGTTCAAAAACTGGTACATTTCTTACCTGAGGGGTTAGGTTGCTCAGCAGCAACCAGCAGCTGCCTCTCGAGGTAACACCGTCACTCCAAGCTGAGCCTATTAAGAGGAAAAAACACAAGGAAAATATGACAAGGATGAAACAAACAATGACTTGATGATCTCTCAGTTTATATATAAACTACATTTTATATGTACAAAGTACTTTATTTGCCATTTGTTAAAATTAGTCTCCAAAGCTGACAAAATGATTATGAAACAAATTTCCTGCAAAAAGTACCTGACCCAAATCTTGACTCTTGATTCATCCCACCCCCTCCCCAGCTACGGGCCAATCTTGGCCCTGCAGAACCCCATGGGGAGGGCGAGGCCTGCTTTTGACTGGTAAGGCCAGGAGGGGGGCGTGGCAGCTGTGAGCTATTGCGATTGGTCTTCCACTTGTTTTGTCCGATGGGCTCCGGAGGCCAGCTGGGCTTGTACTCAGAGTACTTTCCTGAAAGAGAGGGAGGGATGTGAAGAGTGGGAGAGAGAAAAGTGAGGGAGGGGGTGAAAACCAGTTCTAAAAACAAATCAGAGAAAACGCACAACATTTACCTTGTATGACATCTTTGGACATTTAGTAAAACTTATTAAAAAAAACACAATCGTAGTCAAAGGACAAAGAAATCAAAACTATACATAATTGAACAAATACAAAAATGGATTCAAAATCTAAGATGTAATAAAAGAGGAAAAAGTGTTAACCAACCTGTGCTGTGTGCATTGCTGAGGGAGCTGTCTGAGGCACTGTAGGGCCAGGCACCAGATGAAGGCAGTGAGGTGTTGAGGGAGGGGTTTTGCCCTACAAAACATTAGATCAGCTTAATATTTTATATTCAGTAATACATAAACATAAGAAAAGCAACGGTCAGCTTTAATGCAGTGTGTGTGAGGTATTGACCAAAGATGTACTGTCAAGAACGATGTTCATTCGTGCTCATCTGCTCACACAGTCTCATGTTCATGCTGCTGCTTGACGTTATGTTTTATGCTACTAGTGCTGAGTGTATTTTTAGTTGATGTTTTTCTTAGTTCATATCTTAGATCTTATTACTGTTTTTCTTTTACATTTCAGTGTTGGATGTAACTGGGACCCTGTGTACACAATCTCGTTCCACCACATGTACCACATGTGGTGCGAATGACAAAGAATCTGACTCTGATTGTGGAAAATGTCCAACACGGCTTCGTTCACAACGGTGGGTTTACAGAGTTAGTGAGGAACAGTTTTCAAATACTGCTCCGTTTAATACGCAACACGTTTCAAATCGATTTAAGAATTAGCGAGTCTTTAATTTACCCGAGCTAAAGACTGCTGACGTTTTTAGTTATCACAGCTGCAGCTGAGCTCCTAAGCATGCAACGGTGAAACCAGTGGGGAGGAGGCACTTGAGTTGCATTTTAACCATGTGACCACTTTTAAATGCGACGACAAACAATAATTTCAGCGGAGCATCTTAATTTATACTCATTTTTTTCAAGCTGTGGTAAATGCTGATGGTAAGTTCCAGAAGAAAAGCTCACCACAAATATCCTCACTTTGAACATAATAAAACTTTAATAAAATACTTCCATATTAAAAGGAACCCGAGGGGGGGGGAAAGTATTTCTGGTGTGTTTACAGCGATAACAGCGGTGAATAAATAGTTGCATCACAGCATCAATCTGAACAGAAAAATCCCTGAGATTTAAAAGTGAACTCACACATTACAGTTATTTTTAGCAACAGCATCAAAACCAGTCTTTCAGATGGAAAAGTAATATCTGATGGGCTTTTTTCTAGTCATTTTGTTTGTCTAATGTCAGTTTCTGATGTATTTCTCACCGTTTCAGGAATAAGTTGTGGTTCCCAAACTTTTCCACCTTGAAAATAAAAGTGATGAACACTTGCAACCTTAGCTAACGATAGCTGACGTACATACACTTGCTAAATGTATTTAAATAATGTTGTAATAAATAAAAAAATGCTATTTTTATTGATTACAATTACTATTTCTATAACAGTTACAATAAATGTGTGTAAACCCCAAGTGTATCATCATAAATGTTATTAATTAGACTCCAAGTTTGAGACTCACTGCATACCAAAAAAGCTAAACCCAGATTTTATTTTTAGCACACTTTGTAAAGTACCTATATTGTCTCGCAGTAGCGGATGGTCGGGGTCGTTGAGGTTTGGGGATCCTGGGGAGCCAAGAACACTCCCAGGGGTCATGTAGGGGTCAGATTCTGGGTCTCCGCTGCTCTGTATTCCTTTCCAGGGAACACCAGGCTGGAATTCTGTCAGAGAATAGAAAATATTTTTATTTTAAAACCACCTATTTGACTTAAATGAAACCCAAGCTAAAGAGATGTCTAGGCCTTGAAATACTCCCAGTGACTTTCTACTATAATGTTTTTATGAAACATGAATATAATCCATCACTTTGTTTGAATTAAAATTTCTAGTCTGCACAAAACACATTGAAGGGCTGCAGCAATCAGATAGTTGAGAATTAAAAAAAATTAAGGTAAAGTGTTTTTGTAGTTTTAAGACAAAGGTTCAAAAAAGGAATATCATTGTTCAAGTGCATAAAAATCAACCTCCGAAGACTTTTAGCTATGCTCTCTCCATGATTCATTTATCTGCTTTTCAAAAAGAAAGAGCTCAGCATAATTGTTTTATGTATCAGACACATAATATGTATGAAATAACACATCTATCAGTTCCATTTTGTTTCTAAGTATTGCAGACTAAAAAGCAAACTTTGCTTCCTTTTAATCTAAACAGTTTGGGTCTGATTGAACATTATGACCGCTGAAATGCTCCTCTGATATGCAGCAGACACTGGCACTTGATGTGCACACTGGCCACACTCAATCTTCTGACCACAAACCATGATCGAGTCCCTTTTGTTCTACAAAACTCTCAGCTGTGGGTGTTAAACTGGTCATGGAAATCTGTCATTCTGGTTTCCAGACATGTCTTTGTTTCTGCTTTCCACTCAGGCTTAAGGATGAACAGAAGTGATACAGATTTAGTTCTAAAGTTCAGGTTCAGTATAAGAGCACAACCTGTGGATGTAGCTATAATGTTATACATCTGTTTATTGTTGTTTGTACAGTACAGTAATGTAAACTATAATACAACAAGTCAGTCATTGTTCTAGAAAAGTCAGCATGAAATAATCTTGATAAAGCGACCGTTGCTGTGGATTTATTATTAACTTCCTGATAAACTTAATAAATTACATACAAGTCTGAATTAAATCTGATTTGATTTGCATTTGCTCTGGACTTTTCATGATAAAAGTTTTATTTCCTGAAGCCCTTTTCTCCTCTGATCATAGTTCAGCACAGTTAATAAGAGACAGGGGAAGACATAGTCACCTGGAGGCCAGCTTGACGTTGAAGGTTTGTTTCCCATCTTACTACCAGGAGTCCGGAGCCAGTTGTCTGCAGAGCCCTGAGGTGGAATCCCTAAACCTTCACTGCCCAGCATTTCATACTGGGAGTAAGGAGACCCTCCTTGAACCTTTATCGCACTGGGTAAAGGGCCTTGGAGAGGATGCAGAGGAAAGTATCATGATTAGATACATTTACATACAGTACATGAACTTTAATTAGTTGAATACTGGGTCTCGTCAATACACACTGTGAAAGATTAATTTCACAACAGCTTCAGGTGTATTTTCTCAAGGTGTAAAAAAATCAACACATTAAAAGAAAAGCATCGGTTTGATTACCATTCTTATGAAGGGTTGTGTCTGGGGGAGAGGGTGCTGGGGAATGACCCTCCATCATCCATTTGAAGCGAGATTGTTGTCCACCCATGTTCTTCATGCCTCCCATCATAGGGCTGAGCTCCAGTGAAGACATGTTACCACCAGGTGTCAGCCCTGGCAAGAAAAAATAAAATAAAAAAGGAGGTGGTTCAGTTCAAGTTAGTGAGAACAAAATTACATTTGAACATCTTTTCAATGGCTGGACTCACCAGCGTACATCCCTTGTGTTTTGGAATGAAGGTCTGATAAAGGACCTCCCACTCCAGTATGTTGGAGGGGGTCTACCATAGTCTGTTTGGACAGGCTTCCTCCTCCCAGGTGAGATGGAGATAGTTTGGAGCTCCCTCCTCCTGATGTTGCACCCCCACCTCCAGCTTGCTGATGCTGCCTCTGTTGCTGCAGGATAGCCATGATCCTTGCCAGCTGAGAAAACAAGATATTAAAAAAATCATAATAAATGAACAAATGGCTTGTTATGTTAAAGATCATTTCCAACTGCGAACAGTAGCATTTGTTAAAATTGTTAGATCACAGAAACAAAAGTTTATAAATGTTTGATTTATTTTATTAAAAAGGTGTCAGAATCAATGAAACAGGACTTATTTTATCCTGCAGCTTGTTGCACATCCATCCAGAGAAATGTATAAACGTCACCACACCCAACTGTCAGCAGCACATGTAGTCAATGTTTTTTTTTTTTTTTTTTTTAACTTTTAATGCCAGTTTATAAAGATTATCCAGGATGCTGCATTTACTTATTTGTCTCATTGTAAAGACTGGTTGTGCTTGCTGGAAATATCACTTCACTTAGGAGCACATTTCAACACATTTCAACAAGAGTTGTTTTTCTAAGTGAAAAGCTAATTTAGTTTTATTAGAAAGCATTTACACTTTCCATCCATTTGATACCAAACTACTGGTCTTTGACTAGTTTCTCCACTGTACATAAGAGCATCTGCATGTTGTCCGCCAATAATAATGATCCATGTGAAACAGTAACCACCAAGACATATGGAGCCACGTAGATTAAAATAAGCATTTAATAAAGTATTTTTGTCTGGAGGACTTTATTTCTATTCTTGGTAATAGAGTTACTTTAATCACATCAGCCTTAAATAAAACAACAGTATTAAAGTGTAATATAATAAAAATGCTCACCTGCTGTGGGTCGGTCTGCTGCCGGAGAGGCTGAGGTTGAGGGAACTTCCTCTGGTTCTGCAGAAGCTGCTGCTGTTGCTGCTGCTGCTGCTGCTGTTGTAGCAGAAGCTGACAAGCCTGTGGGTTGATGAGCACAAATGTTTAGAAATAAATTACACAAAGCTTTATTTTTTCCCCCCACAAAGCTCACAATGACTTTGCTGCAAAAGATAGCATTAAATTCAACATGCTTTAAAAGCTACTCCAAATGTGCAAAGACACCTCCCCCAAAAACAGTTCACGTAAAATTATTAATTTCAGGGTGATGAGTCAGTCGATCAGAGAGCACAGTCATATTTTAGCACATACCAGATGGAACTGCTGCATGTGGGGGTTAATGTTGCTGAGCATTGCAAGCTGCTGCGGGGAAATCTGAGGCGGGAACATTCCTCCAGCGACTCCTCCGACACTTCCAACACCTCCTACTCCTCCCACGTTGCCACCAGGAGAGGGCACCTGCTTCAGCATGGGGCCCGGCACCTGTAGGTCACAACAGGGTGGTCATATATGGAGCGTTGTCTTTTTACGACGCAACCAATGGATGAAATAGAAACATAGAATTTACAAAGCCTTAGTCATTCGAGGTGCATGAGGTGGTGTGTGTGATTGAGCCATGTGCGTGATGCTCAGTGAAAAATCTAAGACAAACATTTCTGATTAGCAAGAATCTACAAAGTCTTCATGGCCTGTGACATTGTGAGTAAATTCGTTTTTTTGTTTTACTAAATAGAACCATAAATAGGAAAATACCGTAAATCTCATTTTTAGAAGGTGAAACCCAAAAGAATCTAATGGTTAAGAACTACTTCAACAATATAATGAAGAGTCAAAGTCTTGACTTTTCGAACAAATGTGGGGCATAATTAATGTTTATGGCTACATAACTTCTATTAGTACGTTCAGATGATGAATGCTGACCTGAGGAGACAGGAACTGATGAGGCACTTGAGCACGTAAACCCTGGGAGGGGTTCATTGGATGCATGCCAAGCTGCTGGTGCATCCCTCGAGACTGAGACATCCCACCTCCACCTGCAGCAAACGCTCCATGGCCACCCACCTACAGCAACAATGCACAACAATGAGAAAACATTCAATATTAGTCATGTTATCCTACAAGACCTCAACAACAATAAATGAAAAATATTTATTTTTTTCCAAGTTATTTTCTCCTCTGTTTAACTAGGGTCAATTTATAAAAAAAATTAAAACGCTAAAGTTTATAAAGTAAATAAAGACTAGTTACAAGCAAAAGGAGGACTTTACCTTTTCACCATAAAGCCCCATGTCAACAGGACCCATGTCTTTGGAACTAGGCATGCGGTACCCTCCACCACCTCTTCCACCCCTCCGCATCTCTCCATTATAGTCAGTTAGTCCTCTCTTGTCTCCTTCCATTTTTTTGTCAACTCCTGGATCATCTCCCTGAGAAAACAAAAATAAATACATTAGTGACCTACCACTTCATAAAAAAGAAAATCAAATTAAAAGTGTTCCCATGAGAAAGACAAGTTTTGTTAAAAGGAAGAAAAAAAAAAGAAAGAATTAAGATAGAATATTCATGAGTTGGTGACATCTGTCTGTTGAAGCAAGAAATTATAGCATTTTAAACACGTTACCATTAGGCCCATGTTTGAAAACTGACGGGTCACTGGATTCACCCAGCTCTCTCCTTGTCCACTCTGCAGAAAATAAATTAAAACGTTATCCCTAAGAAAAGCCACACGTTGCTTGAACGTCCTAGACGCTCCCTTTACTACCTTGATGTTGCTTCTCTTTCCCCCATGAGTTTGACCCCAGCCTCCAGAGTTGAAAGAAGAGCTGCTTCCCTGGGAACTGGTGCTGTTCCAGACCCCTCCACCACCATCGTCATCCTCTTCCCAGCTGGGGTGCCTCGAGGCCGCAATAGAGCTGTCATCCTTCCCTCCCCAGCTTTCAACTGGCTTACCGCCTGCAGCAAAAACAACTCAAGGTTTCTGAAACAAGTTCATGCGCTGATGTGTTATTCTTAAGTATTTTCCTCTTCTTACCAGGTTTAACAGAATTGGGTGAAGGGTTCCTCCAGCCAGATGCTTTGCTGGGCTCATCTGGCTCACCCCAACCTGTTGCTGCATCTGATGTGTGGCCCCAAGCAGCGGTACCATTATCCACAGTTTGTGCACCTCCTCCCCACATGCCTGGACATTAAAAAGACACGTTTTAAAATATGCCAAAAAACCTGCATAAGACAGAGATGTTTCCTATGTATTTATAATGCAACTGAATTCAAGATGGCACAATTTATTCTTACCCATTGCACCAGTACCAGGGTTTGGGTTGGTACTGTGCTGCCTTCGGGGGGGTTGCTGCTGCATCGGCAGTGGTGGCCCCTGCTGGCCATGGTTCTGGCTTGGTGTAGCGCTGTTCTTGTCCCTCAAGTTCACATTTTTGTTGCCATAACATGTCGGGTCTCCCCAAGCTGATGTACCGTCGTCAATTTCCATTTTGCGACAGATGGACTGCGGAGAAGGTTCTTCCCAGCCACTAGGTTCAAGGGCATCAGCCCCGCCTCCAGAGATTTGGGGAATTGGGCCAGATGTCCAGCCCATACTTTGGTTCTGATTCTTTGAAAGTGGACCCCCGCCTCCGATGCTTGGCCGGCTGTTCCACCCTCCTTGTATGGGTCCTCCTGGTGGATGCTGGCCTTGTGATTGCTGCTGCTGTTGATTTTGAGCTTTCATTGGTGCCACTTGGCTGTTTGGTATCGGTGCTGCTGCTGTGTTGGGCTTGGCGCTCCCCCAGTCTTGGTGAGACTTGCCTCCACCCACATCTCCTTCCCATCTTCCTCGTTGGGATCCCCCTTCATCCAAATTTCCCCAGGAGGTTCCCTCATCAGAGTTGCTCCCAACTCGATTTTTTCCATCTCCCCAACCACCACCAGAGGTAGAGTCTCTCTGCCCCCACTGTTCTCCCCCTCCAGTCTGTCCTCCCCAACCGCCTGTCTCGCCTCCTGTAGGTCCCTTCCATCCAACAGTTCCTTTATCCTCTGGACCATCGCTCCACCCACTACCCTTTTCTTCAACGTCTCTCCAGTTCTTTCCTCCTCCCCCTCTGTGATCTCCCCATTTTTGGTCTTCACTCCTCCATCCTTTACTCTCTCTTTCAGGTGGGAGATCCCCCCACCCACCAGCTGCCTTCCCTTGTGTATCATCTTCTGGTGTTCCTGGCTTCCTTATAGTGCTACTCGGTGTGAAAGGACCACAAGAGGGCTGTGAACCACCACCTTCCCAACCATCCCGGACCGTAGCAGAATCAGAGTTTAGGCTGGTTGTGCGACCGCCAGAAGACACATCGTTAGAGACCGAACCGGTCTCGGATGGATACCTAGAACTGCGATTAGTGCTAGTGTTTATGGGTGCTGATGACATGTTTCTTTCATTTCTGTTCCCTACTCCTGCTGTGGTGTCCAGATCCCAGGCCACATTCTGCCTGATCTGGGTCTGCCCCCAGCCTGTGTTCGACAGAACCCTGGGGTCCAGGTCCGATCGACTGAGCATGCTAAGTAAGGCCACATCAGCGTTGGCGGATGGGTGTGATTGATGGTGCGCAGAAGACGAGTCCTTATTTCCACTCTTTCCGCTGCCACTTCCAGCTAAGGAGCCACCTCCACTAGAGGATGAGGGTCCTCCACCTCCCTCAGTGGTTCCATCCTGTGATCCTCCACCCCACTCCCCGACCACCCCCTCCCCACTTTCCATCCCTTTTTGATTGTCCCAAGCTTTTGTCATAGTTGCAAAATTTGGTGAGACAGAGTCCTCCAAACCGCTGCCACCTACACCATCCGTAGTAGTGCTGCTTCCATCTCCTCCTCTTCCACTTCCTATTGCTAAATTACTCGAACTCACACCTTCTGAAGTGCCCCCCCAATCTGCTTCTGAACTGCTTCCAGCCCACACTCCCTGAGTGACCACCGTGGCAGCCGATCCCCCACCGTTTCCCCTGCCCCACCCTGCTTTGTCATCCTGACTACCAAACCTCCAAACATTCCCTTCCTGCCCCTGAGGGCCCGTCCCCCCTCCACCTGCCTGTGAGGCGCCTTCGCTAAGTTCAGAGGACACTGGAGGCATGGGTCTCCAAGAGGAGGGAGCAGAGGAGGAAGACAAAGATCCAGTGAGTTTGCCATTCCCTTTAACTTCACCAACAACCCCAGAGTTCCCCTCGCTGTTGCTGCTTGGTCCTGCTTCTCTTACACCTCCGCCTGAACCTGGCTCCAACCCTGGGTTTCCTAAGTGCTGCTCTCCAACCTTGGTTCCTACAGCCGTTTCAGTGTGCTGCTGGTAGAGACCAGTTTGATTCACAGATGAAAGTGTTTGAGTGGTGATGAGAGTGGTGCTGGCAGAGAATGAGGAAGTGATGGACGAGTGTAGTGAAAAGCTGTCGTTAGCTGAAGCCGATGCTCCACTTTGCCCCAGGGCGGGCCACGCAGAGGGATTCGCACTAGGATTGAAATTGGCACCAGAAACGTTGCCGCTGCCACCCACAGGGCTCTCCTGAGGCCCGGGAAGAAGACTGGAGACTTTGGAATTATGAAATGCTGCTGAGCCCGTCCCCGTCTCCACCTGGGACGAGGTGGACGAGACCCACACGTTCCCACTTGACTGAGCACATTCACTAAACGAGGAAGAGGAGAGTGAAGCGGACTGAAGTGGGGAGGGATTGTCCTTGTTCCCTTCTCCTGTTCCTCCCTTCTGCTGCATGTTTTTCTCACCCCATGAGGCACTACTGTTGTTACTGGGACAGTTCTGCTCCTGCATCCCTCCTCCAGCTCCATCAGAACTCAGCTTGGGCCCGGCCGGAATGCTAGGCCAGTCATCCAGGTCAGTCCCATCCACAATCACCTTTCCGCAGCCCTGAGAAGAGGACTGGCTGCTAGAGCCAGCCCCCCATGTGGAATTTGCATAAGTTGAAGAAGTAGTAGAAGACGACTGAGCAGCAACACATAATGAGGATGAGTTGGGGGATGAAGGGGAGGATGAACCCAGGCTGGACTCTATGGACAAAAATATTGAAGTTAATTTAACATTAATAACATGGACTAATAATTTAACACTTTACAAACGTAAAGCCCTGAAAGGACACCAGCCACTAGAATGAACCCCTGTCAGGAATACATTACAAGTTTTACTTGAGATTTTTTTTTTAAATAAAACATCAACTCAATAAATAGTCAGTTGGTAGTTTTTTTTTTTAATACCTGTTGATGAACTTGTTACAATCAGGAGGGTCTAAAACTATTTTAGGCAGTTAGAATCAATCCAAAACTTTGAAAGTCCTACTATAATTAATCTAAAAATAAAACTATTATGCTTTGCCCTTAAGATTCATAATCAAATAATGAATGGAATCAGTTTAAAATACCAATATCAAATACTTAGGGAGAAAACGGTTCAGTTTAAGTATAGTTTAACAGTTTTATATTTTAGTGCCCAAACTTTGAGCAAAACCCCTCGTTGCTCCATCCAATTGTCTTGTGTAAAACCACAAAGGGAAGTTTCGACAGTGTTGTCATTTAGTAAAGTGATCTTTTCTAATACTCTAAACAGTTGACTGCATGTCAAAACAACAAACCACTTCTGCCAGTCATCATAACATCAGCCGTTCAGATTTGTGTTGATAGAACTCTGTCCAGTCTGATTTCTGCCATTAAATGTTCCAGAAATGCTCCACGTGATGAGAGCAGCCACCAAATTAAAAAAGGTTGTGCATGTGCACAAAACTTATTACTAAAATTGTTATTAAAAAATTATGCTGACATTGACCCACCTGCATGTCCGTCTGTGTTTGCAACAGGGTTATCTGCACCCTGTGAGGACAGGGCAGCAACCCAGCCACTGCCTTCTCTAGCCCCTCCAGTACCTGCTTCCGCTTCCCCTCCTCCTCCTCCCCCCAGCAGCATGGAGGACAGCGGAGGCTGGCCCCTCTTCAGTAGCACTTTATGGTCCTGCTGGCAGCGAAACCTTGGTGGGACTTCTCTAGACATGTATCGCTGCTGCTGGGAGGTTTGGCTTCCAGAGGGAGAGGAGGAGGGCTGTCCGTTGGCCACAGCAGACCACTGCTTAGCATTGTTCCCGCCACCAGGAAGGACTTGGGCAGAGCTCCCCCCTGCTCCGGGACTGGGGGATGAAGGGGAGACTGGGCCAGGGCTGGGGGACACCGAATCAGGGGTGGCGAGTGGCTGGGGGCCGGAGGGCTTGGCTGATTCTGGCACTGGAGGAAAAATAAAAATAAACAGGTAAAGATGGGAAACACTGCTCATATTTCTGCAATACTCTAAAAAACATGAAGTGTCTGCAATGTGAGCACAACTCCAAGCAAGAGTTCCCCAAAAGTTTAAAAACTCCCTGAGCACTTTTAATGAATACAGTATAATCGTCAACAAAACGCAGAGGGCTCCTATGATTAACAGAAGCTGATGTCTATTGTTGATTGTCCAAGGAAAATCTATTGTTACTGTTGTCATCATCCCTAGTTTGTAGCCAGGTCTCTCTTGTAAATGAGTCCTCGAGACTCATTGAGATTAACCTGCCTAAATAAAGGTTGAATGAATGATACATACCTTTGATTTTCTGTTCTGGCACCTAAAATAAAAAAACAGAAACATAAACAGGAAGATTTGAATAAAATAAATTAATAAATGTAAAAAACAGGAATGCTACGACACCAAGTCCATGATGACTTTCTTTAGAATATTTCCAAGCCATCATTGCATCTAAAAGAAATGTGCTTAAGCCAAATGTGATATTTAATAATCTTTAACAAAATAATATTTCCCTGCTGACGTATAGGTTTAAAACTTGAGCTCAATTAGAAAATTTCACAAACGACAATTATTCAGCTGTGACATAATAACAGCAATCTGTGCATGTTATCATAGAAATAGCACAGTTACAACCATAGTTCAGATCATCTGAAGTGGGTTCTGTGGATGCTTCTCCAAATCCAAGTTGTTCAGACAGAACAGATGAGCTAACAGCCAGTCTGAGATAGATCAAGACTAAAGTAATTTGCTACGGCCCCAGAACAACTCCATCCATTATCTTTACCCGCTTCTTCCTTTCTGGGTTGTGGGGGTCGCTGGTGCCCATATCCTGTAGCACTATGTGAGGCGGGGACACCCTTGATCAATCCCAAGTTCATCACAGGGGCCACAGAGACAAGATAAACAACCATCTTGGCGTGATCTGCACTATCCCTTTAAAACAAGGTTTTAGATGAACCACCTTATTTAATGTTTGTCCCAGTTTCAGTATATAAGCATAAATATTTTTCATTTCCACCATGATAGGCAGCAGATCTTCCCTTTTGGCTTGTTTTTATTAACTGACTTATTCTGATTGAACTATTGTGTCAGAAAAAAAAAAGAAAATACTGTATTAAAGATGTTGACAAACTGATGACTACAAAACGTATTAAAGTCTGGATGTTACATCCATTCATTATCTTCTGCTTGTTCTGAAGTCGGGTTGCGGGGGCAGCAGCTTGAGCAAGGAGGCCCACAGCCACCTCTTCCAGCTCTTCTGGGAGGACTCCAAGGCGTTCCCAGGTCAATCGAGACATAGTCTCTCCAGCGTGTCCTGGGTCTTCCGCGGGGTCTCCTCCCAGTTGGACATGCCCGAACCACCTCAACTGGATCCTCTCAATGTGGAGGAGCAGCGGCTCTACTGAGTCTCTCCCTGATAACTGAACTTCTCACCCCCTCTCTAAGGGAGAGTCCAGCTGCCCCGCAGAGGAAACTCATTTCAACCGCCTGTATCCACAATCTCATTCTGTCAGTCACTACCCAGAGTTCATGACCACAGGTGAGGGTACGAACGTAGACCGGCCAGTAAACAGAGAGCTTTGCCTTACAGCTCAGCTCTCTCTTCACCACAACGGACCGGTACAGGGTCTGCAATACTGCAGATGCTGCACCAATCGGTCAATCTCGTGCTCCATTCTTCCCTCACTCGTGAACAAAACTCCGAGATGAACTCCTCCACTTGAGGCAGAACCTCACCTTGACCTGACGAGAGCAATCCACCCTTTTCCAGTTGAGGGCCATGGCCTTAGAGTTGAAGGTGCTGATTCGCATCCCAGCCGCTTCACACTCGGCTGCGAACCGCTCCACTGGATTTTGCAATGTACTTAAAATTTTTCTGACAACTTTTTCTTTCAGGTTACTTCCAGGTCAGAACTGAGTGCAAACACTGAATCATGTGCAACTCCTGGACCAATGTAGGTCTAATTGTACATGCACACACAAGTACTTAATTCCCATTTAAAGAAATTGGATTTAGTATCATTTTTCAGATTAACCATGTTTAAATGCATCATTAACGTGTGCTTTTAATAACACAGTCATTTATTTCAAACAGCATACGAACTTCACAAGTGATTTTCACGAAAATAAAATACGCAAAAAGACAGGACATAATTTACCTTCTGGGATGCTTCCCTTTTCTTTTTCTCTTCTTTCTTCTTTTTCTTGTCTTCCATGAACTGCTGTTCCCCTTCTTGATTCTCCTGTCTGTAAAAAGAAACAGAAACGTTCAATTATTTACACCATTAAACCCCCCAAATGAATTCAGTTAGTCTGCACTCAAAACCCATTTTCAAACAAGCATTTAAAGTTTTATTTGAACACGTTTTTATCAGATTGCAAAAGAAACTTCATCAATGTCAGTGTTGTAACGTTAACCAGGAGCAGAAAACTTCACAACAACCCTCGGTAGCCTACCTTCTCACTGCATAATTCATCAACCAGCAAACCATTGTGATTCTAGCTGGCAGACAACATAGGCAGTAGCCAAACAAACTTTAAATATGTGTGGAAAAGTCAAACAATTTCACATAATACGACCCAGGGGTTACCACCACTAGTCTCTTCTGCTCAATATTTCAAAGAGGCAATCTTTAAAAGTTAACACATCCAGGTCTCTCTTGGAAATGAGTCCCCGAGGCTCAATGGGATTAACCTGGTAAAGGTTGAATGAATATGCAAAACTAAACATGGTCTGCATTCCAGTCATGCAACACAACATGGTTCTGGCCAAGGGAGATGTAAAACAAAAGCCTCGTCACCAGATTCTGTAAAACCAGGATGATTTCCAGCTAATGCAGTGTTTTATTTCAGCATTCATTTTAGTAAATGTTTATGTTACATGCTGGTATCATCTCCTCTGAGTCACATAATTAGTAATGTGACACAAAATTGATGTAAATTAACATGGTAACTTGTAGGTTTTACTCTTGTTGGGTATAAAACACCCATTGGATTAATATTTTATATTTATTTAATGAAATACAGGAGAACCACAGATGGAAAATGTCTGAAGCCACAGGAGCAATTAACTCAAACCTCATGTAAATGCCACGGCTGTAACCAATATACATGTATAGAAACGCCACAGACTGCTGGTGGTCAACACTCGCTAAGAATATTTTAAAATTTGTATTGTTAAAACAGCTTGTAAGAACCGTGCAATAATCGAACGAGATCTCCTTTTTACTTTAATTACAAATTCACTTTCGTGTCTTGAACGCACACGACACGAACGTCATAATCAACAATGTGCATTCAGTCGCTATCATTTTGTTCAATTAATTTAGCGACTTACACGTGGAACAATAACACCAGTGGCAGGTCTGTACAAAGACTGCGAGAGAACTGCTAAATGTTTGCAAGAGCTAATTTAGACGACGAACTTGTGTGACGTTTCTATATTCAACGCCTACCAAGCGAGGCTAACCCGAGTTTAGCTGGAAAACCCATGTTGATAGCAGAGAAAATGTACAAAACAAAAACAATATAAGAGAAAAAAACTACACATATTCTGCGAGAAAGCTCTCGAAACCCACAAAACATGTGTTCACGCTCACCTCGGGAATCACACAGGACATAAAGTGCTTCTGTGCAAAAATCCTTGCAGCCCTACCGCTAGCAGGCTAGCAAGGTAGCTAACCTAGCGAGCTAGTTCTTCGAGGCGTCCAAGGCTCGATTTAATAAGAAATGACATCACCAGGAGGGCGAAAATGTTGCTCGTAGGGAAAAAAAAACATGAAGAAACGCAAAAATCCAATTTTCTGCGCGGCTTTACGACTCAAGCTGTAAACGTAACGTGCACAACCCCCTGATGACTGTCAGACGCTGTGAGATCAGTTAGTTTACTATCGGCCATTTTGCTTTCTGTGAGGTGGTTTAGCAGCATATATCAGCGGCAGGCTGGTTGTTGATCGGAGACGGGAGGAGGGGCGTGGACAGTTCCGCCACCATCCACTAGGGGGCGCGATGACGCCAGAAGCAGGCGGAGCCTAACGAAAATAAACAAATGTGTTCTAAGAAGAAGACCGCTCAGCTTTTCTTTGAGGTCACTGTATTGTTTTTCTTTCTTGTTTACAATTGAATTATGGAATAAATTATGTCTGAATATACAGTATGTATTTACATTGACTTTCAGTTGCATTGGAAGCCATATATTGTTTGTATTTACTGATTATGACTGTAAATTCACTACTTTTATTTGTCTGTCTAATCTAAACAGATCTTTTGAGTCTTTGAGGCTCATTGTGATTTATCTGCCTAAATAAAGGTTGAATGAAAAAAAAAGATTTTATTTGAATCTCTTATGTCATGAATTAACTACAGTACAGGTAGTCCTCAACTTACGAACGGGTTCCGTACCTACAAACCGTTCTTAACTCGATTTTGATGCAAGTCGAA
>JARVGQ010000474.1:10166873-10177021 GCA_031762355.1 Hypsolebias martinsi | reverse complement strand
TGATTATTTTAAGTTTAAGACAAAAATAAAATGTCTTTGGATGAGAGACATTTTGTCTCTTGGATTCAAATTAATGGAATTACCAGTTCTGTCCACCAGAAGGTCATCTGGGAGAGGATTGGACATGGAGGTATCTCACTACACTTGAATGTTTGGTGGTAGTATATGATTCTGAGCCTTATACATAAGTAACAAAATATTGTAATCCACCAAATCATAAAACTTAAGTAACTTCAGTTGATAAAACAAAATACTTGAGGGATGACAATAACGTTTTCTTGAAATAATTCTCACAGCTCTTTTTTGCAAAATTAAAATAGACTTAGTAAAGGTTCTACATTGAACCACGAAAGTCTCCTATAAGAGAAAGATGGGGCTTGAGGGACATACGCCAGGTTGGGGGCGTAAAGTCACTTTGGAACCGTCATACGCAAACTGGGTGCACAATGGTGAACTTAAAGCACATGGACGTCACTCACACATATTGTTGAGCACAGAGCCAGAAGGAGTGCTGTTTTAAAGGACACCATCTTCATATCGACTAGTTCTAAAAGTGTAAAAGGTGCATCGCAAAGTGCTCCCTTGTTAGCGAGGCTAAACAGAGCAAAGTTGGCCAGTTAACAAGCTAAACCGGCTAGAAAGACAGCAAGGCAGAAAAGTGATTGTTAGCTGTGTTAAATAGGGTAAGCGAATGCTGCAAGTTAGCAGGTTAAACAAGAAGCAGGCAAAGCTTGTGGTGATGCCCTGGGCAGGGAGCAAGCTCACCTCCTACTACACTAATAAGCTGTGAACTATTGGCTATATTCACAATATTACGAATGAAATGTGCTTTGTTTGGGAGCAATCAATGGTGTGATTTACTAAGTGAACTAATTATAGGTGCAATGACACATCCCTGGCCCAGCAAGGGAGACAAGAGAATTGCCCTCCCCTTCACGGCCCTGGGCAGCTGCCATGTCAGACACCTAAAACAAAGAAACCATAATTAAAAAAAAATAAAATAAAATAAAAAATGGAATTCATGTTTTTGTTAACAAGGTAAATTTTTATAAGGCTTTTAAAGTTTTGGATACACAATATTTAAGAATCCTTCTCCACCAAAAGGTATATACGTTTGTCCTGTCTCAAAATAATTTTGTTCATATTGCTGTTAAGAGTAAAAACATAAATAAAATCGCAAAAAAAATGTATGCTTCTGATAAATTTTAAGTTAAAAACTTTATGGGCCTTGATTGTTTAATTTTGACAATTTTGGCCCGCATTTGAAAAAGTTTATACCCTTGGCGTAGTCCTGTTGAGAGCCATATACTACGCAGAACCCTGAAGCTCACAGACCTTTTGTAAATGACTTGAGTCATCCACGTGAAAGGGCAAGTGAATAATTGTGTATGTGTGTGTTAGAAAATAGTCTGAATATAGGCAATCTTTGAAATAACATATGAATTTTGACTAATTTACTAAATCTTTGATTTATTTGTAGGTGCTCTCAAAATGAATACAAGTGGAAACAAAAAGGTAAGGCGCTTCTTTGCTTCACAGGTTTTAAAATGTATTTTCACATTTTAAGCATTACGGTGAATTGTTTTTGTTTTTCCATTTCCAGCCTTTACATAAAGAGGAAAACACAATGAAATATCCAAAAGAAACAGAAACACTGCTGAGAAGACTTAATCTTCAAAACAAAGAACAGAAGTTGTCACAAGAGGACTTTCTTCAAATAGGTCGACTTGAGAAACAGAATACTGACATTTCTGAAAAAGATCTAGCTCAAACTTTTCTTCAGAGGTTAATGATGTTAGATTACAGAGCCAGATACATCCCTGTACGGCAAGAACATTCAGATTCAAGTAAAGTACAGGCTTTTCCTGTGTCTGACAGAGTCGATACAAATGATGATGATGATTTGGATGCTCTTTTTAGTAGCAGTGTGGAGACGAACCAGTCTAAAGAGACACATGTGCACCCAATGGATGTTCAAATGGCAGTTTTTCACTGCTCAGACAGCTTCCTTAAACAAAAAATGATCACAAAGTTGTCTCAGTGTCAGTACGCCTTACCTTTGCTTGTTCCTGACCCTGTTACAATGAATATTGAGTGTCCATTGTGGACATTTAGACAAATAACCAAAACATGGAAGATTACCGAACACAAAAACAATTCAGTAACAGTCACCATGAGGAGCATGCCGGTCTACAAAGCTGAAACTCCCATGATTTCATTTTTCCGCCTGGGTTCCTTGTCTGTGTCTAAATCACAGCTGATGAACACCTTGATCAATGACCGCCACAACACATTCTTCCACAGAAACTGTCCAGGAAGTACCAAATCTCGTCATTTGATGGACGGTGTGACAGAGATTGCCTGGTACTGCCCTGCTGGAAAACCCAATGATTCCTTTACAAACTGCATTGCCTTCTGTAATCTTCATGGTGATTCTCTGTTAGTTGAAAGACAACGTGAAATACTGACTGAAAAATCTTCAGTCATTGTTGTTCTTGTGCCAACTTTGGAGAAAAGTCAGGAAAGTAGCACAATCATCTCCACCCTGTACAAGTCTTCAAAACCTCTTATAATTCTTGTTGGTGATAATGACTGTAGTGAAGTTCAAATGAAACCACTAAAATACAAACTGGGTCTGAAAGACAGAAACCAGTCAGCTGTTTCTGAAGAAATTAAGAAGATTATTGGAAAGATTTTGTCTGGATACCACACATCTTTCCAACTTGAATCCATGACCACAGTCTTTGGAGTCACAGTGGATGAAAACAAGACTGTTTGCCATACGGGGAAATCTGCAGCAATGAAAACTGTGAAACTGATTGAGGGACAGGATATCACCAATATCAAAAATCAATTTCTTCCTTGTCAAGGGCAGCTTTGGCATGACTGGTGCAAAATAAACAAGGAAATACACCATCTCAAAGGACACATCGAAAAAGAAAAAGCTCAGAAAACTTCCCAACAAATGATACTACGGCAGAGCCAATGCACTGTTTCCATTAAGAAACCCAATAGAATGCTGATGGAGTCATTCACCAACAGTCTCATAAGTTTACCATCAAAAGACAGAGAATATTTCTTGAAATGGACTCAGATCCTCATTGATGCGCTCTCTACAGATGATCTGTCCTCAATTCTCCAAAAATATGATGAAACCTGGTCTGAGGTCTTGGATCTCAAGAAGAAACATGACAAATCTGACAAATTAAGATGCAAACAAGCTGAGCTTGAAAAGTTATCTAAAATGCTGCAGTCAGCAACCTTTGGCCTGGAGCACATCTTCAGAGAAATGGGACAGATCTACGAAGCCCATAAATCTATGAAGAAACAAACAGAGAGCCAACATACTGAATGGACTAAATACCCTGAGCTGGCTGCAGATCTAATGATATCAGGACACCCGATGGAGCTGATGGATGGTGATGTAGGTCATGTGCCTTTAACATGGATCTCCAGTCTAATACAGGAAGTCATCAAGAAACTGGGTGACCAACGAGTTTTTGTGTTGTCAGTTTTGGGTGTACAAAGCAGTGGAAAGTCAACAATGCTGAACGCCATGTTTGGACTGCAGTTTGCAGTGAGTGCTGGGAGGTGCACCAAAGGTGCCTACATGCAGCTGGTTAAACTGTCAGACGAAATCAAGAAGGATTTCAAGTTTGATTATATTCTAGTTGTGGACACTGAAGGACTTCGTGCTCTTGAGTTAGAGGGTAATAGCACTCTTCATCATGACAATGAACTGGCAACATTTGTTGTTGGCCTTGGAAACATGACGTTAATCAACATCTTTGGTGAGAATCCAGCTGAGATGCAAGATGTCCTGCAGATTGTTGTTCAGGCCTTTATGAGGATGAAGAAAGTAAATCTTTCTCCAAGTTGCGTGTTTGTTCATCAGAATGTTACAGACATTGCAGCCGCAGAGAGAATCATGGAAGGAAAAAGACGTTTGCTAGAAAAACTGGACAAGATGGCTCAACTTGCTGCCACAGAGGAGATGTGCGATGTCAAATGTTTCAGTGACGTCATTGCATTTGATGTGAAAAAGGATGTGAAATACTTTGCCCAGCTCTGGGAGGGAAGTCCTCCAATGGCTCCTCCAAATCCAGGTTATAGTGAGAGTGTCCAAGAACTGAGGAAAGTTATCCTGTCAAAGGCTTCGCCATCTTCTGGAATCGCTTTGTCACATTTAAACAGCAAAATTAAGGACTTGTGGAATGCTTTGATGAACGAACACTTTGTTTTTAGTTTCAAAAACACCCAAGAAATAGCAACATATAGAGAACTTGAGGTTCAGTATGGGAACTGGACTTGGGCCCTGAGAAGTGAGATGTTGACCATTGAAAACCAGCTTTATCACAAAATTGAGAAGGGGCAACTTGAAAATCTTGAGCTTGGTTTTCTTTTCAAAGAAATGAGAAAAACGTATGAAGAAATAAAAACAAATATTGCAACTCACTTTGAGACGAACAAAGACAAAGACATTTTGGTTCAGTGGCGGGGACGATTTGAAACCAAAATCAAAGAGTTTCAGGACGAGCTTGTAAGAGGAGTGAAAATAAAACTGGACGAAGTCATCCAGCAGAAGAAAGCTCGTAAAAAACTTGACAACAAAAAGCCAGAGTTTGAGAAGAGCCTGCTCCAAATGAGCAAAGAGCTCGCACACCAGCTAAAATTCATGGCAGAAAATGAAGTGGAACTTGAACAACAGTTCAATGCAGTTTGGAGGCACTGGGTTACAGAATTAACTTCAGATACAAAACCCATTAAAGACATAAACTTGGAGAAAGATCAGTCCACTGTCCTTCAAGACCTTGGCATTGAATGGCAACTCATTGAAGAGTCAAAAAGTAGTCGGAGATACAAACATTTGTCAAAAGTTGGAGATTATTCTGAATACATAACCTCAAAGAAGAGCATAATGAATTATATGAAAGTAAAATTCTATCAATATGACCAGCAGAACGCAATCAGAGGATTCATTTTTTGTGTTGAACAAGACTGTCTGAAATCCATTATGAGCAAACCTGTTGCAACAAGAGGTTACAGGTCAACGTATTTGCACGAAGTGGGGCAACATGTCCTAAAGAGAGCAGCAGAGTTTCAGTTAAAACAGAAATTTACATTTAAAAGGGAGTTTATAGTTGATTTGTCCCTGTATGTGTTTGACAGTGCAGCAAATTGGATTTTAAAGTCTCACAAGACATACAAAGATAACAATGATGCACTCACTTATTTGAACAGTAAGAAAATGGAATATTACAACATTTTCAGGAGCTTCTGTAAAGGAAACTCCTCTGCTGTTGTGTTTGGAGAAATGATGTGTGAAAAACTGAAGGTCTCTGCCGTTGAGGCCTCCTGTAATAAAACTGGCATCGATATTGCTGGAGAGATGAGGTGCAGTTTCCCAGCATTCAGTGGGAACAGGTTGAACTTGGAGAAACATGTGCTGGCATCACTTGCAGACAAAGATTTTAACAACTTTGTCACCTACATCCGAAATCCAAGAACACAAGTTGAAACATTTATCAAAGACGAAGTGCAGAGATACATGTTCACAACACACACAGAGAAATCCCTGAATATACTGATGAAAAATGTGAAGAACATCAGCAAACTCGTCAGTCAAGTTTTATTTGAGGCAACAGAGGAAGTCAAAAAGAACCAAGGAGACACAGACATGTGGGTGAAGGAGTTTTCCAGTTTACTGAAACCAAACCTAACCCTTGACACCATTTATTGTCAGAACTTCAGCGATATCAACAATTTTGACTTTCTTAAAGAAGAGATGGAGAAAAGCCTTGCTGACATAACTGTGGAGATGAACAACCTCTCCCTGGAGAAGGTGATGGAGTGCCGACAGAAACCTGATCAAATCCTCACTGATCAGCTGTGTAACTGCTGCTGGGAAAGGTGTCCGTTCTGTTCAGCAGTTTGTACCAACACCCTGAAAGACCACAGTCCTGAAAAACACACTGTTCCTTTTCACCGACCATCTGGAATTGAAGGCTGGCACACAAAAGGCACAGTGGATCTGGTCATTGATTTCTGCACCACTTTAGTGGCAAGCGATGGCCGATTCTACCCTGACTATAACTCAGATGAGATTTGTCCTTATAAACAATATCCAAAGGCTGGGGAGAGATATGCATCGTGGAGCATCACTGCTGATGCATCTATGCTGACATACTGGAAGTGGTTTGTGTGTCACTTTCAAAAGGAGCTTGAAGATTACTACAAAAAGAAATTTCAGGGTGGAGGGGAAATACCCAATGAATGGAAAAAATACAGTAAACAAGAAGCCATTGAAAGTCTGGATGAGATGTGCAACTTGTGAAAAACAAAACAGTATCAGTGCCCAAAGTAGTTCAATTAAGAGGCTTTCAACATTTAAATAAAACATGCCCCAATATTAAAAAGACTGGTGTGACGTTCCCCTGAAATCTATAAGATTATCCTGTTTTTAATTTGATTAATGTGAGCTTTCATTCAGTAAACTATAAAGTTGAACTATAAAATGGTTTGTGAGAGCCCATGAAACTAAACCTTTTATTACTCATTTCTTGTTATTCATTAAAATAAGAAAAACTGATGATGTGTTCCTCGGCTACTTTATTTTTATGACATAAACATCATGACATTTATATGATCAGAGAAATAACCCAACACATTTATTTGTTTTACGGTGTGACAGAATGATTGTATTTCATAGTATGTTTAAACTTTTTCAGTTCTTTTTTATTACAATTTTCCTCATAAAATGGAGTTATAATGTATAACGTATGTTCAAACTGTCACTTTGATCAATGTGCCACAAAATTATTTTAAAAGAAACAAAAAAACTGGTCCTATTTTGATGGTTTTATTGTTTTAAAATAGTTTTAGTTGTTCACTTTGTTGAATGTTGTTTAAAAATGGTGTTTAGCTCAGTATTTAGCCAATGAAATTGTTTGTATTTTTATCTTTTTTCACCACTTATGCAATTACAGTACATCCATTTTAAATTAGCTGTGTGCTTTGCAATAATAAACTAATGATTTTGCAGCAAAACATAAATATTCAATAAAGTAATAAAGATACCTTTCAATTAATTGTGGTTTCAATGACTCTTCTTGTCAAGGTCTTTGTTCTTTTTAAGAGGTTCAAGCGACCCAGAGGTGAAAACTTAAAGAAGTTCCTGCTTTATAGGAGAATACAATTGTGTGAACAGACATGAAAAAAGATGAACCTTCAGATTATCAGTCAGGAATTGACACTAATCCACCAGCCGAGACTGCTTATGAGAACATGCATCATCAGAAGTCAGTCCGAGTACCTACTCCTGCTGGCCACAGACTGGACCGTACCAGGCACCGACCCCACTCCAAGATGGTCCAATGTATCTATATGGAGGTCAACATGTTACCTGGGCCTGTAATCAGATACTCCTTTCTGCAGTTGGAAGGAATAGAGCTGTAAATCCTGGGCACCATCACTTTCAGCCAATGATAGCAGACACACATTGAAGACAAGTTGGACCAGAAGAGATGAGAAACTGAGGAAAAATGAATTGTAGCTCGCACTATGTCCTGGCCGGGACACATGTGAAAGTTGCCAAAAAAGACCTCGTGCATAAACAACATACTAATGGCATCATAACACATTTATGCATGAGGAGGCCAACAAAGGTGGTGAGTTGTCCGTGGACACTGCCAGAAAGTTCCAACATCCTGATAAGAGATAGCACAGTGTCTATCAGCCGGCTCAGCTCTGATACAGGTCCACAGATGTCCTCGGGAAGAGGAGTGGAGACCAGAGCAGAGCTTCTTGTTAACATAACCTCCAAGAGAAATTTGAGATAGTTGGCCTATTCAAGGCCAAGCGGTGAAGTCATATTCAGATAACAACATCCATTTTGGGACAGGCTGACTCTACTTGATATTCTGTCTGCCTTCATAGTTCTGCTGGTACGTCTCAATGGCGACTCCAAACAGCCAAATTTTGTGGTCACGCCACCAGGCTGTGCTTGTAGCCTTCTCCAAGGTCAATTATTTCTTGCCAGTGAGTTCCAGAGAACACAAGTGACCTGCGATTCTCGGAAATTGTGTCCAGCTTACGGCTGAGCTCACAAAGCATCGGCGTCTGAATGCTCGAAGCATGGCACATTCCTTCATACAGGGTAGGCAGCCTCACAATTGCCAGAACCACTGCCACTGTCTTCCAAATTTGTCAACATGCCAGATACCCGCCAATTCCAAAAAGCAGAAATCCTGTTATCATAAATCTAATTATGTACGTGTCTTCTACATCTTCAACGGACAATATGGACAGACACACCATCTTCCACTGCCTCCAGGAATCCATAATGCATCCGGCTGCGAATGTCCCTTCAGGGCATGAGGGCTCTCCTTCACCCTGTCCTCGCATTGAGAAAATTTTATCAATTGTGTTGAGAGACCAGCTGACCAGATCCATAATTTACAATTCAGGAGAAATGTAAAGAAAGGCTCTGAAAAAGATTCAAAGGACAAGAGAGCAGACGCAGGAGGGAGGCAGGAGGAAAAGCACCGGTCTTCGTCGAGAGCAAGCAGAAAGGTCTCCAGTCAATCACAGGGACACATAGACAAACGAGACAAATGACCATTCACTCCCTCACTCACACCTAGGGACAATTTAGTTATCATTCAGACTAACATGTAAGTTTTTGGTCTGTGGGAGGTAACCGGAGTACCTGGAGAAAACCCACACATGCACGGAGAGAACATCAACTCCACCCAGAAAGGTCCCAGGCCAGAATTTGAAACAGTGACCTTCTTGAAGAGAGGCAACAGCTCACCACTGTGCTGCCTGGATCTAACACTGTTAAAATTGAACTTCAAGTGTACAAAAACACAACAGATTCATCATTACATTATTTATTTTAAAAAAATGAAGCTAACAAGGAAAAGCTGAGTGAAAAACTAGGTCTACATTTGCTGCCTTTATCATATTTAAGAAGGAAAGTTTCAGCCAGGTGCTGCTGATCAGTTGTATTGATAAAACTGATCCTCATCGCTGTGATCACCTCTATAAAAGCAGGAGATTTGTTAGTTTGCTGGTCTGGGGCTGACAGGTCTGGGATAACATATTGTCAAGGAGGAAAAACATTGACATGATTAAAGACTCTCCACATTTCACATCAGTTTCGTGTCTTTTTGACAAATTCCAGGGACTACAGAGCGCGTTCCCAAAAACACATTTTCATACAGTATATGGGTGTTTCTCTGATTGGATCTTTAAGTACATTCAGTTCAAAAGACATCATGCACGTGTTACAACAGCTGTGTTTCCTAGCAGATCTTAAAGCTCGTCAATTTGAAATCGCCTGCCACTCTGATGTAGGTGATGACGTCCATGCCAACACGGTTTGGAAACTGGACTTCCTGTCCATCAGGAAGCTCCACTTCAAACACATCTCCAGACAGCTTTACCTCAATCTAAAAAAGTGAAAAAATGCTTTATTCTTCAATAAAAATATCACAAATAAATCTTGATGTCCAAATATGACCAGAAATTGATTTTGTGTTTGCTTGGTATTGCTGAGCCCATTAAAATTTTTCTTGAGAAAAATCTATGGAGTCTTTTTATACTTTTCCTACAACAAACGCTTAATTTAGCATCTTCGAGCCATGTTTCCTCACCTTTACATCGCTTCCTTTCTGCAGAGTGTTGTATTTTTCTCGTTTCTCATCGCCCCAACAACCGGCAACCTTTGAGTTGCACACGAGGACAGCACCGTCTGCGTCATCATGGAAACGGGGGTTAAAGTGCAATGCCAGGTCATCGGAGTCCCAACCAAGGTCAATCTGAAATCTGAGCAGGTCATATTAGATTATACAAGATTTGTTTTGATTTTGGTAAAGGTGTCAGGACTCCTCAACAGCGTCCTCTTTGCTGATGATACCACTTTCTTTTGTTTTGATAAAGATATGAAACAGATGCTAGAGTTGATAAAGACAAGAGTTTGACAAAATGCAAATTTGGTTTAAACTAAATAAATTATCATTAAATTTAGATAAAACTTATATGATATTTAGTAATAAAAAGAAAACGGCAGATATTTCATTTAAAATTGAGGGTGGTGAGATCTGTAGAGTGAATGAGGTGAAGTTCTTGGGTGTTATCATTGATGA
>JARVGQ010000474.1:10137754-10148691 GCA_031762355.1 Hypsolebias martinsi | reverse complement strand
GCTGCTGATCTGTTTCATGTTGCTGCTGATCTGTTTCATGTTGCTGCTGATCTGTTTCATGTTGCTGTTGATCTGTTCATGTTGCTGTTGATCTGTTCATGTTGCTGTTGATCTGTTCATGTTGCTGTTGATCTGTTCATGTTGCTGCTGATCTGTTTCATGTTGCTGTGTTCATGCGTGCTCATCTGCTCACCCAGACTCGTGTTCGTGCTGCTGTTTGGCATATTGTTTTTATGCTATTTGTGCTTAGTGTATTTTTAGCAGATGTTTCTCTTAGTTATATCTTAGAAATTATTTCTGTTTTTATTTTATATTTTATTGTTGGATATAACTGTGTACATGTATTCACTCCACCACATGTACCACGTGGTGCGAATGACAATAAAGAATCTCTGAATATACTGTATACTGTATATGAAGTAGATGTACATCCATTAACTACACTCTGAAAGTTTCAATAAAGTCTCTTGGGTGGTTCATAAGATATTTTGCTAACGGATAAACAGGCTCGACTCCATCAATAAATGCTGAAGTTTTAGACAAAGATTTTGTCCAATGAGTAATGATCAGAGTATGTGTTGTGAATGACCCTCAGTTACTAAAGTGCCACATTTTAGCTCAGTTTCTATGAAACTGACTGGAATTTAACAAAATCCATCTTTTCTAAGGTCATGTATCTGTGGCGGCCATCTTGAATTAAATTGGCCTTCAAGGTTAATTAATTAGGTACATCCAATGATGTTTTTTTTTTTTTTTAATAAATGTTTCAAAAAATAAATGAATAAATCTGTGTAGTGACCTGAACTCCCACACAACCATAAGCACGCCTGCTGTTTGTTAGTGGACAATAACGGTGTGTTACCTCGACGCAGAGCCTGCGTCTGGTCAGAATACTGCACCAGTCCTGGGATCTGCTCCACCACAGTCAGAGCGCCATCCTCAATGTTGTGGGCCAGTTTGATTTTACTCCTGTCCAGAACCATGTACTGGTTGTTGTAGGTACCTGAACAAGTAGACAGCCGGTTTAAAAACTTGTCATTCAGTCAGATCGAGGCGTTTTTACTTTGCTTTGTTAGGTGAATGAAATTTATTACACTCATTATTTTCAATAAGTAATTACTGTAAAATGAGACCATGCTGCTTCACGAACAGCGAAGCAGCAATTACCACACTGACCAGAGTTGTGCATGGAGAAGATCTGGGCCCATTCCTCTCCTGTATGAGCCAAACTGTGGGCCAGCCTGACCCTCTGCCACGCCAGCAGGCTCATTGGGGTGATTTGGTCAAACAAGGACGAGTTGAAGACTTCGTTGCTGGTCTGGGTCATCATCAGCCCACTGCCCAGGAGGTAGAAGTCATCCAGAGACTCCAGGAAACCTGAAACCACAAACCAGGTTCTAGAAATGAGATTGATGCAAAGCTACAGAGAGGATGGAGGAAAATTATCATTTGCACTGAACTAGACTTCTAAAATCGAGTTTGTGTGAAATAACTGTACACATTTAGAACGCTGCTGCTAAATGTTTTTAATTCTTGTGAAGGGGTCTTAATTCTTTCTGGGGTCTGCACACCAGGGTAGCTGCTGAAGGACAGTTTCCCAGTGGCTGTGTGGGGCTCGGACACATGGAAGTCCCAGTGTTTGTAGATACGCATGGTGGCGGCGTACGTGTACCAGCTGGAATGGGCAAACAGGAGGTTCTCATAACCCGGCAGCATCTGAGGAAGAGGAGGAAAAACAGTACGGTGGACTTAGCCTTCAGGAGGAATTATTTGAATTTTTAGATTAGACAAAACAAATATCCACCTGAATACCACCAAAATAAAACTGAACAGTTAAAGAGCAGCTCTCAGGGTGTGTCAAACTTTTTCTTTTTTTTTTTTTAAATGTGATGTGAAATTGCATCTCCATCTAGTCTCCAGCTGTTGCAGCCCAGTGAGACATTTAAACTGCTGCAGGGGAGGTTTGATTTGAGGGTTGCTGAATTCACTGTTTGCGCTACTTCTTACATTCAGGTTTGTGTTAAAAAACAACAAGTCAGGAGTTTTCTCTAAACAAACTGAAGAACCCGAGACAGACTGCGGCCGAAACTGGTTCAGCCTGAAGATGAAACATCCAGACGCAAGCAGAGTGGTGCCTGAACCTTTAAATGTCAGAGAAACTAACAACTGTATGGAGGCGTGTGACAACACACTCCTCTGGTCCACCCTATATCTCAAGGGGAACTAAACCAACCGTTTTTTTCAATGTCCACAAAGACGAAATGTTTAAAAATGGGATAAAGACTATGTTGTCTAAATTAAACAAGAAAAAAAACACCTTTTAAAAATGCCACAAATGATTTCATTACACATCTCACACGAGTGAAACACCACCACCAGGACTTAACTTGAGCTGGACACAGCCAGAACATTGATCTGGGAACGCGCTTATTTTGACAGGGTGCGTTCCAGTAACAGTTTGCTTAGATCCAGTTACTCTACAAAGTTATGAACAAATATGACTGCCTTGAAGGAATAAAACTTATATTGGATATGTAAACTGGAAATAATTACATAAACACTAGTTTTAAACACAACAGCCACTTACAAGATTCTTAATATCACATACGATCTGTTCCTTCCAGTAAGCATTTCTGCTTCTACCCTTTAAAAATCGCTGACCCTAAAAGTCCAAAGTCATAGTGCAATTTAAAAATAAATAAATAAATAAATAAAAAATTAATAAACCTCAAAAACATAATTAAACAGCACAACCAAATTGTAATTCAGTTTGACAGTTTAAGTAGTCATTCATACAATTTAATTACATATTTATTTAAAATGCAACAAGATAAATGTTTGATGTGTATTATTTACATCATGTGGCACTAATTTGTCAAAATAACAGCGATCAAAATGTCAAAAAGACAGTCCAATTTACTTTCATTTAAAAAAGGCTTTCATTGTCCTTAGTTGGACAACCGTTAATTAAATAACCTGAAGGCAGTGGCAATCGAGATTTGAGCGGGAGCAAGCGAGTGGTGGGGGTGAGCGCCGAGCTAACCAGGCAGTCGTACGCAGGCAGGAGCACACAGGCAGGAGCACACAGGCAGCCGCCAAAAACAGACGGAGCAGGCGCCTGGAGGTTTCACAGGTGGAGTCGGGCAACAATGAGCAGGACAGCAAATTCAGCGGAGAAGAGTCAGGCTCAGAACCATCAAGTAAGGGGGAGGGTGATGCTAGGTAAACGTAGATGCTTCACAATCTGCTAAAATACACCAAAAATGCACGAAATCACATCTACTTTATTTAAAAAAAAAAAAAAAAACAGACCCTCCCCCCCGCTATTTGTGTTCCAGCATCGATCTGTTCACAAATTAAGCCCCGACCACCACGGCACGTTTTTTTTCCTTCAAACGGCTGCCCCCTTTACAAAGAAAAAATATCAATGGTGCACCTCTGGTGTCAAAGGAGAGATACTAGTAGTGTGATGCCTTCTAAAGATTCTGACTGCAGTTTGCCCATTACAATGAATTAAACATAAATGTATGAATATTTGTTGGCTTAATGAGCAGCAACAAAAAGGGGAGCTTGGTTCTTTCAGTCCAGCTGCAGAGTAGCAGCTGTTTTACATAAAGCCATCACTTCATAAAAACAGATACTTTTTACTAAAGTGGGATTTTTTTTCTCAAGAGTTTTTTTTTTTTTTTGGAAGTTAAAAGATTTAATAATTTTGCAGCTATTGGTTAACCCACTGTGAGGGAACCCATCAGAATGCTAACTAACAATAAATTAACAAGGTAACAGTTACTTCAACACTTAACTAAAAGCCAAAATAACTAAATAAAGCAACCACATGACTGTGAGGAATACATTCTCACAAAGATTCACTTTATGACACATCATCAACTTCAATCTAGATTTGCAATAAAATAAAATAAAACACTAGTGGCCATCGATCAGAAGGGACTTTAACTGATTGCTTGCCTGACAGACCATAATTTGTGGGTACTTAAAAGCTTCAAAGCAAAACTGTAGTTTTATTTGAAGCTGTTTTCTCCATAAAACCCTCCAGAGCTCCATTCACCTCCTGTCAGTGGAGGAGTTGCTATTCCCTGAAAGGATGGCAGGAACAAAGACGCTCAGTTCCTGGATGTGTTGTGGTCCGTTAGGGACTGAAGTGTTGAGTTCCTAAAGTTAGCTTACAAACATGAAACTTCCCGCAAAAATACTTTTTTGACTTTTTGCAAACACTGCTGTACAAAAAGCACAGCTGATGGCAGTGATGCATCACTCGTTTGTTCCTCAGGAGCTTTTGAGGAACTGCTCCTAACTCCCTGAACGTTGGACTGTGTGTGTGGACCCATCACCTTGATGAGTGCAGAGCAGTGTCCCATCCCTGGAGGTCTGAATTTTCTGTATGGAGCTTTGGGAAGCAGAGTTGGAATCAGGTCCAGCAGGTCTCCCACCGCGTTCAGGAACTGGACGTCAAACAGCGACAACGGCTGTGAGGAAGAGAGCAGATTAACACCTGGCCAGCAAACGGAAAAGACACAAATACCAACAACTCCTAACCTTTAACCCGAAAAATGAAGTATTGATGTGTTTTTTTAAACAAACTGACCTAAATTGAATCTTCAAGCAGAACAAACTAGAAGGCTGTACAAATATAAACTTCAGTAGTATTTTAATGAGCTTTCTTATACAACAATATCATAATGATGTTAACACGATGGGCGTTTTCCAGAGAGGATAGCAAAATAAACTGTGCTCCATAAAAAGCCTGCCAAAAAACAAAACGCGTGACGTCCCTTTAAATATCAGAGAGAAGTTTGGTTCTCTTAGAGCTTCCTCATTTTACATCAGAACACACAAACCAGGTGAATCACCGACGTGAAGAATGTATCACCAGTCTAAAAAAAAAGTTAAACCAGAAAACATCCCACTGTCTTCACATTTCATTGCGACGCATTCACATTAGTCAAGCATGCCATTTTGATTTTTGAGTATTTCATGGCAGGCAGCACGGTGGTGAAGTCGGTAGAGCTGCTGCCTCTCAGCGAGTAGGTCGCTCCGGTTCAAATCCCGGCTGGAGACCCTTCTGGGTGGAGTTTGCATGTTCTCTCCGTGCATGCGTGGGTTTTCTCCGGGTACTCCAGTTTCCTCCCACAAACCAAAAACATGCATGTTAGATTGATCGGTAACTCTAAATTGTCTCTAGGTGTGAGTGAGAGAGTGAATGGTTGTTTGTCTCGATGTGTCCCTGTGATGGACTGGAGACCTGTCCAGGGTGTCCCCTGCCTCTCACACAGTGATGGCTGGACATGGGCACCACTGACCCCCACAACTCAAAAAGGGAGAAGCGGGTAAAGATAATGGATGGATGGTATTCCATGGTTATCCATCTGGTTTTCATATGATATCCACACAGCAGCTCATCCATTCTCATAGCACTCCCAGTTATTTTCAGGTAACCAGTGTTCTGCTACGTTTCCTATGTTTTATTTCAATGTTTCATTTTGGCGCAGTGCTAAGTGTAACACAGTCCCAAGAGTGGGATGAGTGTCTCTGCTTCTTGCCAGGAGGATGACATGGCAGAAGCTTTCGAGGAGTTAGTTCCCTGGGGGACCTTTTTCCAGCAAAACGCCCAGCAGGTTGTTCCAGCTCTACAGTAAGTGGGTGCAAGCATCCTGAGAATGGATTAAGCTAATCACATTGTTATTTCTGGGTAAAATCGTAGTTTATAGTTTATGTAGCATCAGTGTTCTCATCATTTTGTTCTTTTTGGATACTGATGCTTCGACAGTTACACTTCTTCAATAAACACTGATTTTTGCCAGCATTTAAAGACTCAGTGTCATTCTTTTTTTTTTTTAATCAAAGATCGCGTCCTTGAATGATGTTGACCCACAACAGGACTTCTATTCTGCAGAAGACATTCAGCTTTTAAAGCTTGGAGCTCCATGCTTGCCTGAATGTACATGGACCCTTACATACCAGAGTTTTGGGCTAAGATCATAAATGGGAAGAGACAGTTGTAGATATTTTGTGATGTCCAAGATTAGCACTGGTGGTGGCCATGTTGATTTAATTACATGTAAATGTACACTTAGTGTTTTGAGTGTTTCATTAAAACCCCTTCAGTAGTTCATGAATTGTTTTGCTAACATGATGAACACCGGCACACACAGACAGGGCTAAAACATGTTGCCTTCAGTGGTAGGCGATAAAGAAATTTTCCTAAATCCACATGTAACTACTGAAGCCGCTACTTCTGTTTTTATATTTTAAGCTTGATGAATGTTGTCTTTCTGTATTTTTGTTTGGTCGACACATTACCTTCCTCCCTTGCCTCTTGGCCCACTCTGCCACTCCTGCCTGCAGCCCGTCCATCTGGGCCACAATGAAGCCGACATGTTTCCACAGAGGACTGGAGCTCTTGTTCAGCTTCACCTGTTCCCTGACCCATGAGTCCTGGACCCTAGGAAGGCGACACGTCCTCTTTATCTGTTATTCATCATCATGTACACAAACATTCGAGCCAAGTTCTCCACAGACACATGGTTGAGCTGCTGAAACACAGACTTCAAACTTAAATCCGAAAATGTTACCAGCCAAGAATGATAACATGTAACCTGCTTTGTTTCTTGTTCCTTTTCATCCATTCAAACCTTTATTTATACAGGTTAGTCTCACTGAATCATGAGGACTCGATTACAAGAGAGACCTGATTTAGACAAAGAACACAGATGAGGTACACACAACAATAAAACGATAATAGAATGCAAATAAAGTACATATTAAAAAGTAGTTATAAACTAAAATTTAATCAAGGTGCCATATAAATCAAAATAAAATACTAAAAAATTTTAAACAGGAACATGTTTGCTTTGATTTTTCTATTGAACTTATCAGTCGTTTAAAATCCCATAAAGAGGTCAAAGTGGACTGCTTCATGTCTAGTTGCAAGGTGTTCCAGGAAACAGGAGCAGAGTGCCAAGTTCAGTCCTCACTGAGGGAACACTGCAGGTAATGATGTCCTGAGAGCGCACGCTGTAACTGCACTGATGATGTGACATGTGGGAGGAGATACCTGTATATGAAGGCAGCAGACCAAGAAGTGATTTCAAGATGAAAATGTCCCAGTGAAAGAGTCTGTGTGAAGCTAATGATGACCAGTTAACCAGTGAGTACAGGATGCAGTGATGGGTACGGTAGTTGCAACCAGATACGAATCTTAGTGCACCGTGATAGACAGCATCCAACATCTGCAACGTGCTGGCAGGAGCATTCAAGTAAATAATGTCATCATAATCAATGACCGGTATAGGCAAATATGCTACAAGGTGTTTCCTAGCATTCAGTTAAGCAATAACTATTTCTGAAAAATAAACCCAGTTTTAATTTCAGCTTCTTTATCAAGTTTTCAACATGTGAGAGATGTGCATCGACCAAAATTCCCAAGTATTTGTAAGAGTCCACAAACTCAATAGGAACACCATTCGTAGATAAGATATATGGGAGGACTGCAAGTTCCTGTTTGAAACAACATCCCTTTGGTTTTATCAGCATTTAGCACTAGTTTGAGACGGAGCAAATCTGACTGGATGATGTCGAATGCAGACTGTAGACGCTGGAAAACCTTAGCAACTGTGGTAGTGCGACAATAAACAACTGTGTCATCAGCATAGAGACGTAAGGAGGCGTCAGGAATGTTCTGAGTGACCTACATTATTTTTATAAACCTAAAACAAAGTTCAGTGAATTTCATTCTGCTGCTCTGTGTCACATGAGCTGAACTGAGAAAATGATATGAAAAACTGACATTAATGTCAGCGTGTATGTGGTTACAGAGCTGTTGAAGGGAAGACTTACGCCATGAAGGTCTTAACTGGGCCCAGGACCTTTCGATCTTTGATCAGCTGAGGATACATGTTGGTGTAGTGGTCCATCATCTGCCTGAGGAGGGAGAGCAAGTATCAAGTATTGTATGTTCCAAAGGGAATACAGGCAAGCCTTTGTCAAAAATTAACAAAATGAACCAGTTGCATCACTTACCGGGCAGTGAGGAACCCTTCAAGATAACCAGCCAGGAAGAACGTGACCTCGTCTGCTTCAGGAGTCTTCCCATACCCGGCACGGATCTCCAGGACACTCCAGCCTGAGGTGGACATGGTGTCATTCAGGTACCCGTAGGCGTCCCCATCTGTCTCCATCACTCCCTCCTTCAGAAGGACAAGCTTTTGCTCGGGGTCCCAATACACAGTGGCTGTGGTCACCTCTGCTGTCAACAGAGAAGAAGAAGAAATTAACTAAACAACAATGTTAATGTCAAACACTGACTGTCACATTCTCTAAATTCTCTTTTAAAATGAGAACTACTTCTGATGAGTTTTACAGGCCTAAAACTTGTCAAACATTTATTAAGGCTTGCACTGGTGCCATTCAAACACATTTAGTTGAAGCAGTCTTGACAGAAAATGAACGCTCATGTAACTCTTAGTTACTTTGAGTATTTTCATTTTAGGCTACTTTACATATATGAGTAAAAGTAAAAAATTATGAATAAAATGCTGCATGTACAATTTGAGCCATTATGCAACAGTTATAAGTCAAATGTCCGAGCACCAAAGCTCCACAGATCACCAGCTGGGATTATCCCACTTACCGTCAGCAGCTGCTAAGCTCGAAACCATAGGAAGTAAAAAGAAGACATGCAACCTCGTTATTAAAACCATGTCAGCGATAATAATAATAATAATAATAATAATGTAAAAAAAGTTTAAATTGGTGCAGCATAAAGAAACCGATCAGCTAAACGAAGTGGAAGCGGAGACAAAATGAAATGTTTTGTTTCAGAGGAAAAGTCCAAGCAGCCGGAGTCACGGGAGCGCTTCCTGATTGGCTCAGGGAATGGAGGAAGGAGGGGAAAACGGTTTATAAATGAACGCCTGAGTAAAACACGCGGAAAAAACATGTCAGTGTTAAGCGAAAAACTGAAATTGTAAAGTTTGAAAACAATTCAACCACCCCAGATGGGACTCGAACCCACAATCCCTGGCTTAGGAGGCCAGTGCCTTATCCATTAGGCCACTGGGGCGCTGGATGTACTTCAATGTCAATGTGAATCATAAAATATTTAAATTTTGAAGATCTGTTGTGCTATGTGTGCTTTTTTTTTTTTTTAATTATTATTAGGTTTTCATTGTAGTCATATCGTATTTTCAATTATATGTACAGTTATAACTCAAATTTGGCACCTCGTGGTTGCTAAGCAACAAACACTCGAAACACAAGTAAAGTCGAACCCAGATAAATTAATCTGTTTCCTGTTAAGTGTAAAACTTCCTAAAAATCCAAAATAAATGTCATTTTAAGGTAGTATTTTTGTATGATTACAAAAGTCGAATTTGTTTATGGAACCGTGTTTGCAAGCTTCTGACTACATCGAGTCAGACGATCATGAAAAGTGACGGACTGCGCCATAAAGAGTCACAAAACTCTAAAAGCCGTCGCTTGTGCTTTTAACTTGAAAATCCCACAGCGGAAATATTAACTCGTGCCGTTGTAGCTTAACTGTTAGCAAGCTAGGCGACGCAAACAGATTCGTTTGGGCAATTAGCACAAAAAGTAGAAGATGCTACATTCAAATTTTATGTCATACTTTTATAAGTTTTAAAATTAGTCGGGTTATGACTTGATCACTCATTTGTATAACATAAAAAAGTACAAACAGCTGGGGTTTTTAACATTGTTATGTTTTTGCTAACACTAGCCTCTTCAAGAAATACATATCGAAATGGTAAGAAAACATTTTTTGATAACTCATTTTGCAAATGCATCTGCTGGGACTTATATTTCCAAAACATATTTGTTCTGATAACGTTTCCGTTCACTTGATTACTCACCACCGATCAGTTAGTCAGTATTTTCATGAAAATAACCAATGATGACTCCCCGGCAGATCCTGTCACGCGCGAAGCCAGCTGTGGGAGGACAGACACCGGCGAGCATCAGTGAGCAAAAGAAGAAACACAAGACCCAGGTTCCCACTTTGGAGGAATATCTTTGTCAGAGAGACTACCTGGGAGCCTTAACATTGTTAGAGGTACTTACTTGAAGCGTAGTTAAATAAAGGCAGGTTGTAACACAATGGTTTCAATTTAGCTGAGGAGCATTGATGCTTTTTACACAAAATAAACATTCAGAACATGGAGAAATCCCAATTACTATAAATTCAGTCCAGTTGTCCACCCGTTAATGAAGTGAACTCAGGGTAAATGAATAAATTACAGGAATAATATATTTTCATAAACATATAAATAACAATGGGTATGAGCTTTAAACGGATTACCACAAGCAAAGGTTTTTTATTCTTCCCTGTGACTGATTAAACATTTGAAAATTTGGGACTGGAGCACTTATTTTGTTGAAACAAAACATCCTTGGATGAAAGAAAGAGAGGAACATCTTAGTGAGCTGAAATTGAACTGCTTGACTAATTTGCTTCTTAAACACAATAATTATAGCTTCACATTCACAGAGGTGTTGTGTATTTTTAAGCTTCTGCAGATGATCTTGTTTCATGCCCTAGTTTTGCTTTTCAAAGAAGGATTTTTTTTTTTTTTTTTAGATAATGTTGTGTTACTGGGAGGCTGGTGCTCCTGATGTTGTGTTTTGTCCGTTTTAGTTCCAGAGAAGTGTTGGAGAGAAAGCGGAGCATGCAGACCTCTGGATTGGCTACTGCGCTTTTCACCTCGGTGATTACAAAAGAGCCATGGAGGTGATTTTTCCATACAGATTTATGTATAAATAACTGTCTGCTTATACATAATTTTACCTAAAGTGCCACTGCCTTACATGCAGCAGTTTGAAAAACATGCTTAAAGAGGAACTTACCCCACTCTGAAACGATAGCTCCGCCCCAAGACAAGATTTAAAAAATGCTAAAATGTATG